>OZ014523.1:165379296-165820138 GCA_963966055.1 Lathyrus aphaca | reverse complement strand
AAAAAATTGTAATAGGGTGGGGGCGGTGTATGTGTTGTTTTCCTTAGTTCTTTTAATAACTTTTTGAAGGCAAATTTTGTAATGACTTTACCGCCCACTATTTGGCGAAGTAATTAATATAATCATTCCACTTTTAATTTTACTTCTTGCAGAATTGGTTTATATTTCTTTAAGTACTTGCCATTTATTTTAATTATTCTCTCATCTTTGCTTATTTCTTCAATTTCGTAAGCGCCATTTGAGAAAACACTTAAAACATTAAAAGGTCCTTCCCATTTGGGGGACCATTTCCTCATCACTCTATCTTTTCGATCCATGGGAAGTATTAACTTCCAGACTAAATCACCCTCAAGAAGGATTTTCGACTTCACTTTCTTATTATAAGATTTCTCAACTCTTTCCTTCTGTCTTTTAATCAAATCCAACATGCGTAACCTTTCTTCGTCTAAATCTACTAGTTCATCCATCATCATGCTCCAATATACATCTGAAGGAATTTAATGATGTCTTTGGATACGTATGGATTGTAAATAGATTTCGACTGGAAGCATTGCCTCATGTCCGTATGTTAATTTAAATGGGGTCGAGTTAGTAGCTTCTTTAGGTGACGTTCGACATGCCCACAAAATGTGATCTAAGGTTTTGTGCTAATTTCTAGGCTTCTTACCTACATAATCATTCCACCTTTAATTTTACTTCTTGCATAATTGGTTTATATTTCTTTAAGTACTTGCCATTTATTTTAATTATTCTCTCATCTTTGCTTATTTCTTCAATTTCGTAAGCGCCATTTGAGAAAACACATAAAACTTTAAAAGGTCCTTCCAACTTGGGGGAACATTTCCCCATCACTCTATCTTTTCGATCCATGGGAAGTATTACCTTCCAGACTAAATCACCCTCAAGAAGGATTTTTGACTTCACTTTCTTATTATAAGATTTCTCAACTCTTTCCTTCTGTCTTTTAATCAAATCCAACATGCGTAACCTTTCTTCATATAAATCTACTAGTTCATCCATCATCATGCTCCAATATACATCTGAAGGAATTTCATGATGTCTTTGGATACGTATGGATTGTAAATAGATTTCGACTGGAAGCATTGCCTCATGTCCGTATGTTAATTTAAATGGGGTCGAGTTAGTAGCTTCTTTAGGTGACGTTCGACATGCCCACAAAATGTGATCTAAGGTTTTGTGCGAATTTCTAGGCTTCTTACCTACATGTTTTTTGATCAGATTTATTATTACCTTATTTGCTGCTTCGACTTGTCCATTAGCTTGGGCATAATAGGGAGTAGACATTAATAACTTAAGACCCATTTCATTTGCAAAAGCTTGCATATTTTTACCAGTAAACACACACCCCTGGTCAGTGGTTATTGTTTCTGGTATCCCAAACGTGTAGATTATGTATTTTTGGATAAATTCTATAACTTCTTCTTGATCCACATTAGTTAGCGGTATGGTTTCGATCCATTTAGTAAAGTAATCCACTCCTACTAAAATATACCTTTTCCATTTTGATGAAGCAGGTCGAATTTCTCTAATTAGATCCAAAGCCCATCTTCTGAATGGACAAGGTTTTATGATCGAATGTAGTTCGCTTGCAGGAACATGTGGTATTCCTACGTGGATTTGGCATTCTTGGCAACCCTTCGCGAATTTGACACAGTCTTTGAGCATAGTTGGCCAATATAAACCATGCCTAAATAGTAGCTATTTCATCTTATGCCCTGCTTGGCGCGCACCACATGTGCCACTATGTACATTCGACAATGCGATATACGCCTCTTCTTCGCATAAGCATTTTAGTAAGACTCCTTCTACAGTCATTTTAAATAATTCATTCCCAAAGAGTACGTAGCTCAATGCTCTATATCTTATTTTCCTTTCTACGCTTTTGTTTGGGTCTTGTAGATAACTTCTTATAGGTTTTCTCTAGTCATCCATGTCTGAATTGTCTATATTAAAAATTTCGAAGTTTTCGTCATCCTTATAACCAAGTTTCATTGATTCTAAATCTGATGGGCATAATTTGGTCGATACAAACCTTCCCTTTACTTCAATAGCTTTCTCTAGATTTTCTCTTGATACCCTGTAACCTGATGCAATCTGAGCCAAATCATTGGCCTCTTGATTCTTTATTCTAGGGATATGTTTGATGGTCACAGTGTCGAATGCTTTCAGGAGCCTGTGGGCTATGACGAAGTACATGATCAGATTTTCTTTAACACATTTGTACTCTTTGGTTAGTTGTTTTATTACTAGTTCTGAGTCGCCCATTATTTCGACTCGAGTTGCCCCCAGTTCTAACAAGGTTTCAAGTCCAGCAATTAAAGCTTCGTACTCAGCTTCATTGTTTGAATAAGGGTCTTTGACCCTATACTTGAATTTTGTTGGAATTTTATCAGGAGAAATAATCAATATACCTATACCTACACTATTCTTGTGGCTGGAACAGTCAAAATACAATTTTCAAGGCTGTAGTTCGACGTATTTTATTTCACTATCGTCTATGGAATGGTCGGCTATGAAATCAGCCACCACTTGCCCTTTTACAGCTTTTAAAGGAAGATATCTTAAGGAATATTCAGTTAATGCTAAAAGCCCATTTCCCAATTCGACTATGTAAAATAGATTTAGAAAGCATATATTTTATTACGTCGAAATGAGATGATACAAATACATCAACTGGTTTTATATAGTGTTTTAATTTTGTACAAGAGAAATATACACAAAGACATAACTTTTCTACTACACTATATCTGGTTTCAACGTCGTTTAATACTCTATTGAGATAATAGATGGCTCTTTCGACGCCATTTTCATCTTCCTGACAAAGCATGCTTCCAAGGGTCTTGTTAGATGCTGAGATGTATAACCTCATGCTTCTTCGTCTATCAGGTGACGTTAAGACTGGAGGGCTTTCCAGGTATCCTTTTATCTTGTCAAAAGCTTCTTGTTGTTCTTGCCCCCATGTGAAATTTTATTTTTTGAGTCGAAGCATGGGGGAGAAAGCTTGCGTCTTCCCACTGAGGTTTGAAATAAATCTTCTAAGGAAATTAATCTTTCATAGCAGTGACTGCAATTCTTTCTTTGTCGAAGGAGCCTTCGCCTCCATTATTGCTTTAGCATTATTAGCGTTTATTTTGATTACCTTTTTGTGGACCACAAAACCTAGGAAATCTCCAGCCTGCACACCAAACGCACATTTAAGGGGGTTCATCTTTAAACCATTTTTTCTCATCCTCTCAAAGGATTGTTGAATATGGTTTAAATGATGTGTTTTTGAAACAAACTTTATTACAATATCGTCAATGTATACTTGCATGAATGTTTCATTAAAGTCATGAAATATGGAATTCATAGCCCTTTGGTATGTAGCCCCAGCGTTTTTCAAACCAAAGGGCATAAGTACCCATTCGTATGTTCCTATTGCTCTGGGACACCGAAAGGCTATTTTTGCAACATCTTCCTCTGCAACAAAGATCTGGTTGTAGCCAGAATATCCATCTAGCATACTTAGGTATTCGTGTCCTGCTGCAGAGTCTACTAGCATTTATGCTACTGGCATAGGATATTCATCCTTTGGGGTGGCATAATTTAAGTCTCGAAAATCAATGCACACCCTCAAATTGTCATTTTTCTTTATTACGGGTACAATATTTGCAATCCATTTGACATACCTGGTCAGACGAATGAATTTACACTTGAGAAGTCTTTCAACCTCCTCTTTTATTTTTGACAAAACCTCTAGTGCGAAACGCCTTGGAGCTTGCTTCACAGGTTTCCTTCCTTCAATTATAGGAAGTTTTAGTTCGACCAAGCCCCTGTCAAGGCCTGGCATTTCGTCATAGTCCCATGCAAAGAAGTCCTTGAATTCTTTCAACAACTGAACTAATTCGATTTTGAAATGGGAGTCCATAGATTCACTTATATAGGTTGGCCTTCTCTCTGCCCCCAATCCCAGATTGATTTCTTCTAGAGGATCTTGTGCCACCATCTTCATGTTGGTTGAAGTTGGGTCTTTTTCAAGTCCCAATCGTTCGTCGTCGTAGAGGGCATCCAACTTGTTATTCTGGCATTCGCCTGTCTGCTTATCTTATTTTCTTCATCTATGCCTTGGTGAGGGCATGGTGGATGTGAACTTTCTTCCTTGGCTTCGACAGCCATATATTTTGCTTCGGCTTCAAGAGCCGCTTTTAGTTTATTCTTTGCCATATAGTTAGTTAATCTCGTTAGTGTTGTAACTTCACTCATAGTTGCTGTCGAATTCATTATCCCAACCAGTTGGTTTTATGTCAGTAGTTCCCCAAACATGGCTTGGTTCGCCAATTATCTCTTTGTCCCATTGGAATTCATGTGTCGGATGTATGTACATAGAGCAATAGGCGTTGTCCGACGCTGTCAGGTCGAAGTCAGCTAGGTTGCAAGGAGCTATGTGGGCTATGTTTTTCTCGAAGCTTCGACTAGTTATGCCTTTTACTTCAGTCATGAAATAACTTTGATCTGCCTCAATATTTTCGACGATCCCATCAGGACGCCATATGACTATCCTTTGTGAAATTCTGGGATCAGGTACGTGATGTCGAATGAGATGTTTAAACACTTGAAGACTTAAACAAAACTTAAAGTGCAGGTAAATTAAACAACACAGGAAATTGTTAACCCAGTTCAGTGTATCTCCACACTTACATCTGGGGGCTACCAAGCCAGGAAGGAAATCCAATATAAGTAATATTAATTATGGACTTAAACCACTCAGTTTAATCCTTCACTTAATATCTACCCAAGGAAATTTCTACCTAAGACACAACTTAGATATGAGTACCAACTCACTCCCCCTTAATCACACAGTGATATGTTACAATGTTTAATAAAATTGAAGTCACACTTCAAACACAACAGCTTGATTTTACTTCATAGTTTCAATCAAGACACAATACACTTTTGCTTAAAAGCTCATAAAGTGATACACATATAAAACCTGCTATTAAACACAAACACCCTATTTAGTCTTCTTAATTTCGTACTCTATTCTGAGAGTTTCTGCTCCTTAAATAGATGCTTGGATTTTTGGGCTTTCTGTAGATCACCTTGAATTAGGGTCTGTTACTTCCTTAATTCTAGGTGAGGTAGTTATTTTGTTATACTGAAATCAGATAATTAAGCTCCCTACAGATGCGCCTTGTACTGTTTTATCCATTCACAATTAATTCCAGATAAATTCCCTGAATTTACTCAATTCTGTTATGCATCATTTAAGTCTGGTAGCAGGTTTGAGATGTCACAACATCTGGTGTGACATCCTGAAATCTGAACTTAATTCATTAACTTATACAATGTCACAACATCTGGTGTGACATCCTGAACTAAGTTCATTAACTTATACTCTGTTTGATAATGTCACAAAATCTGGTGTGACATCCTGAACTAAGTTCAACACTTCTTGTTTGTCAAAAATTCTGCCAATTATAAACATCTACAAACTCCCCCTTTGGCTAATTTTTGGCTAACACAATCTTCTGGTTTTATCATAGTGCAGCAGAGTTTTATTCATCAGAGTGCAGCAGAGTTCTTTTCTGTTTAATCATATGAGAGTTTGCTCCCCCTCAAACCTGTATGTATACTGACTTGTTCAACAGAATTTTCTATTAAAAAAAACTTAGTTCAGAAGCAGGCATTAAACAGACAAACAACAATTTTCATTAATCAGGCAAACTGCAGCAGACATTGTTTATGTTCAGTACATTTCTCTTCTCCCCCTTGTTAGACAGAAATTGGGGCCAAATTTTACATAAGTAGAGAGAAAACAAAATTACAAAACCAAAATACAATGCTGATACATTTTCCTCACACATTTCACTCAGATTCATCATATTCAGTATCCTCTTCCTCTTCAGATTCATCATCAGATTCATCATCAGATTCATCATCAGATTTAGCAGCATTCTGAGCACCCTCTTCCATCTCCAGCCTTTGAATTACTTCCTCAAGCTTTTTCTTTCTGGCATCCAGCTCTTTGCAAGTGTTCTTGAGTTCTGCAATCAAGGCAGCTTTGGATATGGGAGTCTTTTCTTTTGAAGGTCCAGTAGATGTCCCACTGGGAGCTTCAACATCAGCAGCATGATGGCTCAAGAATAGTTTGTAGTGGAAGGCCAGTGGACTTTCTCTTTTGCAGACTGAATCCTTCTCAGTGAGGATGCCTGGATACTGGTTGAGGATGATTCCACAGAGCAGAGATGGAAAAGCAATGGGAAGCTTTGTTGCTGATGTTCCTGCATGCTTCAGTGTTTGATCAAATATGTAAGCCCCAAAGTCCAACTTTCTTTGAGTGCCTACTGCATAAATGAATCTTCCCAATCCAGTAGCTATTGAAGAGGTATGGTTTGTAGGGACCCAGTTGATAGTACCAATTCTATGCAGCATTGCATACTTCCTTGTTAGCAAGCTAACAGAAAGTTTGCCCTTGATTGGCCAAGTTTTGACCTTGTTGGCAGTGATGACCTTGCAAACTTGGTTGTCAGTCTTCCCCAGCTCATTAGGCCCATCAGATTCTCTCCCTAGGTAATGATTTATAACCCTAGGAGAGAATTCCACACATCTCCCTCTTACATAAACCTTTCTGAATTCTTCTGACTTTCCATCAGCACAGTCTTCTTGCAGGTTGACAATGAACTCCTTGACCAGCAGCTCATGGCAGGGTGAAAAATTTGAAACTGTCTTGAATAAACCAGCAGAGGATATTAGGTCTATTACCTCAGTGCACTCCAGTGCATTACTGCCCAGCTCTCTTTCCAGTGCCACCCTTCTTTGATAGACATATTTCCATTTGCTCACACTTGACACATGATGAAAGGACACATTGTCCAGAGGAGCTTCTGGAACAACAGAGGTAGACCTTGAAGGTGCTGGTTTCTTCCTTGGTTGGGATGTTGGGACATCTTCTTCAACATCTGAATCAGGTGGAGATACGGCTTTCCTCTTTTGGGTACTCACCTTGCTCCATTGTTTAGTAGGTCCAAATGAAACTTTTACCTTGTCTTTCTTTGGAGTAGGCTGTTTCTTTTCAGGAGTTGCATGTCCAGTAGACTTCTTCTCCTTCCTAGCCCTAAGCCTTTTGGCTATACTAGGGTCAACAGATGCAATGATCTTTGTGTCAGAGTCATCATCTATTGCTTCAACAGGAGGAGGTTGGGAAGCCTCCTTTTCAGCAGGTGGATCAACAAAAGCTTGGTCATCAGTGGCTTCATCATCATCATCAGTTGAGGCCTTGTTCTGGTCCTCAGATGTTTCAACATCTATTGGGACATCCTGTTGAGCAGGAGTGTCCTCTTCAGCCTGATTGCTCTGTTCCTCTTGTGGAGCAGACATGGTGTTCAGGGGAACAGATACCCCACGCACTACTCTTTGCTCATATAAAATCCTATTCACAAGATGCTTGATGGATGCATCCACATATTCAGAGGCTTTAGGGGTGGTGTTTGAGGATGAAGGAATCCCTTTGCTTTTGCTGAACACAGGTTCCTTTGCTCTTCTCACATTTGGAGTTCTAGGTTTTTGAGCAAGAGGAACACTTCCTATGATTTCGTCTATGGGAGTTGTATCCATTGGTACCATAGAGATTGGGGTTGCATGCACCACATCTTCTTGGTTGAGATTTTCATCAGTGAGGTTAGGGTTTTGATGTTGAGACATTTTGAGAATGTAGTGAAAGAAGAGTTTAGGTTTGATTGATTTTGATGAGCTCAGAAAATCAGCTTTAGCATGCAATTTGTTTTGAGAAGATAGTGAGGAGATGAAGAGCTGAGAGCAAGCTTGAGCTTTTATAAATTCCGTTACTGATGGAATTCTAAAAATTGGAATACACAGAGTTAGTGACCAGACTGGTGCTGCCATCTGGTGATCATGCCACACGATGTCATAGGACATGTTGGCACTTCTCCATAACTGCTATATTTCACATAAGCAGATTCCCAATTTACCCCTTAGGTTTTCAAATTGGGTAGCATCCAAAGCTTTAGTAAATATATCAGCCAATTGCAGATCTGTGGCTACATGTTCTAATGAGATCACCTTCTCTTCCACAAGATCTCTGATGAAATGATGCCTGATATCAATGTGCTTGGTCCTGCTGTGTTGGATAGGATTATTTGATATGTTAATAGCACTTAAATTGTCACAGTACAATGTCATGACATCTTGTGGGACATTGTATTCTGTGAGCATTTGCTTCATCCAGACCAACTGTGAACAACTGCTACCAGCTGCAATATATTCAGCTTCAGCAATGGATAAGGATACACAATTTTGTTTCTTACTGAACCAAGAAATCAAATTGTTTCCTAGACAGAAGCATCCTCTTGATGTGCTCTTTCTATCATCAGCAGTTCCAGCCCAGTCAGCATCACAGAAGCTAGTGAGAATTGGTTCACATCCATGAGAGTACATTATGCCATAGTCACAAGTACCATTGACATATTTCAGAATCCTCTTAACCTGGTTTAGATGGCTTACTTTTGGCTCAGCTTGATATCTTGCACATACACCTACTGCAAAAGCAATATCTGGTCTGCTAGCAGTCAGATATAATAGGCTTCCAATCATGCTTCTATATAAGCTTTGGTCCACATTCTCACCCTTGTCATCCTTTGTCAGCTTTAAATGAGTGGGGGCAGGTGTTCTTTTATGACTTGCATTGTCCATCCCAAACTTCTTGACAGTGTTCTTTGCATATTTGCTTTGGGATATGAACATGGAGTCCTCCATCTGCTTGATTTGCAGACCAAGAAAGTAGGTTAGTTCACCTACTAGGCTCATCTCAAACTCAGATTCCATTTGAGTAACAAAATGTTTAACCATCCTGTCTGACATCCGACCAAAGACTATGTCATCTACATATATTTGAGCAATCATCACATTTCCTTCTTCATCCTTCACAAACAAGGTTTTGTCTATTCCACCTTTCCTGTACCCTTGTTTTATGAGAAAAGTGGTCAATCTTTCATACCATGCTCTTGGGGCTTGCTTCAGACCATAAAGAGCCTTCCTTAGTTTGTATACATGATCTAGACAGCTTGGATCAAAAATCCCTTAGGCTGCTCCACATATACCTCCTCATTAAGATATCCATTTAGAAAGGCACTTTTCACATCCATTTGAAATAGCTTGAACTTCAGGATACAAGCAATTCCTAAAAGTAGTCTGATTGATTCAAGCCTTGCTACTGGTGCAAAGGTTTCATCAAAGTCTACTCCTTCAATTTGTGTGAATCCTTGAGCTACAAGTCTAGCCTTGTTCTTTGTAACAACTCCCTGCTCATTTGACTTGTTCTTGTACACCCACTTAGTGCCAATCACATTTATGTCATCAGGCCTAGGAACAAGATCCCACACTTCATTCCTTGTAAACTGGCCTAATTCTTCTTGCATAGCAGAAATCCAGTACTCATTATTCAGAGCTTCCTTGATGTTTTTAGGTTCTATCTTTGAAACAAAACAAGAACCTTAAATCATCTCTCTTGATCTAGTGATTACACCACTGTTGGGATCACCAATTATCAGATCTTTAGGATGATCCTTCTGGATTCTGATGGAGGGAGGTTTGCTGGATTGTTCTGTCCTTGCCTCAGTTAGAGTGAAGTCAGGATTATCACTCTTTATTTCAGCTTCAGTCTGACTGTCAGCAGATGTTCCAACATCATCTGCAACATCTGCAGGGGCATCATCAATAATCACATTTATTGACTCCATTATAACCTTGGTTCTGGAGTTGAATACTCTATAGGCTCTGCTATTTATGGAGTATCCAAGGAAAATCCCTTCATCACTTTTAGGATCCATCTTCCTTCTTTGATCCCTATCAGCCAGAATGTAACAATTACTTCCAAACACATGAAAGTACTTGACTGTAGGTTTTCTTCCCTTCCAGACTTCATAGATGGTGGACAAGGTTCCTTTTCTTAGAGTGACTCTATTATGAATGTAACAAGCGGTGTTCATAGCTTCAGGCCAGAAGTACAGTGGTAACTTTTTAGCATGAATCATAGCTCTTGCTGACTCTTGTATAGTTCTGTTTTTCCTCTCAACAATCCCATTTTGTTGAGGGGTGCTAGGAGAGGAATACTCATGATTGATTCCTTCTGAAGAACAGAAATCTGAGAATTTTTTATTCTCAAACTCCTTTCCATGGTCACTCCTTATTCTGACCACACAGCTTTCTTTTTCTCTTTGTATTCTTTGGCACAGATCTTTGAATACATCAAACACATCAAACTTTTCTTTGATGAAACTTATCCATGTATATCTTGAAAAGTCATCAACCACCACATAGGCATACCTTTTTCCACCAAGACTCTCAACCTGCATTGGTCCCATAAGATCCATATGCAATAATTCCAAAACTTTGGAAGTTGTCAGATGTTGGAGCTTTGGATGTGACATCTTGGTTTGCTTGCCTATTTGACATTCACCACATACTTTGCCTTCATCAATCTTCAGTCTTGGAATACCTCTTACAGCCTCCATAGATATGATCTTCTTTATTCCTCTGAGATGAAGATGACCCAGTCTTTGGTGCTATAGCTTCATTTCTTCTTCTTTGGCTAAGGAGCAGGTTGAAGTGAGACTGAAATCTTGAGGTTCCCACATATAGAAGTTGTCTTTAGATCTGGCTCCTCTCATGACAACCTTATGTTCTTTATCAGACACTATGCATTCAGTTTTGGTAAAGTTTACATTGTAACCTTGATCACATAATTGACTTATGCTGATCAAGTTAGCAGTCAATCCTTTTACCAACAGCACATCATCTAGTCTTGGTACATCTGGGCAGTCCAAAGTCCTAACTCCCTTGATTTCTCCTTTAGCTCCATCTCCAAAGGTTACATATCTGGATGAATGTGACTTGAAATTTACCAGTAGATTCTTCAATCCAGTCATGTGCCTTGAGCATCCACTGTCAAAGTACCAGTCTTCCTTAGCTGATACTCTGAGAGATGTATGAGCTATATAGGCAACACCCTTATTTGACCATTTTTGCCTGTTGTGAGGTTTCCTTTGATGCCTCTGCCCTGTGTAGTGTCCATATTTAGAGCTCCAAGGTTGTTTGTTGAACTTGTTCTTGGGCATGTAGCTTTGATCAGCATGAAGACTAGCTATAGGTACCCATACTTTCTTGATGACCTCTGTCTTCTGCTTAGGGGGTTGTTGATATCTTTGATTTTGATGTCCATGCAGCACTCTCTTGGTGACCTCTGTCTTCTGCTTAGGGGTTTGCTGATACCTCTGATTTGGATGTCCATGCAGCTTATAGCAAAAAGGTTTGATGTGACCAAACCTTCCACAATGATGGCATCTCCATCTTTGATACTTCTTTTTCATCATGTTGTTTTCATGATGTTGGGACATCTTGTTTGACTTTATGGGATTTGAAGTTGTTTTGCTGGTGCTAGCCTCAACCTTTTGAGCTTTATTAAATCCCAACCCAGTTATATCCCCTGAATGCTTGTTGTTGTTGAGAATGACATCCAGTGTGTTTGAGCTACTATTCAGCATTCTGACAGATTTGGACATATGTTCCAATTTGGAGTTGAGTAGGCTTACTTCACTTTTCAAAGAGTCAATGATCTCTAGATTACTTGTCTTTTCAGCCTTCAATCCCTCAATCTGCTTCTTCAGCTTTATATTCTCCATGCATACTTCAGTGCTCCTTTTAGACAGCATCTTGTATGATTCTTCAAGCTCTTCAAAAGTCAGCTCCTCATCACTGGATCCCCCTTCAGATTCACATACTCCAACTAGAGCAGTGATATGCTTTGCAGATTCTTCTTCTGAGTCACATCCTGAGTCTTCATCAGACCAGGTCACAGAGAGACCTTTCTTCTGCTTCTTTAGATAGGTAGGGCATTCATTTCTGATGTGTCCATATCCTTCACATCCACGACATTTAATCCCTTTTTCTTGGTTGGTCTTCTCATCATATTTGTCCTTCTATCATAAGGTCTTTTATTCTCAGAAGAGTTTGAGTTTCTTCCACTTGGTCTGGACCTGCTATCCATTCTTTTGAGATTTTTGTTGAATTGTCTTCCAAGCATAACAATTGTTTCTGATAAATTTTCTTCAGGGTCTGCTTCATGATTTTCTTCTTCTTTATGAGTATTTGAGACCAAGGCTATGCTTTTGTTTTTCTTCACAATTGAATCATTTATTCCCATCTCAAATGTTTGAAGGGAACCAGTGAGCTCTTCAACCTTCATTGTGCATATGTCCTGAGCTTCTTCTATTGGAGTGACCTTCATGTCAAATCTTTTTCGTAAAGATCTGAGAATATTTCTTACTAACTTTTCATCACTCATCTTTTCTCCCAAAGCACCAGAAGTATTAGCTATTTCCAAGATGTTCATGTAAAACTCATGAATTGTCTCATCTTCCTTCATTCTCAAGTTTTCAAACTTGGTGGTGAGAAGTTGAAGTCTTGACATCTTCACTTTTGATGTTCCTTCATGAGTGGTTTTGAGAGTTTCCCAAACATCTTTGGCCAGCTCACAGTGATGCACAAGTCTGAATATGTTCCTATCAATGCCATTGAATAAGGCATTTAAGGCATTGGAATTTCCAAGTGCTGAATCTTCTTCCTCCTTGCTCCATTCTTCTTCAGGCTTCAACATTTTTGCCCCATCCTTGTTGTCTTGGACAGGGTGCTCCCATCCTTTGTTGACTGCTTTCCAAGCCCTACTATCAAGTGATTTTAAGAATGCTACCATTCTTGGCTTCCATTAGTCATAGTTGGATCCATCCAATATAGGTGGTCTATTCACAAATCCTACATCTCTGTCCATGTTCCCAAAATTTGTAGTCCCTAGATCTCACCCAGTTAAACAGGCACGGTGCCTGCTCTGATGCCAATTGAAATTCTGGGATCAGGTACGTGATATCGAATGAGATGTTTAAACACTTGAAGACTTAAACAAAACTTAAAATGCAGGTAAATTAAACAACACAGGAAATTGTTAACCCAGTTCAGTGTATCTCCACACTTACATCTGGGGGCTACCAAGACAGGAAGGAAATCCAATATAAGTAATATTAATTCTGGACTTAAACCACTCAGTTTAATCCTTCACTTAATATCTACCCAAGGAAATTTCTACCTAAGACACAACTTAGATATGAGTACCAACTCACTCCCCCTTAATCACACAGTGATATGTTACAATGTTTAATTAAATTGAAGTCACACTTCAAACACAACAGCTTGATTTTACTTCACAGTTTCAATCAAGACACAATACACTTTTGCTTAAAAGCTCATAAAGTGATACACATATAAAACCTGCTATTAAACACAAACACCCTATTTATTCTTCTTAATTTCGTACTCTAATATGAGAGTTTCTGCTCCTTAAATAGATGCTTGGATTTTTGGGCTTTCTGTAGATTATCCAGTCCTAATAAGTCATTCTGTCATCACCTTGAATTAGGGTCTGTTACTTCCTTGATTCTAGGTGAGGTAGTTATTTTGTTATACTGAAATCAGATAATTAAGCTCCCTACAGATGTGCCTTGTACTGTTTTATCCATTCACAATTAATTCCAGATAAATTCCCTGAATTTACTCAATTCTGTTATGCATCATTTAAGTCTGGTAGCAGGTTTGAGATGTCACAATATCTGGTGTGACATCCTGAAATCTGAACTTAATTCATTAACTTATACAATGTCACAACATCTGGTGTGACATCCTGAACTAAGTTCATTAACTTATACTCTGTTTGATAATGTCACAACATCTGGTGTGACATCCTGAACTAAGTTCAACACTTCTTGTTTGTCAAAAATTCTGCCAATTCTAAACATCTACACTTTGGTGCACCGACGATGGTACCGCTCCTACTCCATGGATCCACTCCCTACCTAGCAACAAGTTATAATTCTCCCTTGATGCAATAACTATGAACATTATTGGTCTGGTTATGGTGCCAACTGTCAGATCTACTTGAATGACACCCATGGCTGTGCCCACTTTCCCTTCATAATTCGACATGACCATGTTGTGTGGTTTTGCATCAGAGTCATTTTTGCCAATTTTCTTCGACATATAGTGGGGCATTAAGTTTACAGCAGCCCCTCCATCAACTAGGATTTTGTTGACGCATGTGTCTTCGACCTTTCCTTTTATGAATAAGGGTTTCAGATGTCCCTTCATTGAATCATCTGGTTTTTCGAAGAAAGCATTTTGTTCTTCGACACATCCTTTATTCATAATATAGTAGCATACGGGTCTTGGCCCCACTGTACTATCCATCAAGGCATCTTCTTCATCCTCTACTTCCATTACTCCATCGTAGTCCCTGGGGAGTACGGAGACTATGTAACACCCTTCTACCCCAAAATAAAATATTTAAATAATATCTGAGTAATCATCGAAAAAGGGTATCACATTTCGTCAGAAAATCAAACACACGGTGTCTTGTCCCGTAACACGGGTTAAACAACCTCAAGAATAACATAAAGCATTTCGCAGCGGAATTTAAACTTCAAAATTCAAAACTTCATTTGTTTACTTCATAAACATAATTTTCACCATCCTGAATTTAACATCATAATATGGGAAAACATTTATCCAAATAATAACATAATTGAAAACATTTTAGCAAAAGAAAACCCATCCCAGTGTTACATGACACAGAGCAGGACACATAAACCAGAACCACTAATAAGGAACACTAAAGCATGCTCCGAGACTCGTGAAACACCTATTGCACTGCAAGTCTACTCTTCGACATCTGCAAGTTACCCACGAAAGAGGCAACATTTCTAAGCAGGCAGGGTGAGTAATCATAATTTATCATAAATATATTAGAATATGGAATATAAATAAATTAGCATAAGCATGTCATAACATCTTCAACCATATAATTCAGCAACAACAACACAATCATGAATACATTATAAAAACTCAGCAACAACAACTCCATCGTGAATTCATCCAGACATATGCAATTCCAACTATCATGATATGCAATTATGCATGTGGTACCAATTTCATCGTGAGATGGATACATGACCATCAACCCTCCACAAAGGAGCACATCGTAAATCATCGAGACACTTCAATCCACACAATGGGATTGAAGCTACTAAATAGGCTGAATCCCCATCGTGAATATCATGAAATGCAATGATGCGTTACACTGTAAAAGTCATCGAGAAATCAATTGCGCATCATTCATTTCATATCAACACCTCAACATCAATTAATCATATATTTCCATCGTAATAACACGTCAAAACCTCATTTCATTAGCTACCTCAACTCATCAAGACATAACCAATCATTTCATGTTCAACAAATAATCATCATAAAATCATGTATTTCATCCCGACAACATATCAACAATACTTCTTTATCAATCATACAACAAAACAACGTATTCGATTCAATGAGACAACCAAACAACTCCCCTCATCAACAACAACAAAACTTCAATTCACAATAACATCATGTTTATAATCATAAAACCAATTTTTAACAACAAAGCAAACAACTTCCTTCATCAACAACAACAAATCGTCAACTTACAATAGAATCCTATTTATAATCATAAAACCAACTCAACTTTTTCTAAATATTCATCATTTAAAAATGTATCATTTCACTCATTTTATTTCATTAAATTAAAGTTCATCTTGTTAGCTTTCCGACGCTTCAAACGGGACCTAAATAAGAGTTACGGATCAAAAGTTATGAATTTTTCAAAATAAAAGTGCCACTGGTACAGTGTTAACCGGTTAACCAAAGCTTAACCGGTTAACGCCTCATTTTTTTTTACCCAAAACGCATATTTTTCACGGGTTAACCGGTTAATACCTGTACATAAGCAGTTTTCTGTTGTTTTTTCGAATTCTACACCAAAATACCTCAATTTTTCATACGAATTCATTCCAATGCAACCCAAAACTTCTTACCAATCAAAATTAATCATATATAACAACAATATATCAATTCAAACATCAAACACACCATTCTAAATCATCTTATCAATCCTAATTCACCAATTCATACCCTTATAACTCAATCTATGTCATCAAACATAACAATAACCACAATCATATCAAACCTAATCTATTCATAAACCAATTCCTATAAAATTATAATAGATTATGAAAACTCCCCATACCTTAGAGAATTTCTCCGATTGACTCTCTTCTCTGGGGTTCTCCACAGCCTCCTGACTCTGAGCTTCCTTTTTCTCCCTCTTCTTCAGAGCACTTCATCAAACACGATAAAATGAGCATTTTGATCGTATAATCCCTTTTGATCAAAACTATCCCAGTTGTGTCTTTTCCCACTTTACCCTCATAATTTTCACAAAAATACCACCTTACCCTTTTCTTTAATATAATTTCAATAATAATAATAAAATAGTATAATAAAAACACTATTTATCCTTATTATATAAATTATCTTATACTCCAAAATAACCAACATAACATTCATACTTCCACTTCTATTATTTTAAATAATAACCAATAATCTGAATAATACTACATGATTATTCTTATTATTAATATTATTAAAATAATTTCACCACCATGCATCGGGTCACATAACCACCAATTGTCAATTCATTCATATATCCTCAAATAAGCAACAAATACTCATAATCAAATTTGGGGTGTTACAGACTACATTACAAATCACGTCGAATGAGCCCTCTTCGTCAGACTCGAAGCTATTAGTAGCTTCGTCAGCTTTTGCCACTGCGTTGGTAAGCTTTGACAATGGTAGCCGATTGATGGTGTCTTTTCCTTTGTGGAGCTTGTCGTTTTTTGCCACTTGAGTGTTTCTGCTGGATTCTACTTTGTTTTTGCCAACATTTTTCTCCTTGGCCTTTAGTCCGTTTGTTGCTTCTTTCTTAGTCCTTTTTGCCTATGGAACCTCCTCCATTGAGATTTCGACATGGGATTCTTCCCTTTATAGTTCTCTGAAAGATATGTCATGTGCCTCTGCTTCCCAGCTTCCTTTTTTATTTCGACTGAGGATCCCCTTTGAACTTCAAAACTTTTCCATTCTCTAGGCCTCTGGGCATCCCTAATGGGATGTACCCATCTGTCATTGGGTACTTTGCCTGATGGCTTGTAGGTATTGTGGTACCTGCTCCTAGGGCTTTGGAAGTGATATCTGCTTTTCCTCAGATCATATCCACTGGCTTCGACTGCTGGCTTTTGAAACCAATTACTCCTTGCCATTGATTTCTCTACTTCCTCCAAGTTTGCTGCCGCCTTTCTGTAGAAAATGGAGTTGCAGCGCGGACATAGCATCAATTCAGTATTCTTCTTTTGGCACCTTTGGATAAAATCTGCCAAATTTTCACATTCCTTTGGATAGGCTGCCCTTTGGTACTCCTCTGGACAACATTCCATCTCATTCTTTCATTTTTTCTTTTGAGAAGCTTCGACCATGTTGATATCCAACCCTTGCTTATCAGCAAGACTTAATTTTTCAATCTTCTTTATGAGAGTCTCTTCGACTTCACAAGGTCCCTTCGAAGCTGGGACACTCTTGGTTTGGGCTGCTTTCTCTTTAGGATCTGCCATGGTTCTGCAAAGTATCCCATAAGTGATTTTTGGTGGAGGGCCTTCAGCAGCCTCAACTGTGATTTCCATATTGTCTTAATTTGCAATCTTACCTATGCCGGTGAGATTACTAGTGTCATTGTTAAGGCCTTCAGTGACCTCCTTCGACTGGCTACAAACATTTTCCCCAGTGACCTCATTTTTATTATTGAGGCCTTCAATGGCCTTCTCATCAGCGTTGGGGAAAGCCTCAACTTTCTCCTCAATGTTGTCAAAATCCTCACCCCAGCCCTTTGGTTGTATTTCGTTGATGTTGATCTTAGCACTAGCAGGCGAACTGTATTTTACCCAGTAGTCGAATTTTCCACTAGGCTCTCCCAAGGTATCCCAGACTACCCAATCTGTAGCCAATTTGTTGACTCTTTTGTGGAAGCTTTCAGTAACTCCCTTCCTTAGATGCTTAGCGTCTTCAATGACCCTGGGCTCACCTTTGTGGTCGAAACCCTCAGTGGCTTCAACCTTACTTTGGTTGTTGAGATCTTCAACAGCCTCGACATTGCTTTTCTCTTCAAGATCCTCATTGACCTTGATCAGAACAGGCACAATCAATTCATCTCCTGATACTTCCTCTACATTATGGGGAATGGGGGAACCTTCAGTGACTCCCACCATGTTGACAACGTTGTCGAAACCTTCAGTGGCTTCAATCAAATCAAAACTGTGATCTGACATTTTTTCTATCTCGACCATATTCATGTCGAAAGGTTCATCATAATTAGCTTCCATTACTTGCACATGGGTTGCTTCGACCCTTGTTTGTTGATTTTGCTTCTCTCCAAACTTCAGCCTTTCGTCCTGGATTACATTTTGAACTAGGTCCCTGAAAAGGAAACATTGAGAAGTTTTATGACCTAGAAAATTATGGTACTTACAAAAACCTCTCTTTTTCTGTTGGTCAATAAGGGGGTTCTTTTACACCCGGTGGTTTTATTAGTTGACCATATTTTACCAAAAGATCAAATATTTCATCACACTTGGTGACGTCGAACGTGTATGTTCTTTTAGGGAATTTATTGTTCTTATCCGTTTCGACAGGATTCTTCCCATTCGACGGAGCTAACATCTTGCAGGAATATGGGGGACCTTGTTTTAATTCTTTCAGGTCAATTTCTTGTTTGTCGAAAACGATTGATTCGTCTTCGTCATAGTCATCATTTTGACTCATTCCTACATAGGCTACCCTTTCTTTTTTGCTTTTGTTAGCCCTATATTTCTCATCTTTCAATCTTTCAATCTGCCTTACCCTATCTGCCAATTGTGCCATATCTCTTAAGTACTGGGTGTCTAGTTTCTTCCTTATGGAATAATCTAAACCTCCCGCAGCCATTTCGACAAGTTCTTGCTCTGGCACCTGTGTGAAACATATTGCCTTTAGCAATTTGAATCTATTGAGATAGTCATCAATGGGTTCTGAGGATTTTCTTTTTACACTAGCTAATTCTTTTAGACTTATTTTTGTTTGTCCCATGTAGAACTGCTCATGGAACAACCTCTCCAATTGATTCCATGTATGAACGGAATTCGCTGGTAGGGATGTAAACCAAGTAAAAGCATTTTTTGTTAAGGAACTTGGGAAATATTTTATCCTCAAGTTCTCATTTTGCGCTATTTCGCCTGCCTCTATCAAATAACGCGCTATGTGTTCTATGGTGGATTCACTAGTATCCCCTGAAAATTTAGTAAACTTGGGGATCTTCCACCTTGGGGGTAGTTCCTATTGTAGGATATATTCAGATAGTAGGGAAATATAATTAGGCCTTTGTAACCCTACATTTACCCCATTTTGCGTCATTATCCTTTCGACCATGGCTGCTAGATTGTTTTCGACAGGTGGATTATTGTAAAGCATTCTTTGTTGCAAGATGTCATCACCATCTTGCCCTCTCTGGAATAACAATCTCCTAGGCTCTTGTGGCATGGGAACTTCAACGCGAGGCTATTTGACAAACTCTTCTTGAATCCTACGATTTTCCTAAGGGTTTGCCACAGGTCTCTGATTTATTTTTGGTTCCTCTTCGACGTTGACTACTGGATTATGGACCAACTGCTCTCTCTGTCGAATTTGGGGTACTCCAAAGAATTCAGCAATACGCACCATTTGTGTTGCCAACATTTGGTTTGTTTGAGTGGTGCTTTATATTAAAGGGTTAAATAATTACCCCATTTGTTGAGTCAACCTATGGACCATTTCATGGTTGCTTTCGTCCATTTGTTGACGAATTGCCTGCGCAGAATTATTCGTAATTACTGGCATATGGAATCCTGGGGGTTTGTTTGGTCTACTAACGTTTCCACCATAACCTGAACCTTGTAGCGGCGAAGACAAGTGGGCCACGGTATCCAAATATAATGGTGTTGCGTTATGTAAACTAGCCATCATTGAAGTTGGAATTCCATAGGGTTGTTCCCTTCCAAACATGGGTGTCAGAATATTGGATTGATAAGGCCTGATGTTATTTACCCCAGGGGAAGGAGTACTCATGGATATCGAATGTCCTATGTTGGAGGAACTAGGTCCACTTCGAGACAACGACATTCCTGGTATTGAACCTGATATTGAGGGATTTCCTCCTTCTGAAATGTGGAGTGTTTCCACATTCCCTCCTATCGAAGGAATGGCAGTGGAAACTGGAATTTCATCATTATTTACTGGTGGTGGGATATCCATCTTCCTAACTCTAGTCCGCTTGGGTCTTTCTACGTTATTTTCTGCTACTTTTCTGCTACGCAGAAACATACAACGTTATAAACATACGTAGTCTGTTCTTAAAGCACTGGTCCCACTGGGCGTGCCAATTTGTTCGTTGGTATTTCTGGCGAACAATCTCTGGTTAACCAAATCTCTTAGAAAAGGGTGACTGACAGGACCAACCAAATAAGTCCTAGGATGTCGCGTGCTAAGAATCAAATGAAAGATAATCTAAATGTGGTGTTTATATATTTTTGTCGAAATGTTCTAGAATAAACTAATTTTTGTTATTTATATTGAAGTTGAAGGTGTTTATATATTTGAATCTACTAACGTGTTTAAAAGCTTTAATGGAAGAAAACTAAAGTTTGACATGAAGATAAAGAATTGCTTAAACATAAACTGACTAAAATATGAAATTGATGGAACGTGAATGAAAACTAAATGACAAAACGAAAAGTAAAGATTTAAAGAAGAAACTTAAAGCTTTTATAACTTGAAATAAAATTGGTGTTGATACGTACATTTCCAAAATAATCTCTCTTTTCTCTTTACACACGAGTACTTGAGTAAATTTATAGGAATTTGAATAATCTATTTCACACACTTTTCACAAAGCAAAAACTATCCTATTTAGATACAAATATCATAATCGTCGAACAACGGTCGAATCCTAAACGAATGTCACTTGGCATTGTGCATGCTAATGTATTCTGAAAACCTTCCACGTCCCTCTTTACCAAACGAAATAGTTATTGGTGCAAAAAACTACTCTTCGACAGATGAAACAAGGTGTCTCTTCGTGACATCAGGTTGATTTCCAATTCAAATCCAAAAATCCTTCTTTCAGATTCTCCTTCGTCGAAGCTCTTCATTGTCGAAATAACAACAAAACTTTATCCGTAGTGATGTGAAGAACTTCCAACCAGCAATCCAGCACCTCTTTTGACAAACCACTTTCGACTTATCAAACAAATCATCACAGACCTTCTCGAGATTCTAGACATGTTTGGAAGAAAGAGTGATCAAATTCGTCAAAAGATCTTTATAGAAGCTATTAAAACTTTTATGGACCAAACTCATGCTGACGAAAATCCTATGCATACAGTGAGTTCCCTATCTTAAAGTTCCTTTGGCTCTAAAAGGTTCGAACTAGCCACTACTCAAGTCGGGGAAAACCTAGACTTCGAGTTCACATAAAGCTAGAGACGTCAAGTAAAGCAAAACGGACCACACACATGGTGCTTAAAGGCATCTTTCCCCGACCAGCCATAGCCATAGCAGACGAGCAGGGGTCACTCGATCCTCAACCTATAGATAACTTTCCCTGCCCAGCCACACAAGGGCATTATAGCACGGGTCACTCATTATCTACCTAAGGTACTTTCTTCGCCCAGCCACAAAAGGGCAATACAACACGAGTCACGGTACCTTTCCACAAAGTAACTTTCCCTAGCCATCCCACACATGGAGATCTCGACACGGGTTACTCGTTACTTATCCTAATGGATACTTTCCCCGCCCAACCACACCAGGACGAGCATGGGTCACGGTCATCCATTAAGGGATTCGAATCCACTGATTAATTATATCTCCATGGTCGTCCTGCCTCGTGGGACCTCGACATGGGCTAGATATAATTTAATTAAGATATTTAATGCGGTGAGAACATAACCTCCATCCTACCACAACTACATAGCCCGGGGACACTATCATAGTATCGACGCCTAAGTATTGTTATGTCTCTAAAACAGTTCCGTATTAATCTAGGGTAAACCTAGCTACCTCACAAGTTATACCTTTTATTTCCTTTTAGTTCACAAATTCACTAACTTAACAAAATTACGGTTTATTCGAAAAGTCTAGAAACTTTTGGGTAAAAATAATATTTTACGGCACCACGGGATAATACATAATTTTAGCTTTCAAACGGTATAAAGAACACTTAAATCATATAACCGAGTAAAAAGTTATGAATTTTCAAAGTTTAGAATAAAACAATTTTTCTCAAAGCTACAACATTAACTAGTTAACACCTGGGGTTAACCGGTTAACCAGAACCAAAATAGAAAACAAAATGCAAAAAACAATAGCGTTAACCGGTTAAAGTCCTTTGTTAACCGGTTAACCGAAACCAAAACCCAGCAAATACACGTTTCGATGACAATAGAGCTTACTAATTCAATTCTAAACATCAATAAACATCACAAACAAACCATAAATATGTTCCTATACCTAAAGACAACATACTCAAGCATTTTCATCGATTTCTAACCGTTTAATCTACCGGTTCAAAGATTTTTCCATAGAAAGCCCTAAAACTCATAAGCTCTAAAACTCAACCAAAACTAAAAGCAGAAGTTTCTAGCTATTAATCAGAATTGAGATTGACAAACATAAATTCCATCTCTCTCTATTGCTTCAAAGATCCACCAACAATCCTTTCTTTTCATCCAACTCTAAATTTACTCGACTTTAATCCAACTATACTCAAGGCATACAATCTACCGAATTAATCCATCGACTCATCATTTCCTTTGGAATAATTCCTTAATCTCAATCATTTCTTTAATTTATCATCTGTGATCTATGCACATCTCAAATTCGACCGATAAGAATCATGAGTCTATACTCTCGCCGGTTTGCAACAAATCGCTCCAACAACATTTGCACTCTTGCAGTCAACAACACCTCGAACCAACTTCTACATACTAAAAACACTTTCGGGAGCAAGCTTCTTCCCCACTTATTCCAAACCAATTCTTGCAGACAACAACTAGGAACTAACAAGCAAGCACCGACAATGTTTCACACAAGTCGGGTACTAAGGAATAAATGATATTAGACAACATTGTCCAGAAAGATCGATCTGCTCTGATACCACTAATGTAACACCCCATTTCTACCTGGTAATTATCGATAAAATCAGAGTAATAAAAATTCAACTGAATACAACAAATAGGTTGCCACATTTCAACTTTAAAACATATTCATTAAATTTCGTGAAACATGGATACATAAAACTTTAACTCGGATGAAACTATCATAACAACTTTTATTCATTCTTTGAAACAAAACAACTTTCATAACTAAGCAATGGATTCATAATTATTCCACTAAATATAATTTATATTATCTTGTTCAACTAAGACAACTTAATAACAACATGTTTTAATGGAAGCAACTTGAAACAACAACAACAACAACATAATAAAATCCAACAACACAACATATAAGTGTTCATCCCCCCGAGTGTTACGTATCAGAGCATCGACACTGACTCGAACTAATGAAGATAAGCAATCTTTCTTCAAGCTAACCTGCACGTTACCAACATATGGGTAACATTCAAACAGAAGGGGTGAGATATCGAACAATATAAACAAGAGTATGATAATTAATACATTATTTAGAATCATACAATTTCACTACTATCCAACAACAACGTAATAATCACCCACAATTTAACACTAACTTTATCAACTTATTACATACATCAACATTTACGAAACAATCAACATAATCAACATAATCAACGTCAACTTCATCAACATAATCAACTTCATCAACATAAGAAACATTATCAACATAATCAACTTCATCAACATAAATAATGCCACACAAGATACGACTCAACTATGCATATGCATATGGTACCATTGGAGTAAATCTCACAACTTAAAATATGTCATATTATCAAGGCATCTGCAAGGCATAAGCCTTCAACTTAATAATTTTGCTAATCCAGGACAACGTGGTGAGCATCCGCTCCAACTTAGAAATTCAATGTATGTCATGATACAAACGACACAACACATAACAACAACCAACTCAGAACAACATACAATAAACAACTCAAAACAATATAGTAACTTTTAATTCAACACTGATTCAACCTTGGCCATAGGCCTACAACTTATATATAGCAACGTTGGTCATTCGACCTACAACTTTAATATCAACATTGGTCATTTGACATACCACTTTAATATCAACATTGGTCATTCGACCTACATGTCCATAAATTGGGACAAAACAGCATACTCAACGGTACTAAAAAATCAACACATTCAACATGAATTCAACAAAATAAACCGAATGAAAACACCTACTAATTATTATGAACTACCTTGATAATTTTTAACAAAACAATGACTTTGACATCTTACATCGGCACCATAAAACCTCATTAGATCCTAGTTTCTTTTAATTCTAGTACTTGAAACCATTTTTAAAAGAAAATACACAATATTAGCTTTCAAACACTTCGAACGGTGTACGAATTGGAATCCCGGAACTCAAGTTACAAATTTTGGAAGTTTCCAAAAATAAGCACTCACCTAGCTACGGGTTTGTTCACTTTTTTTTGCCCAAGAACTCATCTAAAACTTCGATTTAATTCGCAAGACTCTTATTTTAACTTAGTTTTACCTATTATAACTCATTGGTAGCATAAAAACTAATTTTCACGATGATGAATTTCGCACCAAAATTTCCTATTTTCACTATTACTAACCCAAAACAGATTTTCTTCACATTATTTTCATAAAAACACTACATCATAATGATAACATTATAATTCAACGACACAGATTAATCATTCTACCACTCATTTAAGAACGATAATCAATTTTGTTATTCAACCAAACAACACTGTTGGTGTAAGCCCTAGAGGCCAATACTTTTTGGTACTTGTATCGGATTATTCGTTTAATAATAAAAGGCATTTCTTTATTATGTTTGTCTTTCAGAATAATAAAGTCCCTAGAATAGTTAGTCTGTTTAATGAAATGTTAAGTGTGACTTAATCATGAGATCCCATTAAACATAAAGACATTATTCTTAAAATATCCGTAGTCAAGCTTTATTGCAAAGTGGGATAACATTAAAGCATTGAGACTATTATGAAGATAGACTGATGATCACATCTCATGGATCATGGATAAAGAGTTATCAAGTCTTGACATAGGAATAAATATTAGGAGTAATATTTATACCGGATTGACCCGCTATGAGAATACTACATAGTATGTTATGCAAAGTGTCATAAGTTATTCTCATGGTGATAATGGTGTATTACCACCCTTCGACCTGAAACCACTATGGACCCTAGATGTAGAGTCGGGTGCTTTATTGCTGATCAAACATTATCCGTAACTGGATGATCATAAAGACAGTTGATGGGCACTCCACGAAGCATGCTGAGGGTCATGAGTGTCCTAGATGGAATTTGCCAATCCTGCATAACAGGAGAAATGTCTAAGGGCCCAATATTGAACTGGACAAGGATGACACAGTGTATGCCTTGTGTTCAATATAGACATAGGGGCAAAAGGGTAATTGTACAAACATATATTATCACGAAAAAGGTTTTGTCAGATCACATGACATTTTCGTGACTTGGGTAGCAGTGATGTGTTGCTAGATACCGCTCACTGTTTATTATGTTAAATATATAATTTAATATAATTACCAACGTTACGAAATCCTACAGGGTCACACACATAAGGACAGTTTGATGAGAGATAGAGAAATCAAAGGAACACCGTAAGGTACGGTGCACTTAAGTGAAAAATAGAAATTCGAATAATATAATAATAATTATTGTTATTTTATAATGGTTATAAAATAATAATAAAATAAATATATTTATTATAATAATAGTTATTATAATAATATATAATATTATTATGGATCATGTGAATTGGGCTTTTAGCCCGCAGCCCACAAGAGAGTCTATAAAAGGAACCCTTGTGATGAAGCTTTTACTTGATGCAATTTCGTTTTTGATTCTCACTCAAATAATTCCGTTCGTAAGCAGCTAGCACTGTGACCGGAAGCTGTTCATGTGGACTGAGTAGAGGCGTTGCACTTCATCAACGCTTGTGATCGCTGCATCAAAGATCTGAATCGCCACAAAGAGGTAACGATTCTATCACTGACCATGCTCATTCGTAAGGATCACTAAAGGAAATTTTTTTGTTTTCCGCTGCGTTTAGATCACAATTTTCCTTCAAACACAACATACTGACAGCAACAACAATATACTAGATTTTCATAATGGATTCATAGGAAGATCAACAACAACATAGCACACAAAAACACAGCAGTAAATCATATGAATTTCGATCCTACATACATATTATCATGATCCCGGTTATAGAATTTGAAACCCACCCTTACCATGGATTAAAGGCAGCTCGAATTATCTCTTAAAAATTCCTGCAAAAATCAGATCTTGGAGTACCCTAGCTCTCCCTTGTTCTTCCCTCTAAGACTTGTTCATGCTCTAACTGTTGTTAGGATTAATTCTCACCTAAAAACCCTTATTAATCCTTATTTTCCTCTTTTACTCTTTCTCACCCAATAATAATAATAATAATAATAATACTATTAAAATTATTAATTATCACTTAATAGAATAATTGGTCTACTAAATCTTAATGGTCTTACTACACAATATCCCCAACTTTGTTATTTCTAACATAACAACCAAGCTCACTTAAGTAAATAGTCTTATAACTTCTAATTTTATTCTACGATTAAACCAACTTAATATCAACTTAGCAACTTAAATCTCTGCAACACAATATCAACCAATAAATCACGAATAATTAATTTCTCCCCAGTAAATCGATTAATTACCCGATTATCAACATATTTGCTGAAACAACAAATTCAATATATTCAACAAATATTCGAAAAATGCTCAATATTATTTTCCACAACTTAAATCAACTTATTTAATTCAACTGAAACTAACAAAGCAACATTCTGATATTTCGGAAATCAACAAAAATTGAAACAAATCAACACAACATAATACAAATATATTTAATTAAATAATCAATTAAATAAACAGACATTACAGAAGGGGTTGGAAATGATTTTCCACCAACAAAGAGTTAGGGATTTTGGCCCCTGCGCCTCTTGGAGTTTCGCTTGGCCGTTCATGACTGGATGTTGACTCTAATCTATTGCCTAACGGTGGAAGATATTTTATGAAGATCTGAAGGCTTAAATTTGATCACGTGCTTGAAGTTTTTTTGGCCTCCTGGTCGTAAGTTGACTGCCTAGCGATGGTTCTGTTTTTCCAAATTGTACTTAGGTACAATTTGGAGATATTTTAGAGATACTTTTCACTTTTGTTCTTCTAGACTTCATCTTGTAACCTAAAATACTTTTCTTATGGAGAGAAATCTCAATTGTTATCATTTTTCCTTAGTATCAAGTTTTTATGAAATCCTTTAATCTTGGAAGATTGATGCTCAAAAAGCTTTTCAACTTACTTTTCAAGCAAGCTACTATGTCTATGGATAGCTAAATCTATCTTGTGTCAAGATTAGAAGGTAGACTTTCCTTTTTTGTATGTATAGTTATTGATGTAAACTCTTGAACTTATGGATGATGAATATATGGTGAAAAACCTTGCTTTTATGATATATTTTTTGTGTTGATAATGATTGAGAAATGTGTTCCAACTCTTTACCTAGGTTTTTCATCCATCAATGAAAATAGGCTAGAGATATTTATAATGTTTGATTTTCAAAAATATTGAACTTGAATGTTATCATTTTGATAGTTTTAGTGAGAGATCATCAAAGGACCAAAATGTTAAATCTCATAATATGTGTTAGAGATAAACATATTGAGAGGATATGTGATTGTATTTATCATTTAAATGAGTTCATCGTCTTTATCCATTCTATGCATGCAAATTGGTTTGTCGAACCTTAATCTTGGCATGTTTTATTAAACCTTTCAAAATAGATACTTTTGTCGTTACATTTTAGAACTTATGCAAACGAAAAGTTACCCTCAAACAAACTCTTTTGTTATGATAAGCTTAAAATGATTATGACTGTAGAACGGAGGTAATATCTAGAAACAATCTATGTGGAACGATAAATAAAAACCCTGCTCCATCTATATTCTAACAGTTGTACTGTTTAATTCCTTGTGTAATTGATTCCTCAATAGCCGAATTGGGCTGTAACGGCTCTTTTATGTTTGGCTATAAAAGGAAAACATCACATGCTTTGTGATGTTGTTGGTTCCTAATGGAATGACAACCATATGCATTGATGTTTTTGATTCCTATTGAATCATCATTAGTTCAAACAAACAAACACACTCTTGAGTGTTGTTGATTTTGAATAGGAATACAACCTGGTTGCGAATATCCAACCAAAAATTGTTATTGTTATGTTGTTGAAATGAAAACAACTTTCACGGTTGATTTATAACACACTAACTTGTCAAATGGTTTTAAAACCATGTTATTGATGTTGTCATTCAATCACATGAGGTTGATTGAATATCCATCTCTTCTAGCTGATCACTCTTTGAGAACAATCTGCTAAGGTAGAGATATCTTGAATTCACAATGTGCTTAACTTCATATTCTGCAGAAGTCTTGCAAAGTCGCAGAAGACAATAAAGATGGTAATGGAAGCTCCAACTACAGATAAAAAACAAGATTGTTGTGTAACCAACGTGATCAAGACGAATAATTCCTTACTGTGTTCAGATGAAGATCAACAAGCTTTCAGAGGTTTTGGAGAATAAGAAGACTTCAACCTTCAAGTGTTCAATGAAGAAGCAACTTGAAGAAGAAGCAGAAGACCACACAACGGAGCAAGAATAAAATATACTATTCTTAGTGTGTATTTAGGTTCTTCTGATGTACTTCAGTGAATTTATAATATGCTTATTAATAAGAACAACTTTTTTAAACAACCCTTTCCCTAAAGGACCGAGTGAAGGTCATAAATTTAGGAAGGCACAAAAATTAGTAGCTAGCACATTCATAGAACTATGTGCTCTGATTATATGTTCTGGGCTAAGGTTCTGGTGCAGCTCAGAATAGTTGGTTCTGGAGCCTGAATTCACAAAGGTTCTGTGAAGTTAGTCATGGTTGTAGGCCACGTAGAAAGTCATGGCGTGGTGTTGTGCACTTAGTCACGGCAGGTTGTCGTGTAGGAAGTCGCATATGTTCTATGCAGCTAGTCACAGTTATAGGCCGTGCAGGAAATCCTGGAAGAGGTTCTGTTGGGTCAGTGGACGTTATATCCGGTTGGATCCCTGAACGGTTCATTGAGTGTGTCGCAATGCTAATGTGTGATTGTAATCATAATGATTTGGTTATAATGGATTAAGTCATTGTTTAAGGAAAAATCACCTTGGCGGGTGGACTGGATTAGCTTGGGAAGTTCTCAAGTGAACTCGAATATATCATGTGTTCGTTATTCTTGCTTTATGCTTTACATTCATTTATGCTTCCCCAACACATTCATAGCATAGTTTGGCGCAACTCATCAAAATGCAAAATGTAGCTAAGAGTGAAAACCTCAATTCAATCCCCCTTTCTTATTTTTTTCTCACACCTTCAACATGCATCTAACCCTTTCGAGGATTGTTCGATTGAATCTCTCAGCTAGACCATTTTGCTGAGGAGTACCTACCACGGTCTTATGCCTTGAAATACCAAACTTGACACAGTAATTGCCGAAAGCTTCATTGTAGAATTCAAGGCCATTATCAATTCTCAACCTCTTGACCTTTCTTCCAGTTTGAGCTTCGACCAGAACCTTCCAACTCTTGAAATTCTCAAAAGTTCCATCCTTAGTCTTCTGAATGAATACTCATAACTTTCTGGAATAATCATCAACTATGGATAGAAAATAACTTGCTCCTGAATTTGAAGGATTCCTTGTAGCCCCCAAATATCAACATGGATGTAATTAAGGGGTCCATGTGTTCTTTGGTTACCTTTGTTAAACTTCACCCTACATGATTTACCAAATACACGGGGTTCATAAAACTCCAACTTCATGACTTTGTCACCACCTAGCAGGTTATGTTTCCCTAGTTTGACCAGGCCTCTCTCGCTGACATGGCCCAATATCAGGTGCCATAATTTTATCTTCGACAACAGTTATGTGGATGCAACATTTATCAAACCATTTATTGTAAGAACAATATTTTTCTGCAAGTCATCTCTAGGTTTTGATGATAACAAATAATATTCATGAAAGAACCTTTTATTTTATAATGTGTGTTTATGTGCAGATCTTATTCATTGAAGATATTAGATCAAACAAACACCATCAGGATGTGTGCTAAAGATAATATGAAGGTTATTATGTGTGACACAAGTTGCAAACATATTGAAGAAGCAAGTATGCTTCTGTATCTGATCACAATCAGAAGATCCAAAGATTTTGTATATTGCAATTTCAATGCTCTTGTGGTTCTGTTCTGAGAAGTGGTTTTGATTTTGAAGCTAGCGAAGCTCCTAAAGGAATAATCTTCTGAAGAACTAAAATGCTGAAGACTCTAATGACTTGAAGATCGGAAGGCTGAAGGCTCTGAAGACCAAGTATAGAAGACTCTGAAAACTGAAGGGTTCTGAAGATTTATGTTTAAAAGATCAAGTGTTGAAGACTCTGAATACAATGTTCTGAGCAAACAAAGTTCTGAAGATTCCAAAGACTTGAAGATTCTGAAGATAAAGGTTTAAAGCACAAAGTGTTGAAGTCCTAAAGACAAGACTTTGAGTCAGCGAGTTTTGAATACTGAAGACTTAATTTTCTGTAGACCTAAACCATCGTATCTCTACTCATGCTTCATACATTACCATCAGAAGCCTCTGAAGTTTAGAAGATAAATGTTACCGTTAATAGTGACTGTACACAAAACACTAGTCTCACGTCTTCTCAATTAGTTGGAAAATATGAAAAGAAGAAATGTGACTAAACTACTTCATCGCCATATAACATTTCCTTTTTCAAATGGCCAGCGTCTCTTCAATTACTATAATTTCTTGACTATTTGATGGAAAGGATTTCTTCCTTTTATAGCCGTCGAAAAATAATGAAAAGATCAACATTACTGTTGCAATGGAAACACGACCATTTGTTTGAAACTCAAAGATCATCAATCAACACAAGAACAATCAGAAAGCACAAGAGTTGATGAGTGAAAATATTGTTGGAAAACAATTAAGTCATCAACCACTTCATCATCTAAGCTTATTAAAGATCTGAAGCAAGGAGTTGATGTTTGGAGCTCACTCAATGAAGAAGATGAACAAGTTCTACAAGATTCCATTCAACTGTCAATCAAATACATCCTTGTAGACTTTGAAGAAAGCTTGGAGTTTTTGCTTATATCATGGTCAAACACAATTGTGTTTGCTTATACTTAAACTTAGGAGTTTAGTTGCTTATTTAGAAGAATTAAATGTAATCTCTAGAACCTTAATTCTGTAAGAATTAAGAGTCCCTCAAATTATTGACTTAAGATCAGAATACTTGAGAAGGCAATGATAGTCACATTTCATAGAGGACCAAGTGAAGGTCATACTCTTGTGAGATCCCCGATGGATATCATTGTGGGAAATCCTAAAAAGAAGATCAATTTGATCATATTCTGTTAGGTTAATGAATATTATATCTAGTTAGATCCTTGAACATTTCATTATGGGGTTAGTCACTGACAATTGCCCATGCATCTATAATAATCAGATTTCTTTTCAAGTCAGGTACTTACCTAACTTCATTCAATAGCCTTATTGACTCATCATGGAGCTTGAGTCTCAAAGATACAATACCTGCAATTTTGCAAGCTTTGTTGTTTCCTAGAAACAATGATCCACCATCTTGATCACATAATTCCTTGAACAAATATTTTTTTGGAGTCATGTTCAAAGTGCAACCTTAATCCATAATTCATTTTTTTCTTGAGTCGTCGCTTGAAACCACAAGAACATTAGATGAGTCGAAATCATCTTGAACAATGGTTGTGTTGCCATTATCCTTACCTCAATGGACTTTAAGGCGTTCAGGGAACACCTTTCTTTTGTGACCCTCCTTCTTACAATGATAACATAGAATACCAGATGCCTTACCATTATAAGACATCTGCTGACTTCTACCCTTCTTCTTGTCGAACTTACCATCCTTTCGCAAGAATTTCCCCTTAATAGTTAAACCTTCACCAACCGTCGAAGGTTTATGCTCCATTTGTTTGTTCAAATCTTTAGAGTACAAAGAAGATTGAACATCTTCAAAGATCAACGTCTCCCTTCCATACAAGATTGTTTCTTTGAAGTGAGCATGTATTTTTGGAAAAGCGCACAACAACAACAAGGCCTGATCTTCATCATTGATCTTCACATCAATATTTTCAAGATCAAGAATCAGCTTGTTGAACGTATCCAACTTCTCAGCCAACACTTTTCTTCACTCATCTTGAATGAATACAAAGCTTGTGTCGCTCCCACTAAATGAAGCCGGGTCAAATAGGGTACAGACGCAAACGGTCGGCGAGAGGAAGGGTGCGAGAACACACAGGAGTGAACTCTAAGGGAATGAAAAGAGTCGCCAGCAAGGAATTTTTATCCCGGAGGAAAGGTAATGTTGCATAGACCTAGAAAGATGTGGATAAGATGGTTGCGAACCAGAGAGACTGAGAAAGGGGGTTGGTTACAACCTGGGAAGGTATTAGCACCCAGATTGTCCGTCGTACTCGACGGGATCCACGCTTAGATGATTTATGTTTTAAAGGGGTAGTGTCAGTGCAATTTGTGTATAAAAGAGCTGGAAAAGGATGTACAGGTGTCAGTGTAAGAGAAGTGAAGTGTATAAATGTACAGTGTCAGTGTAGGAATGAGATGCCCAAGATCATGAGGCTAAAAGAATAATGCTGGAAGGAGGGGGGATATACAGAGACTTTTGTTCGATAACTGTTAAGTTATGCCTACGTATCCTCTCGTGCAATGAGGAAGTCAGAACACCGTAGTTCGACCCAAAGAGACTGAAAGAAGAATTTGACTTGTGAACTGCTTGCTTGTCTATGCTCAAGTGTATGACCTGTCTGGCTCAGGTGCAAACTGTCTTGCATTAGACGGAAGAAGCAAGTTCTCGCTTATGAGTGAATGAGATGAGAAAAGAATCCCGAAGGAGACGATTATTGTTTGTTTTTGAGTTTTCAGTCTTTTATTGCTTTTGAAAGTTTGTCATAAGTTAATGAGCTTAAGCTTAAACCAATGGGTTGGTAAACTCATCACATCTTCCCTATGATTAGGGGTAATGAGAATACCTTAAGTGTGAAGTCAGCTTCTCACACTTAATCACCTTTGATGTAGGATTAAGATCATTAACCTACTTGTTATTACTTAGATGTTTTTGGTGTTTTTGTTTAGTGTTGAGTAATGAGATTAAGCCATAATCAGGGATTAAACAGACCCATTACACCATCCTAATAGAAGGATAATAGATGAGAATGTTTAAGCTGAGGAAAGCTCCTCAACTTAATCCATGATTAGGGATTAAACTCATGACAAAACAAAGCCTTTATTAGATGGATTTTAGTTAATGATATGATGAAGAAATGATTTTTAGGGTTTGTAAGACAACTTGAGAGGGACTTGTCCATTAACACTAGGGTTAGTCCTTCTTAACCAATTAAGGAAGAATTAGAACCCTAATGCAAGGCCCAAGTTACAAGCTTGATGTCTTGGTGATTATTAAGTGAATTGATTAAAGGATTTAAACACATTAAGGTTTTAACACTTAGAATTAAAGTTATACACTCCATCCTAATAGAAGGATGCAGGCATAAGCTTAATCACAAAGCCTTAAAGCCTTTAGGGTTTAGTCCCTGATTATGAGGTGAGAAGAGAAGACTCAATGAGACACAAAGGTAAAACTAAGTGGGGGGACTAATCAAAACCCTAATTATTGTCATGCTTGGTTGTTCCTAAGGTTTGTGAAGTTTAAGAAAGAAATCTTCAGAGGAACCACCAGGGAGCAGATGAAAGGAGCAAAGAGAAGCAAAGTAACTTGCTTCATTTAAGAAGGCAAGTCACTTGAGGAAAGAAAGTAAGAAGAAGAAGAAAGAGCAAGCTCAATCTCAAACACAAGACAAAATGCAGAAATGATGCATAAGAGAGATGAAAAGAAATTGTGAGAAGTGAAGGCAAATCCACTTCTCAAAGTGACTTACCACCTGAAAAATTAGTGAAAGAAGTGCAATGAAATGCAAAATGAGATGAAATGGTATGATGCAAATCAAAATCAGAAGCATATGTGTGATGATAATGATGTTATGAGATGATGCAAACATGAATCAAGGCATGAGGATGATCATATGAACATATGGATGCAAGGGAAGCATGCTTAGAACCATGATCATACATGAAAAGTTATGAAATGCCAATGACATACAACATGGCAAATGAAATATGCAATGATCAAACATGCTTCTAATATGTCTTAAGATGTCTAGTGAATCAAATGGATGCACAAAATGCTATGGCAAGTCATGGTATGCAAGCAAATGCAAGATGAATGCAAAAGGAAGCCCAAATTAGGGTTTATGATCAATGCACAAAACAAAAACCAAAACCAGAAGCAAACATCATGATAAAAATTGAAAATGCATTCAAGGTAACCCAAAACCTATACAAACTCACTGCCCAAAGGAGGGGATCCAACTCTTAAACTAGTGAAAGTTATGAATTTCCTAAGATTTCTAGGGTTTTAGGGTACCTTGTAAAGAAAAATATCAAACAAATTGAAAATGCAAGATCAAATCATGCCAATTTAATCCTACAAACTACATGATATGCAAGACACAATGCAAAAAGAATCAAGGTCCACTCTCAAAGACTAGGCAGAAATGAATTTTTGAACATTGGATCAAAATAATGCTTTGAAATAGAATTAATTCCATGAAAAATTATCAAAATGCATTAAGATCAAAAAAGAAATTTGGTTTGAGGGTTGGACAATGTTTCTAAATGATTTTAAATGTCTCATGAATTTTTTGGTGATTTTTAAATACCTAAAAGTATTTTTAATTAATTAATTCTCATTAATCAATTAAAAATAAACTTTTAAATGATTTAAAAATATTTTTAAATGCAAAAAATAAAAATAAAAATGTTTTTGGTTTCTGAAAATTAATAAAAGTTTGTACAAAAATTTTCAGAATTTTTATAATTTTTTTACTATTTTAAATAAATAGGACAAAACAAATGCAATTAAATGAAAAATAAAATGAATTAAACTGAAAAATAGAAAAGTCAGCAAGATCAAGGGCCAGCATTTAAACCTACACGCGCGCGAATTGACTTGGCGCCATATCCAAGGGCTGAAATTCAAACTCACGCAATTAAGACTAAACCCTAATTAATTAACCCTAATGACTTTCAGGCGACCAGAACACTGTTCCGGTCGTCTTCTCCGGCAATCCAAATCTCTAACTCTCTCCACACGCAATAAAAATGAAATCTAACTGCCCAGAATTCATCCCCATTCAACACTGAATCAAAACCCCCTAACAAACATCATTTTTCATTCATCAATCAACCAAATCGAAGAAAAACATTCTTAGGGCAAAAAGTTTCATAGCATTCATACATCCTGGTTTCTCAACCATTTTCAAAAATAATCACATCCCCATGATCAGGGGAGTGCATAGAAGCTTTTAAGAACTTAAAATGGAGTTTCTGGAAAAAAAAGTTTGAGATGGCTACCTGAACTGAAGCTTTGGTTTCTGGTACTTTCTGGCTGGTTTCTTGCTTGCAATCAACTCCAATGGACCCCCTGAGAAGCTTTCAATGCTTGTTTGAAGTTTATAATGGATGGTTTGAGAGATGGCAGAAGTTCTGTTCAAGGTGGGGTGGAAATCATTTTGTGATTTTGGGAGTTTAAGGCAATGGTGATGGGTGCTTTGTGATCAGGAAAGTGTGTTGAGTTGATTTGTGAAGTTGGTTTGTGTGTTTGTAGCTTGTACTGAGTGTTTCGAAGGCTCTTGCAAATGGGGGAGATTTTGATAACTATGGCTATGGGCAAGATCAGAGTGTGTTGTTATGTGCTTTGGCTTGCTTTTTGTTTGCATAAACTATTGTGATAGGTCAGATGAGTTGATGTGTGCTTTAGCGATTGGTATGGCTCAAGTTGCCAAAATGTCAAAGTTGTGTAAGAGAGGCATGGGCTACTTGATAGCCAAGGATAGATGGGGTGTCCTGCGCAGCAAGATGTGTGGAGAGCCCTTGGATTGTTTGTGGAGTCAGCAAGCAAGTGGATTCACACTTGAGTGAGTTTTTGCAACTTGCCTCACTTTTGCTTCCTTTGAGAAATCTTGCTCTATAAGCTATGAAAGTGAGTGATCTCTTGGTGCAATCTGACTTTTAGGTCTTGCTACATGCTTGCATGAAGATTAGAAGTGTATTTGATAACTCAATTTGCCTTGGCAAGTGAATTTGCAACTTTGCCTCTTTGGTAGAAAACTTCAAATTTTGTGATTTTTGCCAACTTTGACAAGCCATAACTTTTGATCCAAAATGAATTAGGTCATGTTCTTGTACTTTTTGAAAAGAGAATGATCCATTCTACAACTTTCATGACCAAATTTTTTTCATTTGAAGCATTTTTGAATCAAAAAGCAAGGGTTGAAAAAGTTTCCCTAAATAGCAATTTCATTAAAAGTCAAACTTTCCCAAAAAGTCAACTTTGCAAATGACTTGAAATTCTTCAATTTTGTGAACTTCCAACTTCTTCTATGATCAAATAAAGATCATATACAATCAAAATGATGAAGAACACCCTTTGGTTGGGTCATTGAGGGCCTCAGATGCCCTGATTTTACACTGACTTGCTTGAAAAGCCAACTCTTGATCAGATGACTTCCCCATGGAATTTCTTCATGAAAATTGATATGCATGATCCCTATACCATATAGAGACCAATAGAAACAAGAATGACCAAAAAATTTGGAGTTATGGCCTTTGAAACCAAAACCCTAATTCTAGGTCATCTGTGCAGTCAAACCTGGCTCTGCTTCCATGCCATTCTCAGTTCTTGTGATTCTTTGACATTATTGACTTTGAGGGGATATAATATGATGATTGGACATTCATGGAACCCATTGAAGTGATTTATGACCTTTGGAGTGGCTTAAGAAGCTCTTGGATTGCTCAGATCACAAACCCTAGATGCAGATGACTTTGAATCTATGCAGTGAATCAAAAATGAGATGCTATGATTGAGATTATGCATATGAGGAGATCACAAGCCATGGTGTGAATGGGTGAGGGCAAATTTGGGGTGTTTACAGCTGCCCCTATTCAAACATGAGTTAGCTGTGCAGGTTGTAAGCGACGGCTCAACAGGCAAACAAGATAACTTGTGGTTGAATACCAAAGACAGTCCAAAATTTGCACTCACAGAATGAAGAAGAAAAGGGATATAGATTGTAAAAGGAAAATAAAGTATATTGTAAAGTATGGGCGACGGAGGACGACCGTCGAGCAGAGGACGACTGCTGGGGAAGGAGCAATGACGGGGATGGCCGACATGCTGGAAAATTGCGGAAAATAAAGCAATGACGGGGACGGCCGACATGCTGGGGATAAAAGGGGTTATGATGGGGACGGCCATCAAGTAAAGCTATAAGATTCTCTGGGGATCAATGAAAAATGATGGGGACGGCCATCAAGTTCATAAAGTAAGGTAACCAACGACGGGGACGGCCATCGGGCTAAATTGATGAAGGACGATCATCAGGAAAAGGAAAAGGGACCACAACGGGGACGGCCATCGGGTTTAAAGAATAAATGAAATAATGATGAGGGACGGTCATCAAAGGTGAAGGAAGATCACCTAGCAGGGGACAGCTGCTCTGAAAGGGGTAAGATGAGGGACGGTCATCTAAGGTGAAGGACGATCACCTGGCAGGGTACGGCTGCCGAAAGTATCGCGACATAGGACGAATGCCGGATAAAAGGTCAACGATGGGGACGGCCATCGGATGAGTATGATGAAGGACGATCATCAAGAGGTGAAGGATGATCACCTAGCAGGGGACGGCTGCTCTCAAGGATTATCATGACGTAGGACGAACGTCAGATAACAGGATCAACGATGGGGACGGCCATCGGATAAAATGATGAAGGACGATCATCAAAAGGTGAAGGACGATCACCTAGCAGGGGACGGCTGCTGAATATCACAACACAGGACGAGTGTCGGATAGAAAAGATCAATGATGGGGACGGCCATCGGATGAGCATGATGAAGGACGATCATTAAGAGGTGAAGGACGATCACCTAGCAGGGGATGGCTGCTGAATATCACAACACAGGACGAGTGTCGGATAGAAAAGATCAACGATGGGGACGGCCATCAGATGAGCATGATGAAGGACGATCATCAAGAGGTGAAGGACGATCACCTAGCAGGGGACGGCTGCTAAAAATATCACGACATAGGACGAATGTCGGATAGAAAAGATCAACGATGGGGACGGCCATCGGATGAGCATGATGAAGGACGATCATCAAGAGGTGAAGGACGATCACCTAGCAGGGGACGGCTGCTAAAAATATCACGACATAGGACGAATGTCGGATAGAAAAGATGAACGATGGGGACGGCCATCGGATGAGCATGATGAAGGACGATCATCAAGAGGTGAAGGACGATCACCTAGCAGGGTACGGCTGCTCTCAAGGTTTATCATGACATAGGACGAATGTCAGATAGAAAAGAAATTTTGCTTTGCTGGCGATCTACTAGGGAATAGTAAATACGGACGAGCGTTTATATCCACGAAATAAAGGTATAAGTGTTTGGATGCTGTGTGTAGATTAAAGATGCGGACGAGCATCCCTAAGACTATGATACGGACGAGTATCGAGTAGAAACAAATACTGACACGTGTTCAGAGATGATGATGATACGGACGAGTATCAACAGGTTAACAAAGAACACGGATGAGTGTTGAATTTGAGGGGACTCTTCTGGGGAATAGTATACACAGACGAGTGTCTATATTCAAGAAGACAAGAGTTTTTGACACGTGTATGGATTAAAGATGCGGACGAGCATCCTCAAGACTATGATACGGACGAGTATCAGGTAGAAACAAACGCTTGACGCATGTTCTGAGATGATGGTACGGACGAGTACCAACTGGTTAACAAAGAACAAGGGCTAGTGTTGAATCTGCGGGGATTTAAGTGGTATGTACAAGATACGGACGAGTACCTATATAAGAGTAACATGAGTTAGTAAGTATGAAGGATGTGTTGATGAGTGTTTAACCTGCTGGGGAGAGTGACACGGACGAGTGTCGGAAGGAGAAAAGTATAGTATAAACAAACATCTGATATACAAAGTGTTTAGGTTACTGTGCTGGGGAAGGTGACACGGATGAGTGTCGAGGAATTGTATATATATATGTACCCTGTGAGTGCAAAGAGAATGCTTTGGTCTTTTATTGGGGATATGACACGGACGGGTGCCACAAGGAGTATATACGGGTGTTTGTGAATGTGAGGCAACTGCTTTAGCTTTAACTCTTCGCTGGGGAAGCTGGTGAGCATTCTGTATGTTTTTGATGGATTGTCATTATTCACAAGTGTTTGATTCGGATCATGGCTTATGATTATGCAACATGTTTGGTTTTTTGCCGTAATGCTCCGTTTTTAGACGGAATGCTACGCTTTGTGGGGTAAATATGATGCGAATTCCATGATTATGCAAGGATACCAATCCGGGATTCGGATCCCGTTGCTGCGAAGATCTCTGGTCGATCTGTTTGAAGTGGACATCCCATCTGGGGATGAGATCATTGGTAGATCTGGTGCATATGATTCTGCTTGGGGAAATGGGTCAATGATAGACCTATTCCAGTAAATGAAGGACCCAGCTGGGGTTTGTAGAAGCTTTCATCACTCTGTTGTGATTCCTTTATGTGTTGCTCTTCTGGAGAGAGGCTGAAACTCTGTGGGGAAGTGGTTCCCTGGCTTGTACTTGGCTGAGGAAGAAAGATTGGCACCTCGGCTGGGGAGAAACAACAAGTGGCAACTTAGCTGGGGAGAAAACACTTTTGAGTGCTAAGACTGGGTGTTGATTTGCCAGCTTGCCGGGATGAGGCTTACATGCCCCATGCTGCTCTTTTGAATATCTACAATCCTGCCAAGATAGAAACATACAAGTAATCCCGGGGTATCTCTTACCGGATTCCATCATAGGAGTTTAGACACTCCCGGGGGTAAGTATATTTCCTGCAAGCACGTATTTTTTAGAAAAGACGCACCCGTATTTATACAATCGATATATTAGTGACATCAGACATTTTTTGTAAATAAAAGAGTAAGAGACAACGTGTGACTCAAAAATCTGATTTTATTAATTCATGTGCCCTGAATTGGCAAGATACAGTCACAGAAACAAATCCCCTGAAATGAGGAGATTGTTACAAATTGGGAAACAAAATGCTGGCAATGTTGACGACGCTTCAAGGAGCTTCCCTTCTGCTATGACTCGTATGACATTTGACGTTCTTCTCGTCTTGCCTTCTGAAGAAGGTTGATTCTGACAGAAGCTTGATCCTTTCGAGGCTTACCAAGTTGTAGGTGATACAGACGAATTCAGAATGCAGTTGTTCGCTTATTCCCTTATTTTGCATGGATCGCCCTTTCGGGTTTTCAATCCATCGGATACCCATTTTTGTCTGAGTTGTCCAATACGGCTTTTCAACTCAGCGGGTGTACATCTTTTGTTTATTTTCCCTTATTTTTGCCCGAGTCTTTTATTCTGTTTTTGACTTGTCGGGATGCCCTATTTTTGCCTGGACTTACATTCTGTTTTTGTGTCCAGCGGGTCATTTTATGCGAAATATTTTTTAACTGCATCTGAATTCACAGGGGACGGGAAGTCTTCACCAACCATAGTGCTGAGCATCAGTGCTCCACCAGAGAAAACTTTCTTTACTACGAATGGTCCTTCATAGTTCGGGGTCCACTTACCCCTGTGGTCTGTATGAGGAGGGAGGATTCTTTTCAACACAAGATTTCCTACTTGGTACTCTCGGTGCCTGACTTTCTGATCGAAGGCTCTCTTCATTCTTTTCTGATACAACTGCCCATGACAGATTGCAGCCAATCTCTTCTCTTCAATCAGACTCAGTTGTTCGTATCGGGATCGGACCCATTCTGCTTCGTTCAGCTTAACATCCATCAGTACCCGTAGGGAGGGTAATTCAACTTCAACAGGTAGGACTGCTTCCATACCATACACAAGTTGATACGGTGTTGCCCCAGTGGATGTTCTGATTGACGTGCGATACCCATGCAAGGCAAATGGTAGCATCTCATGCCAGTATTTGTAGGTAACTACCATCTTCTGCACAATCTTCTTGATATTTTTATTAGCTGCCTCAACAGCGCCATTCATCTTTGGCCTGTAAGGAGAAGAGTTGTGGTGTTGAATCCTGAAGTCCCGGCATAGCTCTGCCATCATTTTGTTATTCAAATTGGAACCATTGTCAGTAATGATTCTCTCGGGAACTCCATATCGACAGATGATATCTCTTTTCAAAAATCGGGCTACCACTTGTCTTGTAACGTTTGCATAGGAAGCTGCTTCGACCCACTTGGTGAAATAGTCAATGGCAACCAGGATGAATCTGTGGCCATTCGAAGCAGTCGGTTCAATCTTGCCAATCATGTCAATGCCCCACATAGCAAAGGGCCAGGGTGAAGACATCACATTCAAAGGATTGGGAGGCACATGCACCTTATCCGCATAAATCTGGCATTTATGGCATTTTCTGGCGTAGGCACAACAGTCGGCATCCATTGTGATCCAGTAATAACCTGATCTTAACAATTTCTTAGCCATGGCATGCCCTCCCGCATGGGTACCAAAGGATCCTCCGTGCACCTCGTGCATCAACAAGTCTGCTTCTGTTCTATCAACGCATCTGAGGAGTATCATATCAAAGTTTCTTTTGTACAGGGAACCGTCAGTGTTCAGGAAGAAACTACCAGCAAGCCTTCTCAAAGTCTTCTTATCATTGGAAGATGCCCCGGGTGGGTATGTTTGATCCTCCAAGAAGCACTTAATGTCATGGAACCAAGGCTTAGCATCTTTAACAACATCTGCTGCGAACACATATGCTGGTATGTCGAGTCTGGACACTGAAATTTGAGGTACAAAGTTGGCAGCTTGAACTTTGATCATGGATGAAATGGTAGCCAGAGCATCTGCGAACTGATTCTCGTCCCGAGGGATATACTCAAGCTTGACTATTGTAAAGAAAGTCAATAACCTCCTTGTATAATCCCTGTAAGGTATCAGATGATCTTGGTGTGTGTACCATTTGCCGTTGGTTTGATTAACTACCAGAGCTGAATCTCCGAATACGGTCAATGTCTTGATCCTGAGGTCAATGGCTTCCTCAAGACCCATAATGCAAGCTTCGTATTCAGCTTCGTTGTTAGTGCAGTTAAAGGTAAGCTTTGCCGAGAAAGGCATGTGAACTCCTTTAGGTGTAATGAGTATTGCACCAACACCACGACCATTCATGTTAACAGCCCCATCAAACATCATAGTCCATTCTTCTTCCGGGTTAGGCCCTTCAGTGTGAACAGGCTCCTCATGATCTTTTGCTTTTATGAACATGATATCTTCATCAGGGAAGTCAAACCTCATAGGCTGGTAATCATCAATAGGTTGCTCAGCAAGGTATTCAGACAATACACTGCCCTTGATGGCTTTCTGAGATGTGTACTGAATGTCATATTCTGTGAGGATCATTTGCCATCTTGCAACCCATCCGGTAAGTGCTGGCTTCTCAAAAATGTACTTAACTGGATCCATCTTTGAGATCAATAAAGTGGTGTGGGTCAACATATACTGTCTCAGTCGGCGAGCAGCCCACGCTAAAGCACAGCAAGTTTTCTCGAGCAGTGAATAACGTTGTTCACAGTCGGTAAACTTTTTGCTTAGGTAGTATATTGCATACTCTTTTCGACCAGACTCGTCATGCTGGCCCAGCACACACCACATTGACTCTTCTAATACTGTCAAGTACATGATTAGAGGTCTTCCTTCAACTGGAGGCATAAGGATTGGGGGTTCTTGCAAGTATTCCTTGATCTTGTCAAAAGCCTTCTGACAGTCTTCGTTCCACCTGACCGTTTGTTCTTTTCTTAGCAGCTTGAACAAAGGTTCACAGGTTGCTGTAAGGTGAGATATGAACCGTGAAATGTAGTTCAATCGTCCTAAGAACCCTCGAACTTCTTTTTCTGACTTCGGTGCAGGCATTTCTTGAATAGCTTTGACTTTATCAGGGTCAACTTCAATCCCTTTCTCACTTATAATAAAACCCAGCAGCTTACTGGAGCGCACCCCAAATGTGCACTTGTTGGGGTTCAACTTCAGCTGGTACTCCCTCAGACGCTTGAATAGCTTCAGCAGATTCACCAGGTGATCTTCTTCAGTGAGGGACTTGGCAATCATGTCATCCACATAACATTCGATTTCTTTATGGATCATATCGTGGAATATTGTTACCATAGCCCGTTGATATGTTGCACCAGCATTCTTCAGTCCGAATGGCATCACCTTGTAACAGAACGTGCCCCAGGGTGTGATGAAGGTTGTCTTCTCCATGTCTTCAGGGGACATTTTAATCTGATTGTATCCTGAAAATCCGTCCATGAAGGAGAATACCGAGAACTGAGCCGTATTATCTACCAATACATCAATGTGAGGTAATGGGAAGTCATCTTTTGGGCTAGCTCTGTTCAGATCCCGGTAGTCAACACACATTCTTACTTTGCCGTCTTTCTTAGGCACAGGTACTATATTAGCAACCCACGGCGGATAGCTAGTTACAGCAAGGAACCCGGCGTCCCACTGCTTTTGTACCTCTTCTTTGATTTTCATTGCCATGTCTGGGCGAGTACGGCGCATTTTCTATTTAACCGGCGGGCAATCTTCTCTTAAAGGCAGCTTGTGCATAACAATGTCGGTGTCCAACCCTGGCATATCTTGATAAGACCAAGCAAACACGTCCACATATTCTTGAAGCACGTCGATCAGTTGTCTTTTCACTGAGTCTTGTAAGCCGGACCCGATTTTAACTTCTTTCACATCTTCATCTGTACCAAGATTAATCGTTTCGACCTCCTCCTGATGAGGAGTGATAACCTTTTCCTCTTGTCTCAACAACCTGGCTAGCTCTTCAGGAAGCTCATACTCTTCTTCAACCCCTTCATCAGCTTGATTGATTGGATTGTCAAAGTCATACGAAGTCATAGCCGTGCTGCTGTCGGTGCGGTCTGGAAGGCACTCTCTGCAAGGGTTCAGTTGGTTCATTTTAGTGATTGATTTTAATCTTGTTTAGAAAAGTGAAATAAGGTCGTCATTTTGAAAACATTGCCATTTATTTTTTCTACAAAAAGAAAAATGGAAAAACAGTGAGCGGAAAAGAAAAAGACTCATTTGCAAAAGATGTCTGATTATCATTGATTGATCTATTTGCACAAAATTATAGATGGCCCGATTACAAAATGAGTCTTGTCATCTTGGGCAAGATGCAAGACTTGATGCATGCTTAAAAATACAGGAAATAATAATTACTCTGCAGGAGTAACTCTTATAATTTCCTGGGAAGACCAGTTTGAGATACTGCTCCCCGGGATCTTTGGACGGATCCAACTCTCCAGGTTGTGGTCGCTTTCATCCTCGTCTTCCAAGTTGTTCATGGCATCGGGGGTGAGCATCCCCCCACTGAAAAAATTGGGCTTCTTAGCAGCCTCTGCTTGATCTTGTTGAGTTGGTTTGTAACCCAACCCAAATCTATCCTCCTTCTTCTCTACCGGTAGCAACTTGCCCCAGCCTTGGGCAGTCCCTTCTTCAACAACCTTCCGGGCTTGTTGATAGGATGTCATTGAGGTTCTAGGTACAGCGGATGCTTCATTTATGTTCAAGGCCTCAAACCCTTGACTCATAGTTTCGTGGATCTCCCCATCCATCTCAATGTATTTGTATGTAGCCAGATGGCTAACAAAGATATCTTCCTCTCCACAAATAGTAACGACTTGGCCCTCCCACTCGAATTTTAACTTCTGGTGAATGGTAGACGTAACTGCGCCAGCGGCATGAATCCAAGGTCTACCCAACAAACAGCTGTAGGCCGGCTGAATGTCCATCACGTAGAAGGTCGTTTTGAAAGTTTGTGGGCCAATCGTTATAGGCAACTCAATTTCTCCCAGAACTGATCTCTTAGAACCGTCAAAGACTCTCACTACCAAGTTGCTGGGATGTAATTCCAATCCTTCATACTCTAACTTCACAAGGGCTTCTTTAGGTAAGACATTGAGGGATGACCCTGTGTCTACCAGTACATGGGAAAGAACTGCACCCTTACACTCCATGGTGATGTGCAAAGCCTTGTTGTGATTGCGACCTTCCGTAGTCAAATCAGTGTTGGTAAATCCTAGTCCATGACTAGCGTTGACGTTTCCAACCACAGCCTCTAACTGATTGACGGTAATCTCCCCTGGCACATAAGTTGGGTGCAAGACTTTTAATAATGCGTTCCGGTGAGCCTCGGAGCACATTATCAATGATAAAATGGAGATCTTGGAAGGTGTTTGGTGAAGCTGGTCCACTATCTTGTAATCACTTTTCTTGATGATTCTCATGAATTCATCAACCTCTTGATCAAAAGGGGTTTTCAAAGCTTCTTTGGCAACTTGTTCTTCTTGCACCATACTCTTCCCTTTTGCCTTGGCAGCAGCTTCTGCTTCAGCAAGGGGTCTTGGAATTTGCGGGGCAAAGAGACGTCCGCTTCGAGTGAAGCCTCCGCCTCCCCCCACATTGTCTATTTGTGGTGAAGAAGTTGATGATTCCAAAGTGATTTTCTGTCCTTCGCAGTATAGATCGGAGCCGTAATGCCAAGGGATGGCATTACTGCTTTCATAAGGTACTGGCCCAGGCACTGTGATAGTGACTGGACTGATAGCAGCTGCAGAAGGGACCATGATAGTATGTGGATCATAGTATATTGTAACCGGTGCTCTGACAGGAGTGGCACTTTGTGAGTTGTAGGCAGAATCATTTGCAGGATCATAATAAATTGTAACCGTTGAGACACTTTCATTGTTTGCTGTCGATGTTGTAGGAGACACTGTTGACTGGATGGGTGTTGCTGTTGTAGGAGGTTCTGAATGAAGGGGTGCTGAAGTTGTAGAAGGGATGTTTGTTGATATTTGGTCCGTTGAAGTAACAGATGAAGCATTTGTTGATGAGATTGAAGAGTTGTTTGGAACGATTGTTGTTGCAGTTGTAGAAGACTCGGGAATTGTTGTTAAGGAGATTGCTGGATTTGGAGGTGTTGATGTTGTGATCTGAAGCAGGCCACTATGGATGAGACCATCTATGCCACTTCTCAATTTATCACACCCATTCACTGAAATGTTGCAATAAGCACATCCTAGCTCACATCCGGGGAATATTTGATATTCAAGGAGTTGAGCTTTAATCTCTACCAAGGGTGTCTGAATCTGCCCCACACTGGTTATCAAGTAAGACGGCCTATCTTCCTCAATAGCATTGATTCTGGGTCCTCCGTGGTTGGGCATAGGGTTCTTACTGACATTTGGTGGAGGTGCAAAGTTTAGAGCCTTGGAATCCACTAGATCCTGTACTTTCATGTGCAAAGCTCTACACTTCTCTGTACTGTGGCCAGGTGCATTTGAATGAAAAGCACATCTAGCACTGGCGTCATAATTTCTGGGTAGACTGGCAGGATCTGGAGGTGCCAATGTCCTTAGCTCAACCAGGTTGAGTTTCAGGAGTTGTGGCAATAATGTGGCATAAGGCATAGGGATCGGATCGATCACCCTATTGGCCTGAGATGGTCTCTGTTGAAACGGTCTTTGCTGATTGTTGTTGCTGGTGTTGTTGTTGTTATAATTTCTCTGAGGTGGATATTGAGCTTGTTGCTGGTAGTGGGATTGTTGCTGTGGTTGGTATGCCGGTTGTGGATGAATTGGAGCGGGAATGGTGACAGCTGCCACAGACCTATGAACATATTGGGGTCTGCCCCTGCTGGTATGGATAGCATTAGTCTCACTAGTTCTTCTTGGGCCCACAAAAGGATTTCTTGGGTTGTTGGAAGAGCTTGCACCGTTGTCAGAAATTTTGCCCAACTTTAATAGGCTCTCAATTCTTTCTCCAGCTATAACCACATCAGCGAAGCTGGTAGAAGAAAAGGCAGCTAGCCTATCAATGTATGTCCCTTGGAGGGTGTTCATAAACATGTCGGTCATCTCCCTCTCCGACATGGGTGGCTGGACAGCAGCAGCAAGTTGTCTCCACCTCTGGGCGTATTCCCGGAAGCTTTCTCTGGATGATTGTGACATTCCCATCAGGAGGGTCCTGTTGGGAGCCATATCCAAGTTGTACTGGTATTGTCTAATGAAGGCCTCAGCCAAGTCCTTCCAACATCTGATGGTTGCTCTAGTCAAATGAGAGTACCATTCCCTTGAAGCCCCTGTTAAGCTATCTTCAAAATAAAACATCCATAGCTTTTCATCCATGGTATATGCCTTCATCCTCCCCAGAAAGGATTGCAAGTGGGTCCGTGGACAGGAGGTTCCGTTGTACTTCTCAAAGCACGGAGGTTTAAACTTGTGGGGAATCCTGTCCCCGTCCACCAAGCCCATGTCCATGACATCAAAACCCAAGGAGTTTTGAGACTCCAAGGACCTTAATTTTTCAGCAATTTCATCTAGCCTTCTGTCATAGGCTTCATCCCCAGCTCCCATCACTGTGAACTGATCTTCCTGGGGGTCTTCTTGGAGTACTCTTCCTGTAGCAGCATTCCCTTGTACATTAGCAGGGATATTGATCTCTGGATGAAGATGGGGTCCAAACACAGGTGGGTTAATATGAGGCAGAACCCTCTCATTGTTTCTTGTTCCACCAGTCCCTAGATGGGGGTATTCCTAAGTCGCCTCTCTACCAAGGCTCTTAATCTCTCTTGGCTCTGAGCTAAACCATTCATCACCTCCATAAACTGGGTCATCTGATTCCTCATTTCCAGTCTCTCATTGGCCATTTGAGCCCTGACCTCTGTAAGGTCCTGTTGTACCTGGTCCATCTGTATACCCGGAAGGTTATTGCGGGTAGGATATCTGTGTGGACGGTTGAGTGGGAACACCCGACGTCGAGCAATAGTTCCTGAACCACAACAGAGTTAGTAACAAACAAACAAAAACCTACAAAATAAAACAAAAGGTTAGTATGCAATGCAGTTATGCTTATTTGATTCCAAGGTATCCAGCTTGGCACTTGGTTTTGACCTTTCCAGACCCCTGAGGAAGATGCCTTTGATGTTGCTTGAAAAAACTCAGATAAAACAAACTAATAAATATATTACAAAAGTGAATGATACATAGTTTGTTTTTTACAATACATGCCCCTGAGGGGTCAAAATACAACATAAAAAGGAAAAGTACAAATGAAATGAAAGCAACAACAAACAAAAAGTCAGACACCAAGACCAAACTCATCTTCCTGAACTTCCTTTAGAAGTGCTTCAGTCACAGGATCAGCTGGACGCTCTGTGAGGTTCCTGATGAGAAGATTCCTGGTAGTAACAGCTGCAGTTAGCTTCTTGTGTCGACTCTGGTCCTTTGACCTCTTCACACCAGCTCTAATCTTCAACTCTGAGATCTCTCTCTGGGCTGCTAGCAGGGCTTCCTGTTGCTCCTTTGCATTAGCCTCCAACTGCTCAATCTTGTCCTGAGTCCTTTTATCTTCCTGAGTACGTGCTTCGGTGATCCTGACCCACCTAGCTTGACTCTCTTTCAGATACAAATCAGTCCTGGCCTTTTGGAACTGAGCCTCCTTGCAGGCATTCTTCAAAATCTGTTCTCCAGCCCTTGACTTCTTGATATAGTCTTCTGACTTCTCAATCCTAGCTAGATGCTCTACCTTAAGCTTTTCCAACCTTTCAATGTCCAGACGACCATCACTCCTCTCCCAGAGGGTCTTCTGTAGAGCCTGAGTCAGATTCTCATTCCTCTCTTTCAGTTTCTCAAACTCTTCTAGGCTGACAGTGGCAGGAGGTTGTGTAGTGGATGGCCCAGGTGCATCCTCAATGGTAAAGGGCATCCCAGAAATTTGAGCCCTGGCATGAGACCACTCATAGTACTGAGCTGAGGCCACATTGTTGCATCTCCCAAGAATGGTTACCCCTTTGGTCTGGACATTGTCCCAAGCCCAGGATGCTTGCCTGACAATAGCCAGATTAGGCTTAACCTCACAATAAAGGGTTTCAGCCAAGTCTTGTGTTCTGGGAGGGTGGACCACTGCATAGCCCAATTGTCTTTTGAATAACAGAGGGTTGTAGTTGATACAACCCTTCACTCCTATCAGGGGTACATTGGGGAACTGCCCACAACTAGTAATGATGTCCCTGCCCTTGGTGCTCTGAGTGCACCACCTGATGTCAGCTGAGGTCAATGCAATGAGTCTTCTAGCCCAATTCTTTTGCTGGTGAGGATTCAAGAATGCATCATTCTTGGGCAAGTGTTTGAGCAGCCAGGTATGGAACAGGGGAGCACAGCATCTCACCAATCTTCCTCTTTGCTTTTCATTCCTTTGGTGCACAGAGTAGTAGAAATCTCCCAGTAAGGTGGGTACTGGGTTCCTCAGAATGAAAAGGTGAATGGCATTCTTGCTAATAAACTTAGGCTCATCTGCAAAAAGTATAACCCCGTATATGCTGAGGGCTAGCAAAGCACAGACTGCCTTCCACTCTCCCAAGGAGGCCTTCAGGATGGCCTGAGAAGTCAAGAAATCCAAATATAAACCAGAGATTCCAGCCTTTGTAGTCATGTTCTGTCCAATCAGAGAGGGTTCCAGATACAATGCTCTTGCCAACTCTTCATTACTAGGAAAAGCCATCTGAGGGTTGAAGGGGACTCCACCCCTGACAGGTACACCAACCAATGATGAATACTCCTCTAATAAGGGCCCCAACTGAAAATCCTGAAAGGTGAAGCACCTCATAGGGGGATCATAGAACTGCAGGCAAGTATGAATCAAGCTCCTCTGGGAAGGGTCCAAATCCATAACCACATCAAGGATGCCTCCATAATGTTCTCTGAATAGTGGTATATGGTCTGGAGTAATCAGGGCCTGGATCTTCCTGATGCCAGCTAACTCAGGCTCAAAGAAATGGTAGGAGATATTGCTCTTCTTGGGTGCCATGCTGTTGAAGAAGAGCTGAGACAGATGCTGATGATGGAGAATAATACTGAAGATGGGCCACTGACAGGCTGATGCTAGTGATGCAAGTGACTGAAGCAGGTAGCTGATGGGGATAACTGAAGCAGATAGGTCTATGCAGATGAAGGGGTCAAAACCAATCCAAAATATAGTATGGATACCCTGAAAAACAAATAAGCAAATGTTAAATGATGCAATGAGGATGTATGCAAATGATATGCAAGGGTTTGTGATCAAGCTGGATCTGATTAACTGCCTTGATATAAGTCCATGTATGTTCAAGAAATCCAGATGGAGGTTTAAAAGTCCAGTAACCAAGGTGGGGGACTCAAATAAAGAGTCACATGTCCAGGGTTAAAAATCACAAGAACTGTCCCATAGTGGAGTACTCTTAATCAAAACAAAGTAACAGGGTGTGCTGAGGTCAAGGGTACCTGCAAACCTGTAAACAGCCCAACCCCCTCACAGGTGGTGTTCTAAAACAAGGATCCTCAGACTTGGATCAGTTATGAGAAGTGTAAACACTTCTAACCCGGAGGTACAGTGTTTACAATAACCATAAAAAATCCTCCTCTAATTCACCTCAGTTTCTGAAGGTCAATACTAAAGGTCATCCAGACTTAGCAGGCTTCCCAGATAGCCCTAGCACTACAGGAAATCTGTAGCACAGAGTTCTCAAGAAGAAACTCATATCTGAACCGTGTTTCATATTCCCGCACCAGACCGAAATGGAATGGGAAAGAACATGAACCACTCTAGCCTAGGTGTCACTCAGGTCCCAGGTATAGGACCTTAACTCTCAATAGAAATCCACCCACCAAAGCAACAAACCAGATCCAGCCAGAACAGTATGACAGTATGATGTACATAAAGCTATAAAGAAAGCAGTAAAACAACTGTACATAAAGCAAAAAATAAATCAAATATACAAACACAAATAGCACATAACACCCCAGTTAACACAAATCAAACAAGCGCTAGGAGGAACCCACAAAAAGAACCAGAAGCCCTGGTTACAGTATAAGTCCCCAGCAGAGTCGCCAAGCTGTCGCTCCCACTAAATGAAGCCGGGTCAAATAGGGTACAGACGCGAACGGTTGGAGAGAGGAAGGGTGTGAGAACACACAGGAGTGAACTCACAGGGAATGAAAAGAGTCGCCAGCTAGGAATTTTTATCCCGGAGGAAAGGTAATGCTGCATAGACCTAGAAAGATGTGGATAAGATGGTTGCGAACCAGAGAGATTGAGAAAGGGGGTTGGTTACAACCTGGGAAGGTATTAGCACCCAGATTGTCCGTCGTACTCGACGGGATCCACGCTTAGATGATTTGTGTTTTAAAGGGGTAGTATCAATGCAATTTGTGTATAAAAGAGCTGGAAAAGGATGTACAGGTGTCAGTGTAAGAGAAGTGAAGTGTATAAATGTACATTGTCAGTGTAGGAATGAGATGCCCAAGATCATGAGGCTAAAAGAATAATGCTGGAAGGAGGGGGGATATACAGAGACTTTTGTTCGATAACTGTTAAGTTATGCCTACGTATCCTCTCGTGCAATGAGGAAGTCAGAACACCGTAGTTCGACCCAAAGAGACTGAAAGAAGAATTTGACTTGTGAACTGCTTGCTTGTCTATGCTCAAGTGTATGACCTGTCTGGCTCAGGTGCAAACTGTCTTGCATTAGACGGAAGAAGCAAGTTCTCGCTTATGAGTGAATGAGATGAGAAAAGAATCCCGAAGGAGACGATTATTGTTTGTTTTTGAGTTTTCAGTCTTTTATTGCTTTTGAAAGTTTGTCATAAGTTAATGAGCTTAAGCCTAAACCAATGGGTTGGTAAACTCATCACATCTTCCCTCTGATTAGGGGTAATGATAATACCTTAAGTGTGAAGTCAGCTTCTCACACTTAATCACCTTTGATGTAGGATTAAGATCATTAACCTACTTGTTATTACTTATATGTTTTTGGTGTTTTTGTTTAGTGTTGAGTAATGAGATTAAGCCATAATCAGGGATTAAACAGACCCATTACACCATCCTAATAGAAGGATAATAGACGAGAATGTTTAAGCTGAGGAAAGCTCCTCAACTTAATCCATGATTAGGGATTAAACTCATGACAAAAAAAAGCCTTTATTAGATGGATTTTAGTTAATGATATGATGAAGAAATGATTTTTAGGGTTTGTAAGACAACTTGAGAGGGACTTGTCCATTAACACTAGGGTTAGTCCTTCTTAACCAATTAAGGAAGAATTAGAACCCTAATTAATGCAAGGCCCAAGTTACAAGCTTGATGTCTTGGTGATTATTAAGTGAATTGATTAAAGGATTTAAACACATTAAGGGTTTAACACTTAGAATTAAAGGTATACACTCCATCCTAATAGAAGGATGCAGGCATAAGCTTAATCACAAAGCCTTAAAGCCTTTAGGGTTTAGTCCCTGATTATGAGGTGAGAAGAGAAGACTCAATGAGACACAAAGGTAAAACTAAGTGGGGTGACTAATCAAAACCCTAATTATTGTCATGCTTGGTTGTTCCTAAGGTTTGTGAAGTTTTAAGAAAGAAATCTTCAGAGGAACCACCAGGGAGCAGATGAAAGGAGCAAAGAGAAGCAAAGTAACTTGCTTCATTTAAGAAGGCAAGTCACTTGAGGAAAGAAAGTAAGAAGAAGAAGAAAGAGCAAGCTCAATCTCAAACACAAGACAAAATGCAGCAATGATGCATAAGAGAGATGAAAAGAAATTGTGAGAAGTGAAGGCAAATCCACTTCTCAAAGTGACTTACCACCTGAAAAATTAGTGAAAGAAGTGCAATGCAATGCAAAATGAGATGAAATGGTATGATGCAAATCAAAATCAGAAGCATATGTGTCATAATAATGATGTTATGAGATAATGCAAACATGAATCAAGGCATGAGGATGATCATATGAACATATGGATGCAAGGGAAGCATGCTTAGAACCATGATCATACATGAAAAGTTATGAAATGCCAATGACATACAACATGGAAAATGAAAGATGCAATGATCAAACATGCTTCTAATATGTCTTAAGATGTCTAGTGAATCAAATGGATGCACAAAATGCTATGGCAAGTCATGGTATGCAAGCAAATGCAAGATGAATGCAAAAGGAAGCCCAAATTAGGGTTTATGATCAATGCACAAAACAAAAACCAAAACCAGAAGCAAAAATCATGATAAAAAATTGAAAATGCATTCAAGGGAACCCTAAACCTATACAAACTCACTGCCCAAAGGAGGGGATCCAACTCTTAAACTAGTGAAAGTTATGAATTTCCTAAGATTTCTAGGGTTTTAGGGTACCTTGTCAAGAAAAATATCAAACAAATTGAAAATGTAAGATCAAATCATGCCAATTTAATCCTACAAACTACATGATATGCAAGACACAATGCAAAAAGAATCAAGGTCCAACTCTCAAAGACTAGGCAGAAATGAATTTTTGAACATTGGATCAAAATAATGCTTTGAAATAGAATTAATTCCATGAAAAATTATCAAAATGCATTAAGATCAAAAAAGAAATTTGGTTTGAGGGTTGGACAATGTTTCTAAATGATTTTAAATGTCTCATGAATTTTTTGGTGAATTTTAAATACCTAAAAGTATTTTTAATTAATTAATTCTCATTAATCAATTAAAAATAAACTTTTAAATGATTTAAAAATATTTTTAAATGCAAAAAATAAAAATAAAAATGTTTTTGGTTTCTGAAAATTAATAAAAGTTTGTACAAAAATATTCAGAATTTTTATAATTTTTTTACTATTTTAAATAAATAGGACAAAACAAATGCAATTAAATGAAAAATAAAATGAATTAAACTGAAAAATAGAAAAGTCAGCAAGATCATGGGCCAGCATTTAAACCTACACACGCGCGAATTGACTTGGCGCCATATCCAAGGGCTGAAATTCAAACTCACGCAATTAAGACTAAACCCTAATTAATTAACCCTAATGACTTTCAGGCGACCGGAACACTGTTCCGGTCGTCTTCTCCAGCAATCCAAATCTCTAACTCTCTCCACACGCAATAAAAATGAAATCTAACTGCCCAGAATTCATCCCCATTCAACACTGAATCAAAACCCCCTAACAAACATCATTTTTCATTCATCAATCAACCAAATCGAAGAAAAACATTCTTAGGGCAAAAAGTTCCAGAGCATTCATACATCCTGGTTTCTCAACCATTTTCAAAAATAATCACATCCCCATGATCAGGGGAGTGCATAGAAGCTTTTAAGAACTTAAAATGGAGTTTCTGGAAAAAAAAGTTTGAGATGGCTACCTGAACTGAAGCTTTGGTTTCTGGTACTTTCTGGCTGGTTTCTTGCTTGCAATCAACTCCAATGGACCCCCTGAGAAGCTTTCAATGCTTGTTTGAAGTTTATAATGGATGGTTTGAGAGATGGAAGAAGTTCTGTTCAAGGTGGGGTGGAAATCGTATTTGTGATTTTGGGAGTTTAAGGCAATGGTGATGGGTGCTTTGTGATCAGGAAAGTGTGTTGAGTTGATTTGTGAAGTTGGTTTGTGTGTTTGTAGCTTGTACTGAGTGTTTCGAAGGCTCTTGCAAATGGGGGAGATTTTGATAACTATGGCTATGGGCAAGATCAGAGTGTGTTGTTATGTGTTTTGGCTTGCTTTTTGTTTGCATAAACTATTGTGATAGGTCAGATGAGTTGATGTGTGCTTTAGTGATTGGTATGGCTCAAGTTGCCAAAATGTCAAAGTTGTATAAGAGAGGCATGGGCTACTTGCTATCCAAGGACAAATGGGGTGTCCTGCGCAGCAAGATGTGTGGAGAGCCCTTGGATTGTTTGTGGAGTCAGCAAGCAAGTGGATTCACACTTGAGTGAGTTTTTGCAACTTGCCTCACTTTTGCTTCCTTTGAGAAATCTTGCTCCATAAGCTATGAAAGTGAGTGATCTCTTGGTGCAATCTGACTTTTAGGTCTTGGTACATGCTTGCATGAAGATTAGAAGTGTATTTGATAACTTAATTTGCCTTGGCAAGTGAATTCGCAACTTTGCCTCTTTGGTAGAAAACTTCAAATTTTGTGATTTTTGCCAACTTTGACAAGCCATAACTTTTGATCCAAAATGAACTAGGTCATGTTCTTGTACTTTTTGAAAAGGGAATGATCCATTCTACAACTTTCATGACCAAAGTTTTCTCATTTGAAGCATTTTTGAATCAAAAAGCAAGGGTTGAAAAAGTTTCCCTAAATGGCAATTTCATTAAAAGTCAAACTTTCCCAAAAAGTCAACTTTGCAAATGACTTGAAATTCTTCAATTTTGTGAACTTCCAACTTCTTCTATGATCAAATAAAGATCATATATAATCAAAATGATGAAGAACACCCTTTGGTTGGGTCATTGAGGGCCTCAAATGCCCTGATTTTACACTGACTTGCTTGAAAAGTCAACTCTTGATCAGATGACTTCCCCATGGAATCTCTTCATGAAAATTGATATGCATGATCCCTATACCATATAGAGACCAATAGAAACAAGAATGACCAAAAAATTTGGAGTTATGGCCTTTGAAACCAAAACCCTAATTCTAGGTCATCTGTGCAGTCAAACCTGGCTCTGCTTCCATGCCATTCTCAGTTCTTGTGATTCTTTGACATTCTTGACTTTGAGGGGATATAATATGATGCTTGGACATTCATGGACCCCATTGAAGTGATTGATGACCTTTGGAGTGGCTTAAGAAGCTCTTGGATTGCTCAGATCACACACCCTAGATGCAGATGACTTTGAATCTATGCAGTGAATCAAAAATGAGATGCTATGATTGAGATTATGCATATGAGGAGATCACAAGCCATGGTGTGAATGGGTGAGGGCAAATTTGGGGTGTTTACAGCTTGCTTCAGGTAGACTCGATTTACCAGCGATTTGGTCATATACAAACCTTAAAGTTTCAACCATAATCCTGATGTTGTCGTCTCCTTTGATACCTGCCGAAGAACCTTATCACCAAGGCTCAACAATATTGCGTGGTGGGTTTTCTCAATCGTGGTCGTCTTTTATTTTTCTTTAACACAACGTCCATGGCTGCAGCTCCCTTTAATGCTTCCAAACAACCCTGTTGAACCAGTAGGTCTTTCATCTTCAAGCGCCACAGGCCAAATCGTTCATCCCGGTGAACTTTTCAATCTCATACTTTGTTACGTTGAAGGCATCTTCTCCACGCTCACCGCACCAATTTGTTGTGAATTGGATGCCCTAGAAACAAAGTATAATCGATTTCTTTATGATCAAGAAACTCGCAAGGGTTAGGGTTTAGGGTAAACCAAGGATAACAACAAGTATTTGGTTATAAACTACTATTTTTTCCTTTCTCTTAAAACAAGATTACAAGTATACAAGAATAACAAATAACCCTTTCACTTTTGAATTAGGATTTATCTTCCTATTTTTTCTTATGAAAGAATGAGAGACTAGCATGCTATTTATAAGAAAACAAAGACACTAACCTAATGTTTTTTTAACAATTACTCATTACAAGCTAACTTAGGGTACAAGCTAACTTAAACAATTGAGCTTACAAGCAAGACCCAATTCAATATGCTAACAAACCTAACAATATCAACTAATGCATGTTAGAACAAATTTCGACTACAACACACATTACTAAAGTTCAATCCAATATCTCACAGAGGTCTACTTCACTATGAATGTGTAATACCCCAAATTTGCCCTCTCCTGTTTAGCGTCATCATCATATCATAATTATCATCAGCATGTCATGTCCTTAACATTTTTGCATAGAAAGATGAAGCATAGCACTTGCATGTTCAAGCATAAGACATAGGATCAGTCATCTGGGAAATTTGAAGCACTACAATTCAAAGTTCACAGGGCATGTTACAAGTTTGATATAATGGTCAAAGCCTAAAAAGGGAATGGGGATCAAAATCAGCTCAGAACGGTTGGCGTTGGGTTATTCTTCAGGTTTCCCAACAAAAGGAGGGAAAATTCAAAATTCACAGGCTTTAACCGGTTAACGCTTTGGTTAACCGGTTAATGGCTGCAAATTTTGAATTCCAGCAGCAAATTCAGCATGTGCTTTGGCTCCAAATTTCCAATTTTCTGATTTTTTATTCATTTGAATTGTGGAGAAGGATCTAGATCATTTATCCAAGCCTAATTCCATTTCTAAATCATAATCACTTTACCAAACCATATTTTTTTGGATCCCAAGCCTAAATTTTGGGCCCCAAACCTAAACCATATTTAATCCATTTCTCTCCAAACCAAGGGGGGGGGCTCTCTCACAATTTTCATTCTCATTCTGAATTTTCACTCTTATCCCTCACTTTTCTCTCATTTTCTCTCCCACATTTTCCAAATTCACTAAGAGTTCATCTTTGAAGATCACATAACCTTGCCTTAAGGTGTGTAGATCTTGGAACTAGACCTCCATCCATAGCTTCCTTGCATCATTTTGTTGGTTTAATTGGGGATTCAGATCTGGTTTGGGATTTAGAAGTGCTTTTTGGATCCAAAATTCTGCATCAAGACTTTTTGCTTGCATTAAGTGTGAAGCTTAGCACCGGATCTTCAAAGTTTTCTGCGAGATCTCTCATTTCCAAATCAATCAACAACTACCAAAGCATACCTCGGCTTTGTAGGTCGGTTAATTTCAGATCTAGCTCTGTTTTAGCTTATTTACATGCTTGTGCTTTAGATTCACCATGTGCTTGTGTATTTGCTTGTGTTGCTTGAATTGATTGGTTGATTTGTAGCCAGATCTATGTGTTAATATTCATGAGCTTGATGATGCTAATTAATGTGAATTAATCCGCTTATTTCATGCATAATTGATTGCTGGTCTGGTGTGAGATTATTTGGATAAGCTGGTTTGAGCTGATTTTCTGCAGGAAATTGTTGTTGTTTTTTCAGTGTTAATCGGTTAACGGATTGGTTAACTAGTTAACGCACCTGTTTTCTGTGTAAATTTCTGCATGTTTAAACTGGTTAACCGGTTAACGCTTTGGTTAACCGGTTAACACTGAAGAAGAATGCCATTTTGGTGTTGTTTTGGATTTGTTTGATCCCTTTACTTGTTTAAAATGCCATGGATCATTATATGATCATTGAATATGATTGTTTAGGGTGATTTGCTTGCTGATTGATGCATGCTTCCAAGTTCTCGACACGTAAATGCTTGTATGTGAAAAGCTTGGCATGTTTGTTTAAATTGGTTTTCTAGAACTTTGAGCATGCCAATCCCATGTTTGTGTTGATGAACATATGCTGGATTTTGCTAACACATACAGGGGCTTATGGTAAGAGAAGTGTGGATGTTCATCCATATTTCAACTATTCATCTTTCCTTTTTTAAGTTGCTTTCTCTTTGTGTTTTTGATGTGCCTTATGCCATCATGTGATTCAACTCTTTTCTTCCCCCTTTAGGAGCAACTTATTTCCTTTAGAGAAGTAAGTTGCTTGCTAGCTCTCTTCTCCTCTTCTCTTTTGCTTCTTTTTTGGTTCTTCTTTTCTCTTAGGATAGTTGAAACCTCACTAACCTTAGGACCACTTTTGCATTCTAATATTAGGATTAGTATTTCCCCATTAGATTTTTACCTTTTTCTCCTTTGGTTCTTTCTCTTCTCACCTCAAAACAAAAACCTAAAAAACACTAATAAAGAAAGAAATGACTTCTTGTGTAATAGCCTTATTCCATGGGTAATATGCATTCATTCCATCTTGGAATAGTGTATTTGTCTAGCATGATACACAAGTCGGATCATGAAGTCATCATCATCAAGAAAAACCCTTAAAAATACTTCTTCATTTTTAATCACTAAGATACTTAATAAATTCAACAAGTCAATGAATTTAGGCCCTTGCCCTTGGAAAAAAGTCTTGGATAAATTCTCCTTACTTGGTGTGTTTGTTCTATTATTCCATCTTGGAATGTAGTAGCAAGTACACATTAAAAGAGCTTGAGTTCATTCTCTTGTGCCACACCAATAATAAAAACTCTCCTAAAAAACACAAACAAACAATAATTGTCTTTCCTTCGAGAATTCTTTTCTCATCTCCTTCGCTCTGTCCGCGAACTTGCTTCTTCTTGTCATTATGCAAGACAATTACGCACTCATCGTCCGAGTCTGCAACACCTGAGCATTGACATAGGCATATCGAGCATTAATTCACAAGCAACCTTTTCCACCCCTAGTTAGGGGAACTATGGCATCTCTGATCCTCATGTCCAGTGAGGTACGTAGGCAGCGGGGTAGGGACCGTTCGAGCACAATCTTTATTTTCCCTACATTTTTCCTTTTCATTTATTTTTTTCAGTTCCCTTTTCTTTTCCTTTATCCAGTTCAGTTCCTTTTCTTTGCAACAACTTCCATTCCTTCACCCTTTGAAACATTTTCTTTGCAAGCATGGATCCCGTCGGGTACGGAGGACGATTTGGGGTGCTAATACCTTCTCAGGTCGTAACCGACACCCGAACTCAGATTCTTTGGTTCGCAGGACCTTTGTCCTTCCTTTCTTTTCTCCTGGTTTGTGCAGCATTACCATTCACGTTCCTTCAGGATAAAAATGCATGGCTGGCGACTCTAACCTCTTTCCGCGCCACTTTCGCGTTTGTACCAGGATGGAAATCAAGGGAGCGACAGCTGGCGACTCTGCTGGGGACTCCTAACCAGAGAATCTCTGGTTCCCTTGAGAGTCAATCCTAGCACTTTGGTGTTTCTGTTTCGTTGGGTGTTAATTTTTTGCTGCTGCGTGTTTATTTTACTATTGTTTATTTACAGTTTTATTTACAGCTTTATTTACTGCTTTCAGTATTTATATTCATGCATCATATATTATATTGGACTGTCTGGCTGTGCTGGTTTCCTTTTTTCTGTGGGTTTGGGAACTGTTACTGAGAGATGAGCTTGTAACCACGGCTCGAGTGCACCCTAGGACTTAGAGCGGACAGTCAATTTGGCTTCATGGCATCTTGCTATGTTGGTAGTAGTGAGTTCCACACCCAGACTTGCGACCGTCTTGGAAATGTATTGATGCCGGAATCTTTCTGGGGTCATACACAACCTCGATAGTTATGTGCATCTAAGGACCTATCATTGAGGACCTTTGTGGAAACATCCCTCTCCAGTGGTGACAGTGGCAGCCCACATTTTGTGGCAAACCCATTCGCACCTGAGGGCCCACTGGGAACTCGCATAGGATGGCCTGGTTCTTTATAGGAACTCAGTCAAAGCATTTGGTCGTATGATGATAGTATTGTACCCTTCGGGATGAATGTACTATTGTTTCTCGATTCCAGCGCTTGAAGTTGGGAATTTATAAAGGATTCTTGTTTTTCCCGAACTCACGATGAGGCCTCCCTGAGTAGTACATAATTCCAAACCGAATCCCTGATTTGGTCACGAGCCATTTCTCGGAAATGATGAACGTATTATTGCCATTCGGCTTTGAGAGTTCGTGATGTTTGATCCGGAGCACACCCCTGAGATTGGGAGGGGTTTACAGGTTTGCAGGAACCCTCGACCTCATCATACCTCATTGCCAGTACAGTTCTATGGTTTGATAAGGTTACATGGATTTTGGAGTTCTTAAGTCATCTGATATCTGATTCTGGGACTTATTCGAGACTGAATTCTTGTTCATGAGGCTTTATTCAGAGGATCTTGGTTCTTGGTCACTTGGGTCCAGTGTTCTGTATCCAGATAGTCCCGATTATTGATCATATGCCTGCATTGCATCGCATCATACTTGCATTAACTGTTTGTGCTTCCATTACAGGTTATCCTCCATCTCAGTACCCAGTTTTGGTATTCATTGTTTCTCCAGATGACAGAAGCCCAAGAGATACCCAGAAAAAGGAATGCTCATTACACTTTCCCGCAACCAGAAATTGAGGAGATTCAGAAACTGGTGGGCTTGATGAGTGACAAGGTTTCAGATAATTTCAGAAGCTAGTATGGGAAGATTTTGGGTTACATGAACAAACCTATTATCGATCAGAGAGATAGTCTTCATTCTTTGTTGCAGTTTTATGACCCTCAGTTGAGAATTTTTGTGTTTGCTGACTACGTCTTGGCTCCCACTATGGAAGAGATTTCTGACATCCTGAAGATTCATATCAAGAATGGTGTTCCCTATTATGATGCGGAGAAGTGTCCCCCGTACAAGGACATTGCAGGTGACTGTCATTTGAGTATGCTTAGGGTGAAGATGGAGCTAGAAGCCAGTAAAGGGAAGGGATTTACTCTGGATTTTCTTATCACAGAAGCCCATGTGTTTGCTTTGGGAGGGAAGTGGTTAGAGTTCAGTGCGCTGTTAGCATTATTGGTCTATGGAATAAGTCTTTTCCCAAGAGAGAAAGGATGGGTAAGTTTGGAGGCCATCACCCTATTCATTAAAGGGAACTCGGTGCCTACGTTGTTAGGAGACTTTTACTTCGGTGTCCATCACAGAAATGAGAAGATAAAAGGGTACGTGAATTGTTGTGCTCCAGTGTTCGCCGAGTGGTTCGCTAAGAAGCTTCCAAAGTCAGGACCGTTCAAAAATCTTAAGCAAGATTGGAAGTGGGCTAGAAGATTGATGGGGTTAACATCTAATGATATAGCCTGGGATTGTAGCAGAAACTTGGTAGGGAAAGAGTTTATTACAAGGTGTGGCGAGTTTCCCTATGTGTCGTTGTTAGGTAGAAAAGGAGTGATAAGTTATAACCTTGTGCTATCCAGAAAGCAATTTGGTTATCCATTGAAGGATCCTCCGTCAGATGAAGAAATAGCTAAGACTCTGTATTTTCCGGCTGAAGATAATGAGCAGTTAGTTATCAAAGTATCTCAAGCTTGGGAAACAAAGGTTAGAGAGGGTAAGAAAGAATTCGGAAAGGTAGACCCTAAGACTTATCCCTCTTTTGCTGCTTGGATACAAGGTATGGTTGATACCTTTTTCCTTCCATTTTTAGTTGAGGTCCCACTATATCCAAAAGAGGTATTGGTACAAACCAGTGTTTCTCTTGAAGATTACAAGAAATTGGAAGCTCAGTTGCACGAGGTTCGGGTAGAGAATTCTGAAATGGCTAGTTTGTATCACCGTGCCAACCATGCTAAGCAAAAAGCGGAAGAAAAGCTACAGAAGATGCAGGATACCTTAGAAGCTAAAGAAAAGGAGTTTGCTGGGAGAGAAGCTCATTTTCAGAGATTGGGTTTAACAGAGTCAAAGAGAGAAGCGGAGCATAAAAAGATTGTGAAGACTCTTAGAGAATCTCGTCAATCTATTACTTGGTTACAGGGCCAAAGAGAACAAGAGCAGAAGAAGTACAAAGAAAAGGAAGAATTCTTTGAGGCGCAGATGGCATTCAAGAAAGAAGAGGTCGAAAAAGTTCACAAGATATGGAGGGAAAAGACTCAACAATTGGAACAAAGCCAACTAGCCTTGAAGGAAGCAATGAAAGAGATTGCATATCTTAAGCTAAGAGCAGGCATCAAGAAGAACCGGACAGAGGTGGTGACTGCAGGAGAGGAGCCTGGATCTTCCTTCATCCTAGGGTTTTAGTTTAATGTTATTTGTGTTCAGACTACCTACAGGCTTGTTGTAGGAGTCTTGCTTTATCTTCTTGTCTTGTGTATTCAATTGTAACCCTTTGGGGAATGTTGTTTATGTCTATAATTCTGATTGTTGGTAGTTTATTCCTGCTATGCAATGATACTTTCCAGTCACCATTTTTGAATGAGCAAAGTTGATTGTCCTAAGCCGTTAGGGTCTGAATACTCCTCAAAACAGTTTGAAAATTCAGTTTCCAAAGGGTCATCTGGAGTATTTTCCGTCAAAATACCAGAACTGGGGCATATTAATGCCTAGACATGGAAACATGAATAGTTACATTGCATGCATATAACGTGTTTTTTGTTTTGCAGGTATGTCTCCAGTGTTCTAATGTTCATGTCACTTTCAGGCACTATAGCTCCCAAGAAGGTTTAGAGACGGTCAACGGTGCACAGATACCCTACGAAGGTGAACAGAGAGAGAGCAATGGAGCAGATGCAAGCAGATCTGGCTGACTGAAGGATGAGAATGGACAACTTCATGACCCTCATGGCTGGGATGGGTCAAACTCAAGAGCGCTTGCACGAGATGGTAGAAAATAATTAGGCCAGGAACAATAGGACAGTAGATGGAGGCGATCGCAATGGGGCTGGCGCCCGTCATGTTGAAATCCCTGCGGTGCAACCAGGGGTCACTATTATCAATGATTGAGTGAATAATCTGCAGATGGATGGGCAAGACAAGCAATTCACTTTGCTGGATGAGGCAGAAGGCCAAGGGGTTGACATGAATAGAAGGTTTGAAGAAATGGACCGAGCAGATTCGTGCCATTCAATCTCAGAGTTCTCTAGGGTTTGACATCAATGATCTGGGCTTGGTTCCAGGGTTGAGGAATACCTACAAATTCAAGGTCCCTACTTTTGATAAGTACAATGGCACGACATTCCCGAAAACTCACCTTAAGTCGTTTGTGGGGAGGATTGTTGCGCATACAGATGATGAAAAGCTGTGGATGTATTACTTCCAGGATAGTCTTGTAGGAGCTTCCTTGGAATGGTACATGAAGCTTAGCAGGGTCAATATCCGAAGCTGGAAGGATTTGGCTGAGGCGTTTGTAAAGTAGTATCAGTATAATTTGGATATGGCTCCGAATCATACCCAGTTGCAGACAATATCTCAGAGCGCAAAAGAAGGGTTCAAAGAGTACGCCCAGAGGTAGCGTCAGCTTGCTGCTCGAGTGCAACCTCACTTGTTGGAGAATGAAATGGCAGACATGTTCATGGGAACACTGCAAGGGGTGCTTATTGAGAGACTGGTGTCATGTTCAACAACAAAGTTTAATGACATCGTGATAGCTGGAGAAAGGGTTGAAACTCTGCTGAAAATGGGGAAGATTCAGGACAGTAGTGCGGGTAGCTCAAGTGGTGTGAGAAAAGCTTTCAGTGGACCTCCAAGAAGAAGGGAGGGAGAAACTAATGTTGTGTATGGTCGAGGTCGGGGCTGTGGATACAGAGGGTCTTACGAGCAGGTGGCAGCTGTCACCATCCCCACATGTCCTGTGCAACAACAACAGCAACAACAGCAACAGCCGCAGCGCAATAATTATCAGCAAATGCCTTATCAACAGAGGCAAGCTCGTCCAGCTAACAGGGTGCTTGAGGCTATCCCGATGACGTACACAGCAATATCCAATGATTGTTAGACTTGAACTTGGTTCAGTTGAGGACATTAGCATTACCGCCACCTGGAGAACTTCCAATGGGGTATGATGCTAATGCAAGATACGCATTTCATTCAAGAGCTCCCAGGCACTCAACAGAGAAGTGCAGGGCATTACAGCATAAGGTCCAGGACTTGATTGATTCAAAGGCAATTAATTTCGCACCGCCTCTAAATGTTACATCAAACCCCATTCTGAATCATGGAGGGGCTAGGATAAACGCTATTGACGGCGGCGAGAGGTTGAACCTGATCTTGAATGTGGATGAAGTGGAGACTTCGTTGTTAGTGGTAAAAGACATATTGTTGAAAGGGGATTTGAAGGTTGGGCTGCAGTGTTTGATTGATGAGGGGTCCCTATAGTTCGACAGAGTTGGCCACACAGGCGATCGTGTATCTATAGTAACAATTTATTTTAATCCTGCTGAAGTTCCTGCTCAGAGAGAACCGGTGACCATCTATGTTCCAGAGGTGAGTCGAGTGACCATCACTGTTTCGGGACCAGTTCCCTATGCTAATGGCAAAGCCATCCCTTGGCACTATGGCTCAAACGTGTACGTAGAAGGCCAGAAGGTGGAGAGCAAAGCAGTAACAATCGACCCGACTGTTGTGAATGTCGGAGGAGTTGGGGGGGTTACTCGGAGTGGACATCTCTTTGCTCCTTAAGTTCTTAGGGGTGGTCCAGAAGCTGAAGTTGCTGCAAAGGCTAAGGGTAAGCAGATAGCAACTGAAGAGGTGACGACTCCTGCTGCTAGTCAGAGCACCTTTGAAAAGGAAGTTGAGGAGTTCATGAGAATAATTAAGAAAAGCGATTATAAGGTGGTGGAACAGTTGAATCAGACCCCGTCCAAGATATCTATTCTGTCACTATTGATGTGTTCTCAAGCTCACCGAGAAGCTTTGTTAAAAGTTTTGCAAATGACATATGTACCATAGGAGATAAATGTTAACTAGTTGGAGGCCGTGGTAGGCAGCATAAACGCCAGCCATGGGTTGGGATTCACAGATAGAGATCTCACTTCTGAGGAACGTAATCATAATAAAGCCATACATATCACCATAGAGTGTAAGGGTGTTGTTCTATCACACGTCCTGGCAGGTACAGGCTATTCTCTCAATGTGCTCCCTAAGAAGGCCCTCACGAAGCTGAATGTCGATGGCATCGTCTTGTGACCTAGTGATTTGATTGTGAAAGCCATTGACGGGTCACGAAGATCTGTGTTTGGGGAGGTGGAGCCACCGGTAAAGATTGGGTCTCAGGTATTCAAGAGCACATTCTATGTTATGGATATTCAACCTGCTTATAGCTGCTTGTTGTGATGTCCCTGGATTCATGTTGTTGGCGCAATAATATCCACGTTGCATCAGAAGTTGAAGAATTTGGTAGATGGCCAGGTTGATACTGTATGCGGAGAAAAATATATTTTCGTAAGTCATCTGTCGACTTTCAAGTACGTGGAAATGGACGGGGAGTTTCATGAAACACTTTGCCATGCTTTTGAGACGGTCTGTGTCAGTAATTTGTCTCCAGCAATTCTCAGCCACGAGAAGGAAGGGACTCCTATCTACTCCTACAAGCAAGTGTCGCTCCCGAAGATTTGCATCCCGGTACAAGCGCGAACGGTCGGCGAGGGGAACAGTGAGAACACACAGTCGTGAACTCACTGGAGATGAATAGAGTCGCCAGCTAGGCATTTTTATCCCGGAGGAAAGGCAATGCTGCATAGACCTAGAAAAAGATGGATAAGATGGTTGCGAACCAGAGAGACTGAGAAAGGGGGTTGGTTACAACCTGGGAAGGTATTAGCACCCAGATTGTCCGTCGTACTCGACGGGATCCACGCTTAAAAGATTTGTGTTTTAAAGGGGTAGTGTCAGTGCAATTTGTGTGCAAAAGGGCTGGAAGGCAAAATGTACAGGTGTCAGTGTAAAGGAAATGTAAAGTGTATAAATGTATGGTGTCAGTGTAAGAACAGGAGTGAAATGCTCAAGATCATGAGGCTTAAAGAATAAGGCTGGAAAGAGGGGGAATATACAAAGACTTTTGTTCGATAACCGTTAAGTTATGCCTACGTATCCTCTCGTGCAATGAGGAAGTCAGAACACCGTAGTTCGACCCAAAGAGACTGAAAGATGAATTGACTTGTGAACTGCTTGCTTGTCAATGCTCAAGTGTATGACCTGTCTGGCTCAGGTGCTTACTGTCTTGCATTAGACGGAAGAAGCAAGTTCTCGATTGTGAGTGAAGATGATGAGAAAAGAATCCCGAAGGAGACGATTATTGTTTGTTTTTTGAGTTTTCAGTCTTTTATTTCTTTTTGGATTTTTGTCATAAGAAAATGAGCTTAAGCCTAAACCAATGGATTTAGTAAACTCATCACATCTTCCCTCTGATTAGGGGTAATGAGAATACCTTAAGTGTGAAGTCAGATTCTCACACTTAATCACCTTTTGATGTAGGATTAAGATCATTAACCTACTTGTGATTATTTAGATGTTTTTGTGATTTTGTTTAGTGTTGAGTAATGAGGTTAAGCCATAATCAAAGATTAAACAGACCCATTACACCATCCTAAAAGAAGGATGATAGATGAGAGTGTTTAAGCTGAGGAAGACTCCTCAACTTAATCCATGATTAGGGATTAAACCCATGACAAAACAAGCCTTTATTAAGTGGATTTTATTTAGATTAATGGTATGATGATGAAGTGTTTTTTTATGATTTGTAAGACAACTTGAGGGGGACTTGTCCGTTAACACTAGGGTTAGTCCTTCTTAACCACTTAAGAAAGAAATAGAACCCTAATGCAAGGCCCAAGTTACAAGTGTGATGTCTTGATACTTATTAAATGAATTGATTAAGAGATTTAAACACATAAAGGGTTCAACACTTAGGATTAAAATTATACACTCCATCCTAAGAGAAGGATGCAGGCATAAGCTTAATCACAAAGTCTTAAAGCCTTTAGGGTTTAGTCCCTGATTATGAGGTGAGAAGAGAGGACTCAAGGAGACACAAAGGTAAAAGCTAAGAGGGGAGACTAATCAAAACCCTAATCATTGTCATGCTTGGTTGATCCTAAGGTTTGTGAGGTTTTCAAGAGAAATCTTCAAAGGAACCACCAGGAAGCAGATGAACAGGATCAAGAGAAGCAAAGCAACTTGCTTCATTCAAGAAGTCAAGTCACTTGAAGAAAGAAAGTGAGAAGGAGAAGAATGAGCAAGCTCAAACTCAAACACAAACATAAATGCAGCAATGGATGCAAGAGAGATGGAAAGAAAGGTTATGAGAAGTGAAGGCAAATTCACTTCTCAAGTTTACTTACCACCTGAAATGTTAGAAAGAAAATGCAATGCAATGCAAGATGAGATGAAATGATATGATGCTAAGCAAAACCAGAAGCATGTTGATGATGATTATGATGTTATGAGGTGCTGCAAACATGAGGCAAGACAATGGGGATGTTCATACAAGATTATGAATGCAAATGATGCAAGCTAAGGAGCATGAACAAGCATGAAAAGTCATGAATCATATAAGGCAAATGACATGGCAAATATGGGATGCAATGATCAAAGATGCTTTATACATGTCTTAAGATGTCAAATGAATCACAAGAATGCACAAAATGCAAAGACAAGTCATGTTATGCAAGAGAATGCAAGAAGGATGCAAAAGAAAGCCCAAATTAGGGTTTATGGATCAAACATCAAACACAAACCAAAAACAGAAGCAAACCCTAAGACAAAAAATGGAAAATGGCACCCAAAGAAACCCTAGGCCTATGATGAACCACTGCCCAAAGGGGAGCTCTCAACTCTCAACCAAACTCAAGATATGAATTTTCTAAGTTATTAGGGTTTTTTAGGGTTCTTAACAAAGTAAATGCCAAACAATTTGAAAATGCAAGAACAATTCATGGCCTTTTTATCCTTGAAAATACATGCTAAACACAAAACAATGCAAGAAGAATCAATGTCTCAACCTTCTCCAATAGGCAGAAATGAATTTTCAAACATGTGATCAAAATGATGCATAAAAAATGATTTAATTCAATGAAAAATTCTTAAAATGCATCAAGATCAAAAAAGAAATTTGGTTTGAAGGTTGGACAATGTTTCTAAATGTCTTAGAACATTTCATGAATTTTTTGGTGATTTTTAAATACCTAAAAGTATTTTTAATTAATTAATTCTCATTAATCAATTAAAAATAATCTTTTAAATATTTAAAAATACTTTTTTAATGATGAAAAATGAAATAAAAATATTTTTGGGTCTTAAAAATTAATAAAACTTTAAAGAAAAAGTTTCATAATTTTTAAGAATTTTTTGCTATTTTTAATTAAATATGCAAGTTAATTGAAAGAAAAATGAATAAAAATTAAATAAAATAAAAAGTAAACCAAATGAATGGCCAAGATGGAGCCTGAGTTCAAAAAGGTTGACCAGCGCGCAAATGAAGGGTGAGGATGCAATCTGGCCAGATTAAATTAATTACGAATTAATTAATATTAATCAAATGGATTAGGGCAAATGGGGTGATCCTGACCACTCACTGGCGCGCGGGAAACAAAGATCAAGGGCCCAAATTTAAAGTTCGTTAATTAATGATGGTTAACCCTAATTACACTCAGGCGACCGGAGATGAGCTCCGGTCGTCTTCTCCGGCCATACCAAAACCCTAGTTCTTTATCCAGGCCACCCCATGTCAAATCAACTGCCCAGAAACATTTCCCACACTCCCTACAACCCAAATCCATGATCAAACATCATTTTACCATCAAGAACAGCTTGAATCGAAGCAAAACAAGAAATGGGGCCAAACTTTCAGACACCCACCAAATGTTCATTTCTCCACCATTTTAAATTCTAAACACATCACAGTGATCCTCAGAGCATGCACTTTCGATTTGTAACAAAAGAAACAAGCTTTAAAAAGTTTGAAGTTTGAGACTACCTGAGGTGACAAATCCTGTTTCTGGGCTTCCAGGGCCGTTTCTTGATGCAAGCTAACTCTAATGACTCCCCTGGTGTCAATGGCAGGTTTGAAATGAGCTCTAGCAAGCTATTTCATGAGTTACCAAACTGATATAGCAGAGAATGAACTTGGTGTGTAGGCTGTTTTAGGTCAGTGTAATGGGTGGTTTGGACTCCTTTGAATGTTCCTGATTTGTTGGTGAAGAGAGATGAAGTGTTTGATGGCTGTATAGTAAGATTCGAAGAGAACTGGTTTGGAAGGTGAGAAATGGTAGAGCTCAGGTCAGGCTTGTTTCAGGCTTGAGCTTTGGTGGTTTGAGGCCTATGGAGTGTGTTGAGTTGGATGATGAAGAAAGTTTGAGTGTTTCTTGGCTGTGGAGGCAGATTCGAAAGTTTTTGCAATGTGGTGTCTTTTTTGTGAATGTGATGGTGTGTATGTTTCAGCCTTGCTTAGTCTTATGTTTAGCTTGCAAAGGGATAACATAAACAAATCTGATTGGCTTTGTGATGTGACATGGCCTGCTATGATAGGTAAGTTTGCTTTTGCATAAAGGTCAACTTTTGTGTAAGTGAGGCATGGCTCAAGGTCTAGGCAAGTACAAGGCATGGGCTGGCGCAGCAAGGATGAGGGAGAGGTCTAGCAAAGCTCAGCAGCCAATGCATCAAGTTGGTGAAGTGATCATGATGGTTTTTGCAAGTTGTTGCTTTATGGAATTCTATGAGAAAATGCCTTGTTACACAAACCAAACCATGGGCAAACTTGATCCAATTCTGATTTTATGACTTAGAGAAATATTTGTGTACTGGTTTGAGAGGAATTAGAAGTCACATAATGCATTGGTTCATGACTTTGCAAAATTTCACACTTGGTGCATAACTTGAAATTTAGTGATTTTTGCCAATTTTAACAAACCATAACTTTTGATCCAAGATGAGTTTGATCATGTTCTTGTACTTTTTGAAAAGGGAAAGATGAGATCTACAACTTTCATGACCAAAGTTTTTCCATTTGAAGCCTTTTTGAATCATGAATCAAGGCTTGAAAAATGGTCTAAAATGATGCATTCTTGAAAAGTCAACTATGCCCAAAAAGTCATCATTTGCAAAAACCCTAAATTCTTGATTTTATGAACTTCAACCTTCTTCCATGATCAAATAAAGATCATATACACTCAAAATGATGAAGATCACCCATTGGTTGGGTCATTGGGGGCCTCAGATGCCCTGATTTTGTACTGACTTGTCTAGAAAGTCAACTCTTGATCAGATGACTTCCCCATGGAATTTCTTCATGAAAATTGATATGTATACTCCCTATACCATATAGAGATCAATGAAAACAAGAATGACCAAAAAAATTGGAGTTATGGCCTCTGAAACCAAAACCCTAATTTTCAGTCAACTGTGCAGTTAAACCTGGCTCTGCATCCACTCAAACCCTAGCTCTTGTGATTCCTCTGCAATTTTGACTTTGAGGAGATGAAATATGATATAAGAACACACATGGACCCCTTTGAGTTGATTGGTAGCCTTTGGAATGGCTCAAGATGCTTTGGGATTTCTCAGATCACAAACCCTAGGTGCAGATGCCTTAGAAACTATGCAGTGAATCAAGAATGAGATGTGAGGTGATATGATTGTGTTTATGCATATGAGAATGATCACAAGCCATGGTGTGAATGGGTGAGGGCAAATTTGGGGTGTTTACAGCTGCCCCTATTCAAACATGAGTTAGCTGTGCAGGATGTAAGCGACGGCTTAACAGGCAAACAAGATAACTTGTGGTTGAATACCAAAGACAGTCCAAAATTTGCACTCACAGAATGAAGAAGAAAAGGGATATAGATTGTAAAGGAAAATAAAGTATATTGTAAAGTGTAGGCGACGGAGGACGACCGTCGAGCAGAGGACGACTGCTGGGTAAAGAGCGATGACGGGGACGGCCGACATGCTGGGAAAAGTGCTGAAAATAAAGCAATGACGGGGACGGCCGACATGCTGGGGATAAAAGGTAAAGCTAAGACGGGGACGGCCGACTAGCTGGGGAAAATAGGATATTATGATGGGGACGGCCATCAAGATAAAGTTATAAAATTCTCTGGGGATTAATGAAACATGACGGGGACGGCCATCAAGTTCATAAAGGTAAAGTAACCAACGATGGGGACGGCCATCGGGTTAAAAGGGAAAAGGGACCACGACGGGGACGGCCATCGGGTTAAAGAATAAATGAAATAAACAGATGATGGGGTACGGCCATCAAAGGTGAAGGACGATCACCTAGCAGGGGACGGCTGCTCTGTTGGGAATAAAAGAAATATGATGGGGACGGCCATCAAAGGTGGAGGACGACCACCTGGCAGGGTACGGCTGCCGAAAATATCAACGATGGGGACGGCCATCGGATAGCAAAGGTCAACGATGGGGACGGCCATCGGACGAGCAAGATGGAGGACGACCATCAAGAAGTGGAGGACGACCACTCAGCAGGGGACGGCTGCTCTCGGGGTTTGTCATAACACAGGACGAGTGTTAGATAACCAAAGATCAACAATGGGGACGGCCATTGGATAAAGTTGATGAAGGACGATCATCAAAAGGTGGAGGACGACCACCTAGCAGGGGACGGCTGCTAAAATCAACGATGGGGACGGCCATCGGATGAGCATGATGGAGGACGACCATCAAGAAGTGGAGGACGACCACTCAGCAGGGTACGGCTGCTCTCAGGAGTATCATAACACAGGACGAGTGTTAGATAAAAAAGAAAAATTTGTAGGCGATCTACTGGGGATATAGCAAACACGGACGAGTGTTTACAACCAAGAAAAGAAAGTATAAGTGTTTAGATGTTGTGTATAGATTAAAGATGCGGACGAGCATCCCTAAGACTACGATACGGACGAGTATCGGGTAGAAACAAACTGACACGTGCTCAGAGACGATGATACGGACGAGTATCAACTGGTTAACAAGGAACACGGACGAGTGTTGAATCTGAAAGGACTCTTCTGGGGAATAATAGACACGGACGAGTATCTATATTCAAGAAGACATAAGTATTTGACACGGTGTATGGATTAAAGATGCGGACGAGCATCCTTAAGACTATGATACGGACGAGTATCATGTAGAAACAAACACTAGACGCAATGTTCTGAGATGATGGTACGGACGAGTACCAACTGGTTAACAAAGAACAAGGACTACTGCCGAATCTGTGGGGTTATGAGTGATGATGTATACAAGATACGGACGAGTATCTGTATAAGAGCGAGTGGTGTATAGATGAGTGTTTATCTGCTGGGGAGAGTGACACGGACGAGTGTCAAGAGAGAAAAGTATAATATTAACAAGTGTGTGGGTTGATGAAAGTGTACGCGACTGCGCTGGGGATATGACACGGACGGGTGTCAAGAAGGGTGTATATACAAGTACATGTGAGTGCAAAGAGGATGTCTTTGGCTTTCTGCTGGTGATTCGACACGGGTGTCAGGAAGTACCTGTAATACGGGTGATTTTGTTTGTAAAGAGTGTTCGGGCGACTTTACTGGGGAAAGATGACACGGACGGGTGCCAACAGGAGTATATACCGGTGTTTGTGATTTGTGAGGCAGCTGCTTTTGCTGGGACTCTGGCGGGGATATTTCTGTATAATGATGATGAACAGTTCATTATTCACAAGTGTTAATTCATAACATGGCTTATGATTATGCTATGCGTTTGATTTTTGCCGTAATGCTCCGTATTAGACGGAATGCTACGCTCTGAGGGTGAATATGATGTGAATGCTATGATTATGCAAAGGGGCACAGATCCGGGATTCGGATCCCATCACTGCGAAGATCTCTGGTCGATCTGTTGGAAATGGACCTCCCAGCTGGGGGTGAGATCACTGGTAGATCTAATGATGTATCTGTTTGGGGATATAGGTCGCGGATTGACATAACCTTGTAAATGAGGGACCCAGCTGGGGTTTGTAGAAGCTTTCTTCACTCTGTTGTGACTTCTTCGTGCGTTGCTCTTCTGAATAGAGGCTGGGGATTCTGTGGGGAGATGATTCCCTGATTTCTGCATTCTGCTGAGGAAGAATGGCAACTTGGCTGGGGAAGTGAGAGGCAACTCAGCTGGGGAGAGCAACAAGAGGCAACTCAGCTGGGGATATAGCATTTCCGATGCTGAGATTGAGTGCATGTTGATTTGGCAACTTTGCTGGGGAAGTGGGGAGCCACTCAGCTGGGGATAGAGCATCTCGGATGCTGATATCTTTTGTTGATTTGCCAGCTTGCTGGGATGTACCTTGCATGCCCCAAGTTGCGTTCTGGATACCTGCAATCCTGCAAAGATAAGGAAACGTACAAAAGGTCCCGAGGTATCCCTTACTGGATTCCGTCATAGGAGTTAAGTACTTTCGAGAATAATCAGATTCCCTGTAAGCATGTGTTTTCATTTTTAGAGAAAGGCATCTGTACTTATGCAATTGTATTTTTAGAGATATCAGACGACTCTTTGCAAAACATAAATGTAAAACGAATCATGACTGAAAATCTGATTTTATTAAATCATGTGCCCTGAATTGGCAAGATACAGTCAAAGAAACATATCTCCTGAAATGAGGAGATTGTTACAAATTGAGAAATAAAGTGCTGGCGGTGTTGACGACGCTTTAAGGAGCTCCCTCTTCTGCTATGACTCGTATGACAATGGCGTTCTTCTCGTCTTGCTTTCTGGAGAGAGTTGATTCTGATTGAAGCTTGATCCTTTGAAGCTTACCAAGTTGTAGGTGATACAGACGAATTCAGAGTGCAGTTGTTCGCTTATTCCCTTATTTTGCATGGATCGCCCTTTCGGGTTTTCAATCCATCGGGATACCCATTTTTGCCTGAGTTGTCCAATGCGGCTTTTCAACTCAGCGGGTGTACATTTTTTATTTATTTCCCTTACTTTTGCCCGAGTCTTTTATTCTGTTTTTGACTCGCCGGGATGCCCTATTTTTGCCTGGACTTACATTCTGTTTTTATGTCCAGCGGGTCATTTTATGCGAAGTATTTTTTAACTGCATCTGAATTCACAGGGGACGGGAAATCTTCGCCATCCATGGTGCTGAGCATCAGTGCTCCACCAGAGAAAACTTTCTTTACAACAAATGGTCCTTCATAGTTTGGAGTCCATTTGCCCCGGTGGTCTGTATGAGGAGGGAGGATTCTTTTCAGCACAAGATCACCTACTTGGTACTCTCGGTGCCTGACTTTCTGATCGAAGGCCTTCTTCATTCTCCTCTGATATAACTGTCCATGGCAGATTGCAGCCAATCTTTTCTCTTCGATCAGACTCAGTTGTTCGAATCGGGACCGAACCCATTCTGCTTCACTCAGTTTAACATCCATTAAAACTCGTAGAGAGGGTAATTCAACTTCAACAGGTAGGACTGCTTCCATACCATACACAAGTTGATACGGTGTTGCCCCAGTGGATGTTCTGATTGATGTGCGGTACCCATGCAAGGAAAACGGTAGCATTTCATGCCAGTCTTTGTAAGTGACTACCATCTTCTGTACAATCTTCTTAATATTCTTATTAGCCGCCTCAACAGCACCATTCATCTTTGGTCTGTAAGGAGAAGAATTGTGATGTTGAATCTTGAAGTCCCGGCACAGCTCTGCCATCATTTTGTTGTTTAAATTGGAACCATTATCAGTAATGATTCGCTCGGGCACTCCATACCGACAGATGATATCTCTTTTCAGAAATCTGGCTACCACTTGTCTTGTGACGTTTGCATATGAGGCTGCTTCAACCCACTTGGTGAAATAGTCAATGGCAACCAGGATGAATCTGTGGCCGTTTGAAGCAGTCGGCTCAATCTTGCCAATCATGTCAATACCCCACATAGCAAAGGGCCATGGTGAAGACATGATGTTCAAAGGATTGGGAGGCACATGCACCTTATCTGCGTAAATCTGGCATTTATGGCATTTTCTGGCGTAAGCACAACAGTCTGCATCCATCGTGATCCAGTAATAGCCTGATCTTAACAACTTCTTAGCCATGGCATGCCCTCCTGCATGGGTACCAAAAGATCCTTCGTGCACTTCATGCATCAGCAAATCTGCTTCCGTCTTGTCAACACATCTGAGGAGTACCATATCAAAGTTCCTCTTGTATAAAGACCCATCAGCATTCAGAAAGAAACTACCAGCAAGCCTTCTCAAGGTCTTCTTATCATTGGAAGATGCCCCAGGTGGGTATGTCTGATCCTCCAAGAAGCACTTAATGTCATGGAACCAAGGCTTATCATCTTTGACAACTTCTGCTGCGAATACATATGCTGGTCTATCAAGTCTAGACACTGAAATCTGGGGTACAAAGTTAGCCGTTTGAACTTTGATCATGGATGAAATGGTAGCAAGAGCATCTGCAAACTGATTCTCGTCTCGAGGGATATACTCAAGCTTGACTGTTGTGAAGAAAGTCAATAACCTCCTTGTATAATCCCTGTAAGGTATCAGATGATCTTGGTGGGTGTACCATTTTCCGTTGGTTTGATTAACTACCAGAGCTGAATCTCCGAATACGGTCAATGTCTTGATCCTGAGGTCAATGGCTTCCTCAAGACCCATAATGCAAGCTTCGTATTCAGCTTCGTTGTTAGTGCAGTTGAAAGTGAGTTTTGCCGAGAAAGGCATGTGAACTCCTTTTGGTGAAATGAGTACCGCACCAACACCACGGCCATTCATGTTATCAGCCCCATCAAACATCATAGTCCATTCTTCTTCCGGGTCAGGCCCTTCAGTGTGAATAGGCTCTTCATGATCTTTTGCTTTAATGAACATGATGTCTTCATCAGGGAAGTCAAATCTCATAGGCTGGTAGTCATCAATGGGTTGCTCAGCAAGATATTCAGATAGTACACTGCCCTTAATGGCTTTCTGAGAAGTGTACTGTATGTCGTATTCTGTGAGAATCATCTGCCATCTTGCAACCCGTCCGGTAAGAGCTGGCTTCTCGAAAATGTACTTAACGGGGTCCATCTTTGAGATTAATAAGGTAGTGTGGGTCAACATATACTGTCTCAGTCGGCGAGCAGCCCACGCTAAAGCACAGCAAGTTTTCTCGAGCAGTGAATAACGCTGTTCACAGTCGGTAAACTTTTTGCTTAGGTAGTATATTGCATACTCTTTTCGACCAGACTCGTCATGCTGGCCCAGCACACACCCCATCGACTCTTCTAATACTGTCAAGTACATAATCAGAGGTCTTCCTTCAACTGGCGGCATAAGGATTGGAGGTTCTTGCAGATATTCTTTGATCTTGTCAAAAGCTTTCTGGCAATCTTCGTTCCACCTGACCGTTTGTTCCTTTCTTAACAGCTTGAACAAGGGTTCGCAGGTTGCTGTAAGGTGAGATATGAACCGTGAAATGTAGTTCAATCGTCCTAAGAACCCTCGAACTTCTTTCTCTGTTTTCGGTGCAGGCATTTCTTGAATAGCCTTGACTTTATCAGGGTCAACCTCAATCCCCTTCTCGCTTACAATAAAGCCCAGCAGCTTACCGGATCGCACCCCGAATGTGCATTTGTTGGGGTTCAGCTTCAATTGGTATTTCCTCAGACGCTTGAATAACTTGAGCAGATTCACCAGGTGATCTTCCTGTGTAAGGGACTTGGCGATCATATCATCCACATAACATTCTATTTCCTTGTGGATCATATCGTGGAACAATGTCACCATAGCCCGTTGATATGTTGCACCAGCATTCTTCAGTCCGAATGGCATCACTTTGTAACAGAACGTGCCCCAAGGTGTAATGAATGTTGTCTTCTCCATGTCTTCAGGTGACATCTTGATCTGATTATATCCTGAAAATCCATCCATGAAGGAGAATACCGAGAACTGAGCCGTGTTATCCACCAATACATCAATGTGAGGTAATGGGAAGTCATCCTTCGGGCTGGCTCTGTTCAGATCCCGGTAGTCAACACACATTCTTACTTTGCCATCTTTCTTAGGCACAGGTACTATGTTAGCAACCCACGGCGGATAGCTAGTCACAGCAAGGAACCCGGCGTCCCATTGCTTTTGTACCTCCTCCTTGATTTTCATAGCCATGTCTGGGCGAGTTCGGCGCAGCTTCTGTTTGACTGGAGGGCATTCTTCCCTCAAAGGCAGCTTGTGCACGACAATGTCGGTATCCAACCCTGGCATATCTTGATACGACCAAGCAAACACATCAACATACTCTTGAAGCAGATCTATCAGTTGTCTCTTCACTGGGTCTTGCAGGCAGGCCCCGATTTTAACCTCTTTCACGTCTTCGTCAGTACCAAGATTAATCACTTCAACCTCCTCCTGGTGAGGGGTAATGACCTTTTCCTCTTGCCTCAACAACCTGGCTAGCTCTTCAGGAAGCTCATATTCTTCATCAACCCCTTCATCAGCTTGATTGATTGGATTGTCAAAGTCATACGATGTCATAGCCGTGCTGTTGTCGGTGCTGTCAGGAAGGCACTCTCTGCAAGGGTTAAGTTTGTTCATTTTAGTGATTGATTTTAATCTTGCTTTAGAAAAAGTGAAATGAAGTTATCATTTTGAAAACACCGCCATTTATTTTTGTACAAAAAGAAAAATGGAAAAACAGTGAGCATAAGAGAAAAAGACTCGTTTGCAAAAAGATGTCTGATATTTCATTAATTTAATCTTGTTTGCACAAAAGTACAGATGGCCCTGGTTACAAAATGAGCCTTGTCATCTTGGGCAAGATGCAAGACTTTGATGCATGCTATAAAAATACAGGAAATAATAATTACTCTGCTTGAGTAACCCTTATAATTTCCTGGGAAGACCAGTTCGAGACACTGCCCCCCGGGATCTTTGGACGAATCCAATTCTCCAGATTGCGCTCCTCTTCCAGCTCGTCTTCCAGACAGTTGATAGCATCGGGGGTAAGCATTCCCCCACTGACAAAACCTGGCTCTGCAACAGCCTTTGCTTGATGTTGAGTTGGTCTGTAACCCAACCCAAACTTGTCCTTCTTCTCCTCCACAGCTAAGACCTTGCCCCAGCCTAGGGCAGTTCCTTCTTCAACAACCTTCCGGGCTTGTTGGTAAGATGACATGGAGATACCTGACACAGCAGATGCTTCATTGACGTTCAAGGCTTCAAAACCTTGGCTCATTGTTTCATGGATCTCTCCATCCATCTCAATGTACTTGTAGGTAGCCAGATGGCTAACGAAAATATCCTCCTCTCCACAGATTGTGACAACTTGGCCTTCCCACTCAAATTTTAACTTTTGGTGAAGGGTAGACGTTATTGCGCCGGCGGCGTGAATCCAGGGTCTACCCAACAAACAGCTGTAGGCGGGCTGAATGTCCATCACATAAAAGATAGTTTTAAAAGTCTGTGGGCCAATTGTCACAGGCAGCTCAATCTCTCCCAGAACCGATCTCTTAGAACCATCAAAGGCTCTTACTACCAGGTTGCTGGGTCTCAATGCCAATCCATCATATTCTAACTTCACCAGAGCCTTCTTTGGTAAGACATTCAGGGAAGAACATGTGTCCACCAGCACATGAGAAAGGACAGCTCCTTTGCATTCCATGGTTATGTGCAAGGCTTTGTTGTGATTGCGGCCATCCACTGTCAGGTCAGAATTGGTAAACCCTAGCCCATTGCTAGCAGTAACGTTTCCAACCACGGTTTCCAATTGGTTGACAGTAATCTCCTCAGGCACGTAAGCTGCGTGCAGGACTTTAAGTAGTGCATTCCGATGGGCTTCGGAGCACATAAGCAGTGAGAGGATGGAGATTTTGGATGGCGTCTGGTGAAGTTGATCCACAATTTTATAATCACTCTTCTTGATGATTCGCATAAACTCATCAACTTCCTGATCAAATGGAGTTTTCAGGGCTTCTTTGGCAGCTGGATCTTCCTGCACCGGGCCTTTTCCTTTTGCCTTGGCAGCAGCTTCTGCTTCGGCAGTAGGTTTTTGAACTTGTGAAGCAAAGAGACGTCCGCTTCGAGTGAAGCCTCCGCCTCCCCCCACATTATCTACTTGTGGTGCAGGTGTTGATGTTTCCAGAGTGATTCTTTTTCCTTCGCAATACAAGTCAGAGCCATAGTGCCAGGGGATGGCCCTATTGCTTTCATATGGTACTGGTCCAGGCACCGTGACAGTGACTGGACTGATTGCTGCTGCTGAAGGGACTGTTATTGTTTGTGGATCATAAAAGATTGTAACTGGTGCTCTGGCGGGAGCAGCACCTTCTGAATGGTAGGCAGAATTATTTTCAGGATCGTAGAATATGGTAACAGTAGAGACATCTTCATGATTGATTGCTGGAGTTGTAGGAGGTACCGTTGGAAGGACTGTTGTTGTTGTTGATGGAGATTCGAAATGGAATGAAGCTGAAGTTGTAGCAGGAGAAACTGTTGGAAACTGATCATTTGGAAGGACAGGTGAAGTACTTGTTGATGGTGCTGATGAATTGTCGGGAACAATAGTTGCTGCAGTTGTAGGAGGGTCTGAAACCGTTGTTGATGAAGTTGCCGGATTTGTTGGGAATGATGTAGTGATCTGTAGCAAGCCACTCTGAATAAGGCTGTCAATGCCATTCCTTAGGTCCTCACACCCATTCCATGAAATATTGCAATAGGGGCACCCTAGTTCACACCCCGGAAATATTTGGTTTTCACGGAGTTGAGCTTTGATTTCCACCAATGGTGTCCTGATCTGATCCACACTAGTTATCAAATAAGACGGTTGGTCTTCTTCAATAGCATTAATTCGGGGACCACCATGGTTTGGCATTGGGTTTTTATTGACATTGGGCGGAGGTGCAAAATTCAGAGCCTTGGAGTCTACCAAGTCTTGTACCTTCATATGCAGAGCCCTGCATTTTTCTGTACTGTGACCAGGTGCGTTTGAGTGGAAAGCACACCTAGCATTGGAGTCATAGTTCCTTGGTAGACTGTTGGGATCCGGAGGTGCCAACGTTCTTAGCTCAACCAGGTTGAGTTTCAGAAGTTGTGGCAGCAAGGCAGCATACGGCATTGGGATCGGGTCGATCACTCGGTTAGCTTGGGATGGCCTTTGTTGGAATGGCCTCTGCTGATTGTTGTTGTTGGAGTTGCTGTTGTTGTAGTTCCTTGGAGGATACTGATTCTGCTGATACTGAGGTTGTTGTTGGAAGTTTTGTTGCGGAGGCTGATAGACTGGCTGTGGATGAATTGGAGCAGGGATAGTGACTGCTGCTATTGACCTCCGAGCATATTGGGGCCTACCCCTGTTGGTGTGGATGGCATTGGTCTCGCCAGCTCTTCTCGGGCCTGCAAAAGGCTTTCTTGTACTGTTGGACGAGCTGGCACCATTATCAGAGATCTTACCCATTTTCAACAGGCTTTCAATTCTTTCCCCAGCTATGACAACATCTGCGAAGCTAGTAGATGAGAAAGCAGCTAGCCTATCAATATAGGTTCCCTGAAGAGTGTTCATAAACATGTCTGCCATTTCTCTCTCAGACATAGGTGGCTGGACAGCAGCAGCAAGCTGTCTCCATCTTTGAGCATATTCTCTGAAGCTCTCCCTAGATGACTGTGACATTCCCATTAGGAGGGTCCTGTTGGGTGCCATATCTAGATTATACTGATACTGTCTGATGAAGGCCTCTGCCAGGTCCTTCCAGCACCTTATAGTTGCTCTTGTCAGATGGGAATACCATTCCCTAGAAGCTCCAGTCAAGCTATCTTCGAAGTAAAACATCCAAAGTTTCTCATCCATTGTATAGGCTTTCAGCCTTCCCAGAAATGATTGCAAATGAGTCCGGGGGCATGAAGTCCCATTATACTTTTCGAAGCAAGGAGGCTTGAACTTATGGGGGATCCTGACCCCTTCTACCAAACCCATGTCCATAACGTCGAAACCCAAAGAATTTTGAGATTCTAAGGACCTCAACTTCTCAGCTATTTCTTCCAACCGTCTATCATAAGTTTCCTCTCCGGCACCCATTACTGTATACTGGTCCTCCTGAGGATCTTCTTGAAGTACTCTGGCTGCTGTGGCTGTCCCTTGAATGTTGACTGGGATGTTGGCCTCTGGATGGAGATGGGGTCCAAAAACTGGGGGATTGACATGAGGTTGGACCCTCTCATTGTTACTTGTGCCAGCAGTTCCCACATGGGGCTCCTCTTGATTCCTTCCTTCTACCAAAACTCTGAGCCTCTCCTGGCTTTGAGCTAAATTGTTCATCACTTCCATGAATTGTGTTATCTGAGTTCTCATCTCCAGTCTTTCGTTTGCCATCTGGTTTCTGACCTCCGTAAGGTCCTGCTGCATCTGATCCATCTGAATTCCCGGAAGGTTGTTTCTAGTTGGGTACCTGTGAGGCCTGTTGAGAGGAAATACCCGGCGGCGAGCAATAATTCCTGAACATCACAACAGAGGTTAGCAACAACAAAACAAAAACCTACAAAACAAACAAAAGGGTTAGCATGCAATGCAGTTATGCTTATTTGCTATCAAGGTATCCGGTTTGGTTTTCAGTTTTGACCCTTCCAGACCCTTGAAGGTGATGCTGTTGAAGTTGCTTTTGATGTGAACCCAGATAGAAACTAACACAAATATATTACAAAGGTGAAATAATACAACTTGTTCATTTTACAACACAAGCCCTCAAAGGGGTCAGAATACATCACAAAAAGCAAAAGTACATGGAAAAGGAACAACAACAAGCAAATGATCAAACTCCAAGGCCAAACTCATCCTCACGAACTTCCTTAAGAAGTGCTTCGGTCACAGGATCAGCCGGATGCTCCGTGAGACTTCTGATGAGAAGGTTTCTTGCTGCAACAGCTGCAGTCAACTTCCTGTTCTGACTTTGGTCCTTAGACCTCTTCAATCCTGCTTTGATTTTCAGCTCTGATATTTCCTCCTGGGCTGCTGCCAGGGCTTTTTCCATCTGCTCCATCTTGTCCTGAACTCTCTTGTCTTCTAGAGTACGGGCCTCGGTGATCCGGACCCACCTGGCCTGACTCTCTTTCAAATACAAGTCTGTTCTTGCTCTTTGGAACTGGGCTTCTTTACAAGCGTTCTTCAGAATCTGCTCACCAGCCTTAGACTTGTTGATATACTCCCCAGACTTCTCAATCTTAGTCAAGTGTTCTACCCTCAATTTCTCCAATCTCTCAATTTCCCTCACACCTTCACTCCTCTCCCGGAGGGTCTTCTGCAAAGCCTGGGTTAGCTTCTCATTTCTTTCCTTCAAGCTTTCAAACTCTTCCAAACTGATAGTGGCAGGGGGTGGTGCTGAAGATGACTCAGGCATGTCTTCTATGGTAAAGGGCAATCCAGAGAATTGGGCCCTGGCATAGGACCACTCATGATATTGGACTGATGCCACATTATTGCACTTCCCCAGAATGGTGATTCCCTTGGTTTGAACATGATCCCAGGCCCAGGCAGCCTGCCTAACAGTTGCCAGACTAATCTTGTTCTCACAGTAGAGGGTCTCAACCAAATCTTGTTCCCTTGGAGTATGAACCAGTGCATAGCCTAATTGCCTTCTGAACAGCAGAGGGTTGTAATTGATACTTCCCTTAACTCCTATTAAGGGCACATTGGGAAAGTGCCCACAGCTGGTGATTATATCTCTGCCCTTGGTGCTCTGAGTACACCATCTGATATCTGCTGAAGTGAGAGTAGTGAGCCTCTTAGCCCAGTTGCTTTGCTGATGAGGATTTAGAAATGCATCTGTCCTGAGAAGCCAAGCATGGAATAATGGAGCACAAATCCTCACTAATCTTCCCCTCTGCTTCTCATTTCTCTGATGTACTGAGTAATAGAGATCACCCAGTAAAGTTGGCACTGGGTTCTTCAGGATGAACAAATGGATTGCATTTTTGCTAATGAATCGAGGCTCATCTGCAAACAATACAATTCCATATACACTCAAGGCCAATAGAGCACAAACAGCTTTCCACTCCCCCGAGGAGGCCTTCAAACTAGCTTGAGAAATCAGGAAGTCCAGATGAAATCCAGGGATCCCAGCTTTGGAGGTCATGTGTTGCTCAATCAAAGCAGGCTCCAGATACAAAGCTTTTGCTACCTCTCCATTGCTTGGGAAATTCATCTCAGGATTGAAAGGGATTTCCCTCTTGATAGGCAAACCAATCAAAGATGAGTATTCTTCTAATAGGGGCCCCAACTGAAAGTCTTGAAAGGTGAAACATCTCAATGGGGGGTCATAAAACTGAATGCAGGTGTGGATCAAACTCCTCTGAGATGGGTCCAGATCCATGACCAAGTCAAGTATATCCCCATAATGCTCTCTGAACAAAGGTATGTGTTCTGGGGTGATCAAGGTTTGGATCCTCCTGATGTCTGATAAGTCTGGTTGGAAAAAATGATAAGTGATGTTGCTTTTCTTTGGAGCCATGATGCTGAAGACTGAGTAGGATAAGTGCTGATGAAGATGCTGAGGAGTGGGCCACTGGCTGGCTAGTGCAAGTAACTGAAGTATATGGCTGACAAGCTGAAGCAAGTGCTGGTGGAGACAGGTCAAAACTGCAGATGGGGTCAAAACCAAAACCAGATGAAAATGGATACCCTGAAACACAAATAAGCAAATGTTAATATGATGCAATGAGTATGTATGCAAATGAAATGCAAAGGGTTTGTGACTGAGCTGGATCTGATTAACTGCCTTGATATAGATCCATGTGTGTTCAAGAATTCCAGATGGAGGTCTAAAAATCCAGTAACCAGGGTGGGGGACTCAAATAAAGAGCCACATGTCCAGGGTTTAGAATCACAAGAACTATCCAACATGGAGCATTCTTAACAAAGTCAAAGTAACAGGGTATTCTGAGGTCAAGGTACCTGCAAACCTGTAAACAGCCCAACCCCCTCACAGGTGATGATCTAGAACAAGGATCCTCAGACTTGGATCAGTTATGAGAAGTGTAAACACTTCTAACCCGGAGGTACAGTGTTTACAATAACCATAAAAGTTCCTCCTCTAATTCACCTCAGTTTCTGAAGGTCAATACTAAAAGGTCATCCAGACTTAGCAGGCTTCCCAGATAGCCCTAGCATTGCAGGAAATCTGCAACACAGAGTTCTCAAGAAGAAACCCATATCTGAACCGTGTTTCATATTCCCGCACCAGACCGAAATGGAATGGGAAAGAATATGATTCACTCTAGCCTAGGTGTCACTCAGGTCCCAGGTATAGGACCTTAACTCTCAATGGAACACCCACCCACCAAAGAAAAAACCAGATCCAGCCAGCAACAATGACAATATGATATATAAATGCAGTAAAGAAAGCAGTAAAGTAACTGTACATAAAGCAATAAACAAAAATGAATATACAAGCACAGATAAGCACATAACACCCCAGTAAACACAAATCAATCAAGCGCTAGGAGGAACCCACAAAAAGAACCAGAAGCCCTGGTTGCAGTATAAGGGTCCCCAGCAGAGTCGCCAAGCTATCGCTCCCGAAGATTTGCATCCCGGTACAAGCGCGAACGGTCGGCGAGGGGAACAGTGAGAACACACAGCCGTGAACTCACTGGAGATGAATAGAGTCGCCAGCTAGGCATTTTTATCCCGGAGGAAAGGCAATGCTGCATAGGCCTAGAAAAAGATGGATAAGACGGTTGCGAACCAGAGAGACTGAGAAAGGGGGTTGGTTACAACCTGGGAAGGTATTAGCACCCAGATTGTCCGTCGTACTCGACGGGATCCACGCTTAAAATATTTGTGTTTTAAAGGGGTAGTGTCAGTGCAATTTGTGTGCAAAAGGGCTGGAAGGCAAAATGTACAGGTGTCAGTGTAAAGGAAATGTAAAGTGTATAAATGTATGGTGTCAGTGTAAGAACAGGAGTGAAATGCTCAAGATCATGAGGCTTAAAGAATAAGGCTGGAAAGAGGGGGAATATACAAAGACTTTTGTTCGATAACCGTTAAGTTATGCCTACGTATCCTCTCGTGCAATGAGGAAGTCAGAACACCGTAGTTCGACCCAAAGAGACTGAAAGATGAATTGACTTGTGAACTGCTTGCTTGTCAATGCTCAAGTGTATGACCTGTCTGGCTCAGGTGCTTACTGTCTTGCATTAGACGGAAGAAGCAAGTTCTCGATTGTGAGTGAAGATGATGAGAAAAGAATCCCGAAGGAGACGATTATTGTTTGTTTTTTGAGTTTTCAGTCTTTTATTTCTTTTTGGATTTTTGTCATAAGAAAATGAGCTTAAGCCTAAACCAATGGATTTAGTAAACTCATCACATCTTCCCTCTGATTAGGGGTAATGAGAATACCTTAAGTGTGAAGTCAGATTCTCACACTTAATCACCTTTTGATGTAGGATTAAGATCATTAACCTACTTGTGATTATTTAGATGTTTTTGTGATTTTGTTTAGTGTTGAGTAATGAGGTTAAGCCATAATCAAAGATTAAACAGACCCATTACACCATCCTAAAAGAAGGATGATAGATGAGAGTGTTTAAGCTGAGGAAGACTCCTCAACTTAATCCATGATTAGGGATTAAACCCATGACAAAACAAGCCTTTATTAAGTGGATTTTATTTAGATTAATGGTATGATGATGAAGTGTTTTTTTATGATTTGTAAGACAACTTGAGGGGGACTTGTCCATTAACACTAGGGTTAGTCCTTCTTAACCACTTAAGGAAGAAATAGAACCCTAATGCAAGGCCCAAGTTACAAGTGTGATGTCTTGATACTTATTAAGTGAATTGATTAAGAGATTTAAACACATAAAGGGTTCAACACTTAGGATTAAAATTATACACTCCATCCTAAGAGAAGGATGCAGGCATAAGCTTAATCACAAAGTCTTAAAGCCTTTAGGGTTTAGTCCCTGATTATGAGGTGAGAAGAGAGGACTCAAGGAGACACAAAGGTAAAAGCTAAGAGGGGAGACTAATCAAAACCCTAATCATTGTCATGCTTGGTTGATCCTAAGGTTTGTGAGGTTTTCAAGAGAAATCTTCAAAGGAACCACCAGGAAGCAGATGAACAGGATCAAGAGAAGCAAAGCAACTTGCTTCATTCAAGAAGTCAAGTCACTTGAAGAAAGAAAGTGAGAAGGAGAAGAATGAGCAAGCTCAAACTCAAACACAAACATAAATGCAGCAATGGATGCAAGAGAGATGGAAAGAAAGGTTATGAGAAGTGAAGGCAAATTCACTTCTCAAGTTTACTTACCACCTGAAATGTTAGAAAGAAAATGCAATGCAATGCAAGATGAGATGAAATGATATGATGCTAAGCAAAACCAGAAGCATGTTGATGATGATTATGATGTTATGAGGTGCTGCAAACATGAGGCAAGACAATGGGGATGTTCATACAAGATTATGAATGCAAATGATGCAAGCTAAGGAGCATGAACAAGCATGAAAAGTCATGAATCATATAAGGCAAATGACATGGCAAATATGGGATGCAATGATCAAAGATGCTTTATACATGTCTTAAGATGTCAAATGAATCACAAGAATGCACAAAATGCAAAGACAAGTCATGTTATGCAAGAGAATGCAAGAAGGATGCAAAAGAAAGCCCAAATTAGGGTTTATGGATCAAACATCAAACACAAACCAAAAACAGAAGCAAACCCTAAGACAAAAAATGGAAAATGGCACCCAAAGAAACCCTAGGCCTATGATGAACCACTGCCCAAAGGGGAGCTCTCAACTCTCAACCAAACTCAAGATATGAATTTTCTAAGTTATTAGGGTTTTTTAGGGTTCTTAACAAAGTAAATGCCAAACAATTTGAAAATGCAAGAACAATTCATGGCCTTTTTATCCTTGAAAATACATGCTAAACACAAAACAATGCAAGAAGAATCAATGTCTCAACCTTCTCCAATAGGCAGAAATGAATTTTCAAACATGTGATCAAAATGATGCATAAAAAATGATTTAATTCAATGAAAAATTCTTAAAATGCATCAAGATCAAAAAAGAAATTTGGTTTGAAGGTTGGACAATGTTTCTAAATGTCTTAGAACATTTCATGAATTTTTTGGTGATTTTTAAATACCTAAAAGTATTTTTAATTAATTAATTCTCATTAATCAATTAAAAATAATCTTTTAAATATTTAAAAATACTTTTTTAATGATGAAAAATGAAATAAAAATATTTTTGGGTCTTAAAAATTAATAAAACTTTAAAGAAAAAGTTTCATAATTTTTAAGAATTTTTTGCTATTTTTAATTAAATATGCAAGTTAATTGAAAGAAAAATGAATAAAAATTAAATAAAATAAAAAGTAAACCAAATGAATGGCCAAGATGGAGCCTGAGTTCAAAAAGGTTGACCAGCGCGCAAATGAAGGGTGAGGATGCAATCTGGCCAGATTAAATTAATTACGAATTAATTAATATTAATCAAATGGATTAGGGCAAATGGGGTGATCCTGACCACTCACTGGCGCGCGGGAAACAAAGATCAAGGGCCCAAATTTAAAGTTCGTTAATTAATGATGGTTAACCCTAATTACACTCAGGCGACCGGAGATGAGCTCCGGTCGTCTTCTCCGGCCATACCAAAACCCTAGTTCTTTATCCAGGCCACCCCATGTCAAATCAACTGCCCAGAAACATTTCCCACACTCCCTACAACCCAAATCCATGATCAAACATCATTTTACCATCAAGAACAGCTTGAATCGAAGCAAAACAAGAAATGGGGCCAAACTTTCAGACACCCACCAAATGTTCATTTCTCCACCATTTTAAATTCTAAACACATCACAGTGATCCTCAGAGCATGCACTTTCGATTTGTAACAAAAGAAACAAGCTTTAAAAAGTTTGAAGTTTGAGACTACCTGAGGTGACAAATCCTGTTTCTGGGCTTCCAGGGCCGTTTCTTGATGCAAGCTAACTCTAATGACTCCCCTGGTGTCAATGGCAGGTTTGAAATGAGCTCTAGCAAGCTATTTCATGAGTTACCAAACTGATATAGCAGAGAATGAACTTGGTGTGTAGGCTGTTTTAGGTCAGTGTAATGGGTGGTTTGGACTCCTTTGAATGTTCCTGATTTGTTGGTGAAGAGAGATGAAGTGTTTGATGGCTGTATAGTAAGATTCGAAGAGAACTGGTTTGGAAGGTGAGAAATGGTAGAGCTCAGGTCAGGCTTGTTTCAGGCTTGAGCTTTGGTGGTTTGAGGCCTATGGAGTGTGTTGAGTTGGATGATGAAGAAAGTTTGAGTGTTTCTTGGCTGTGGAGGCAGATTCGAAAGTTTTTGCAATGTGGTGTCTTTTTTGTGAATGTGATGGTGTGTATGTTTCAGCCTTGCTTAGTCTTATGTTTAGCTTGCAAAGGGATAACATAAACAAATCTGATTGGCTTTGTGATGTGACATGGCCTGCTATGATAGGTAAGTTTGCTTTTGCATAAAGGTCAACTTTTGTGTAAGTGAGGCATGGCTCAAGGTCTAGGCAAGTACAAGGCATGGGCTGGCGCAGCAAGGATGAGGGAGAGGTCTAGCAAAGCTCAGCAGCCAATGCATCAAGTTGGTGAAGTGATCATGATGGTTTTTGCAAGTTGTTGCTTTATGGAATTCTATGAGAAAATGCCTTGTTACACAAACCAAACCATGGGCAAACTTGATCCAATTCTGATTTTATGACTTAGAGAAATGTTTGTGTACTGGTTTGAGAGGAATTAGAAGTCACATAATGCATTGGTTCATGACTTTGCAAAATTTCACACTTGGTGCATAACTTGAAATTTAGTGATTTTTGCCAATTTTAACAAACCATAACTTTTGATCCAAGATGAGTTTGATCATGTTCTTGTACTTTTTGAAAAGGGAAAGATGAGATCTACAACTTTCATGACCAAAGTTTTTCCATTTGAAGCCTTTTTGAATCATGAATCAAGGCTTGAAAAATGGTCTAAAATGATGCATTCTTGAAAAGTCAACTATGCCCAAAAAGTCAACATTTGCAAAAACCCTAAATTCTTGATTTTATGAACTTCAACCTTCTTCCATGATCAAATAAAGATCATATACACTCAAAATGATGAAGATCACCCATTGGTTGGGTCATTGGGGGCCTCAGATGCCCTGATTTTGTACTGACTTGTCTAGAAAGTCAACTCTTGATCAGATGACTTCCCCATGGAATTTCTTCATGAAAATTGATATGTATACTCCCTATACCATATAGAGATCAATGAAAATAAGAATGACCAAAAAAATTGGAGTTATGGCCTCTGAAACCAAAACCCTAATTTTCAGTCAACTGTGTAGTTAAACCTGGCTCTGCATCCACTCAAACCCTAGCTCTTGTGATTCCTCTGCAATTTTGACTTTGAGGAGATGAAATATGATATAAGAACACACATGGACCCCTTTGAGTTGATTGGTAGCCTTTGGAATGGCTCAAGATGCTTTGGGATTGCTCAGATCACAAACCCTAGGTGCAGATGCCTTAGAAACTATGCAGTGAATCAAGAATGAGATGTGAGGTGATATGATTGTGTTTATGCATATGAGAATGATCACAAGCCATGGTGTGAATGGGTGAGGGCAAATTTGGGGTGTTTACAGCAAGCTAAGGAGGTAGTTCAATCCGGAAATGCCCAAGGCTGGGGCAAGCTATTAGAAGTGGAAACGAAGGATGACAAGTTCGGTTTCGGATATGAACCTGGTCAGTCTAGCTGGTCTTATGACAGTAAGCCCATAGCACTCACAAGCGTTGGAATGCTCGACTACAACAATGTTTGTGCAACAGATGCAGATGGGGATAGTGACTGCGACTTGGATAACTAGATTCACCCATGCATACCTGGGGAGGAGATCCGGAACTGGTCTGCTGAAGATTTTGTTCAAGTTACTTGGCAGTCAAAGTAATTTTCTTTGTTTCCATTTTTATCATACTGCATGTCAAATCCTGCACTCTGCCCAAAGTGCATGGATCCATTTGTAGGGCCGCCATGTTTTTAATGCATTTACTTATTCCATGAAATAAAGGACATTTTTTAAGCAAATTGTGTTTTCTTTCTTTCTCTTTTTAAATTTTACACAAAACAAATAAAATGGCAATGTTTTTCTTTCTAGTGTTTTTGTTTGTTTGCGTCTCCTACAAATTCTGAAATAAGCACATCCTTTGTACAGTGTTAATCATCCGGATTCTCGTGATAACGTTCCTGCTATGATTATGCATGACTTCGACAATTCTATCTACCAAGCTGATGAAGGGGTTGAGGAAGACTGTGAACTCCCAGAAGAATTGGTTAGGTTGTTGAAACAAGAGGAAAGGGTCATTCAGCCTCATCAGGAAGAAATAGAGATCGTCAACATCGGGTCTGAGGATGTAAGGAAAGAGATAAAGATTGGGGCCAGTTTGCAGGCCGAGGTAAAGAAGGAGATGATTGGTATGCTATGTGAATATGTGGATATCTTCGCCTGGTCATATCAGGATATGCCAGGGTTGGATACTGACATCGTTGTGCATAAGCTGCCACTAAAGGAAGATTATCCTCCCGTGAAACAAAAGTTGAGAAGAACTAGCCCTGATATGGCTATGAAGATCAAGGAGGAAGTTCAAAATCAGTGTGATGTCGGGTTCCTTGCTGTGACTAGTTACCCACCTTGGGTAGCTAACATTGTGCCTGTACCAAAGAAAGATGGCAAGGTCCGGATGTGCGTCAATTATCGGGATCTAAATAGAGCAACTCTAAAGGATGGCTTTCCATTACCTCACATTGATGTGCTGGTAGATAACACCGCTCAGTTCTCGGTATTTTCTTTCATGGATGGCTTCTCCGGGTATAATCAGATCAAGATGGCACTGGAAGACATGGAGAAAACGACGTTCATTACCCCATGGGGTACATACTGTTATAAAGTTATGCCCTTTGGATTGAAGAACGTTGGGGCAATGTATCAACGGGCAATGGTAACTTTGTTCCATGATATGATACACAAGGAAATTGAATGCTATGTGGATGATATGATTGCCAAGTCCCGAGACGAAGAAGGGCATCTAGTCAATCTAAAAAAGTTGTTTGATAGATTGATAAAGTACAGACAAAGGTTGAATCCAAACAAGTGCGCGTTCGGAGTGTGTTCCGATAAATTGCTGGGTTTCATTGTTAGTCAGAGAGGAATTGAAGTAGATCCTGCAAAAGTAAAAGCAATACAAGATATGCCTGCACCGAAAACAAAAAAAAGAAGTGTGTGGTTTTTTAGGGAGATTGAACTACATTTCACGGTTTATATCTCATCTAACTGCCACATGCGAGCCAATATTCAAATTGTTAAGAGAAGAGAAAACTGCCAGTTGGAATGAGGACTGTCAAAGAGCCTTTGAAAAGATAAAATAATATTTGCCGGAGCCTCTGATTCTAATGCCTCCAGTTCCAGGAAGGCCGCTTATCATGTACTTGACTGTGTTAGAAGGGTCGATGGGGTGTGCTGGTAGATAACACCACTTTGTTTTAACTTGTAACAGGCCCTGTGAACTTTGAATTGTAGTGCTTCAAATTTCCCGGATGACTGATCATATGTCTTATGCTTGAACATGCAAGTGCTATGCTTCATCTTTCTATGCAAAAATGTTAAGGACATGACATGCTGATGATGATTATGATATGATAATGATGTTAAACAGGAGAGGGAAAATTTGAGGTATTACAGCTGCCCCTATTCAAGCAAATGTTAATCTGAAGAGGACGATAGCACGGGTTATCGACCGTTCAAGATAAACTGTGATTGAATACCAAGAAGACCGGAAATTTGCACTCTGGTGGAGAATGCAAGCAATGGGAAATAAACCCGAAACAAATGGCGCTTTGGCGACTAAAGCAAGGACAAAGCAGACGAGCTCCTTCCAACCTGAATTGTTACTTCGGATAGAAAAAAAATAGACAAACGAGTCTTCCTCGAACAAACCTGTTAAGCCAGGTGTTGGACATATGAGCCCTCTTCAAACAAACCTGTTATGCCAGGGACTGGACACACGAGCCCTCATACATTTTGCAATATATGGTTTGAGATAGACGAACCTCCTTCAGATAAACCTATTACGCCAGGACTGGTAATGCACTTAAGTCTGTGTGATAGACATGCATAATCAAGATAGACAAACCCTCTTCATATATTGTCCGTAAATATATGGTCTAAGACAGACAAGCCTTCTTTGGATAAACCTGTTACGCCAGGTGCAACATTAGGATTTGACGAACCCTCTTCATAAATCTTGCGTAGATGAGCGGTGCTTGAGACAGACGAACCTCCTTCGGATAAACCTGTTACGTCAGGACCGGTAATCATTTTGACATTTAATACCACCGTCAGGACTTCAAACCTCTTCAATACAGACGAGTATTGGACGATCATCAAGAGAACACAGACGAGTGCCATAAGTCAGTGATACAAACGAATATCAGACGATGATCCAAGAAACGTAGACAAGCGCTTCTGGCGATGATACAGACGAATACCAGCCACTGATACAGACGAATACCAGAAATCCAACATAGAAGAGCACTTGGAGTAGTAACACAGACGAGTGGGGATTTGATACAGACGAGTATCCAATAGTGCAAACGCTTCAAACAAATAACAAACACAGACGAGTGCTGGAGAATGCATACGAGCATCAAACAAATTTTCAAACACGGACGGTTGTTGAGAATTACAGACGAGCATAAAATAGATGTCGAACTCGGACGAGTGCTGAGGAAATGCAGACGAGCATCAGTAGATTTCAAACTCAGACGAGTGTTGGGAAGCGCGGACGAGCATCCGCATCTACCATCCATAGGCGACTGTTGGGGAAAGCATACGAGCAACGACAAAGTGTGAACACAGACAAGTGTTGGTGTGATGTAAACGAGCAATAAACAGATATCAAACACAGACGAGCGCTTGGAGAGTGCAGACGAGAAATCAAACATCAAACACGGACGAGTGTTGAAAATTGTAGACGAGCATCAAATGCCTAGTAAGAAACACAACTCTGCCGTGGAGAAAATTCATGATCAAGCGAGTGCTGGAAATACAGACGAACATCCAGCAGATATCAAACACAGACGATTGTTGGGGATTGTAGACGAGCAATGATTCAAAAATCAAACATAGATGAGTGCCATAGAGCATGCAGACGAACACAAAACAGACACTTAACATATACGAGTTCCATGAAATGCAGACAAACACAAAATGGACACCTAAAACAGACGAGTGCCAGGAAATGCAGACGAACACAAATACGAGCATGGACGCATGCCGGGAAATGCATACGAGCATCAAACGAATTGTCCTGGTTGGCAGCAAAAATCCCGCCTCTGCAGGGGATCCTAGTCAAAAGGCTTTGATGATGCTTAACTCTGACTGGGGAGATGAACGACAGTTTGTATCGTTACATGGTCAAAATAGGTTGGCAACTTCTCTGTGGGATGCTTCAACGGTGGGAGTGAAACCCCGATCATGACTCTGCGGGGAACCAACAGTCTGCATACATTGTTAACCAATAGTACCCTGATCTCAACAATTTCTTAGCCATAGCATGTCCTCCTGCATGATTATCGAAAGATCCCTCGTGGACTTCTTGCATTAACAGGTCTGCTTCGTGTCTATCCACGCATCTGAGCAAAACCATGTCAAAGTTCCTCTTATACAAAACCCCATCTGTATTCAAGAAGAAGCTAGCAGCAAGTCGTCGCAAGGTCTTCTTGTCGTTGGATAATGCCCCAGTTGGGTATTCTTGTTTTTCTAGGAAAAGCTTGATATCAAAATATCAAGGTTTCTCATCAGACACTGTGTCTACAGAGAAAGCATGAGCTGGTGCGTCAAGCCTGGAAATGTCAATCCTGGGCACATAGTTCCAACACAAGACTTTGATGGAAGAAGAAAGAGTAGCCAATGCATCGGCAAATTGATTCCCATCTTGAGGTATGTACTGAAGCTTAACCGTTGTGAAGAACATCAATAATCTCCTGGCATAATCCCTATAAGGAATTAAGTGTTCTTGATGTGTATACCACTTGCCGGTAATCTGGTTGATGACGAGGGCTGAATCTCCGAATATGTCAAGAGTCTTAATCCGAAGATTAATAGCCCCCTCTATTCACATTATGCATGCCTCGTATTCCGCTTCATTGTTGGTGCAGCCAAAAGTAATTCTGGCAGCGAAGGGAAAATGAACACATGGTGGATCTAAAGCACAATCATGCAAATAAGCTAAAACAGAGCTAGATTTGAAATTAACCGACCTACAAAGCTGAGGTATACTTTGGTAGTTGTTGATTGAGCTGGAAATGAGAGATCTCGCGAAAAACTTTGAATATCAGGTGCTAAAACAAAGCCTAAAAAGGGACTGGGGATCAAAATCAGGTCAGAACGGTTGGCGCCAGGTTATTCTTGAGGTTTCCCACGAAAAAGAGGGAAAATTCAAAATTCCCTGGAGTTAATCAGTTAATGCTTTGGTTAACTGATTGACGGCTGCGAATTTTGAATTCCAACAAAAGGAGGGAAAATTCAAAATTCACAGGCTTTAACCGGTTAACGCTTTGGTTAACCGGTTAATGGCTGCAAATTTTGAATTCCAGCAGCAAATTCAGCATGTGCTTTGGCTCCAAATTTCCAAATTTCTGATTTTTTATTCATTTGAATTGTGGAGAAGGATCTAGATCATTTATCCAAGCCTAATTCCATTGCTAAATCCAAATCACTTTACCAAACCATATTTTTTTGGATCCCAAGCCTAAATTTTGGGCCCCAAACCTAAACCATATTTAATTCATTTCTCGCCAAACCAAGGGGGGCTCTCTCACAATTTTCATTCTCATTCTGAATTTTCACTCTTCTCCCTCACTTTTCTCTTGTTTTCTCTCCCACATTTTCCAAATTCACTAAGAGTTCCTCTTTGAAGATCACATAACCTTGCCTTAAGGTGTGTAGATCTTGGAACTAGACCTCCATCCATAGCTTCCTTGCATCATTTTGCTGGTTTAATTAGTGATTCAGATCTGGTTTGGGATTTAGAAGTGCTTTTTGGATCCAAAATTCTGCATCAAGACATTTTGCTTCCATTAAGTGTGAAGCTTAGCACCGGATCTTCAATGTTTTCCGCGAGGTCTCTCATTTCTAGCTCAATCAACAACTACCAAAGCATACCTCAGCTTTGTAGGTCGGTTAATTTTAGATATAGCTCTGTTTTAGCTTATTTGCATGCTTGTGCTTTAGATCCACCATGTGCTTGTGTATTTGCTTGTGTTGCTTGAATTGATTTGTTGATTTGTAGCCGGATCTATGTGTTAATATTCATGATCTTGATGATGCTAATTAATGTGAATTAATTCGCTTATTTCATGCATAATTGATTGCTGGTCTGGTGTGAGATTATTTGGATAAGCTGGTTTGAGCTGATTTTCTGCAGGAAATTGTTGTTGTTTTTTCAGTGTTAACCAGTTAACGGATTGGTTAACTGGTTAACGCACCTGTTTTCTGTGTAAATTGCTGCAGGTTTGAACTGGTTAACCGGTTAACACTGAAGCAGAATGCCATTTTGGTGTTGTTTTGGGTTTGTTTGATCCCCTTACTTGTTTTAAATGCCATGGATCATTATATGATCATTGAATATGATTGTTTAGGGTGATTTGCTTGCTGATTGATGCATGCTTCCATGTTCTCGACACATAAATGCTTGTATGTGCAAAGCTTGGCATGTTTGTTTAAATTGGTTTTCTAGAACTTTGAGCATGCCAATACTATATTTGTGTTGATGAACATATGTTGGATTTTGCTAACACTTGCAGGGGCTTATGGTAAGAGAAGTATGGATATTCATCCACATTTCAACTCTTCATCTTTCCTTTTTTAAGTTGCTATCTCTTTGTGTTTTTGATGTGGCTTATGTCATCATGTGATGCAACTTTTTTCTTCCCCCTTTAGGAGAAACTTATCTCCTTTAGAGAAGTAAGTTGCTTGCTACCTCTCTTTTCCTCTTCTCTTTTGCTTCTTTTTTGGTTCTTCTTTTCTCTTAGGATAGTTGAAACCTCACTAACCTTAGGACCACTTTTGCATGCTAATATTAGGATTAGTCTTTCCCCATTAGATTTTTACCTTTTGCTCCTTTGCTTCTTTCTCTTCTCACCTCAAAACAAAAACCTAAAAAACATTAATAAAGAAAGAAATGACTTCTTGTGTAATAGCCTTATTCCATGGGGAATATGCATTCATTCCATCTTGGAATAGTGTATTTGTCTAGCATGATGCACAAGTCGGATCATGAAGTCATCTACATCAAGAAAAACCCTAAAAAATACTTCTTCATTTTTAATCACTAAGTAACTTAATAAATCCAACAAGTCAATGAATTTAGGCCCCTGCCCTTGGAAACAAGTCTTGGATAAATTCTCCTTACTTGGTGTGCTTGTTCTATTATTCCATCTTGGAATGTAGTAGCAAGTACACATTCCATAGAAAAGAGCTTGAGTTCATTCTCTTGTGCCACACCAATAATAAAAACTCTCATAAAAAATACAAACAAACAATAATCGTCTTTCCTTCGGGAATTCTTTTCTCATTTCATTCGCTCCGTCCGCGAACTTGCTTCTTCTTGTCATTATGCAAGACGGTTACGCACTCGTCGTCCGAGTCTGCAACACCTGAGCATTGGCATAGGCAGTTCGAGCCTTAATTCACAAGCAACCTTTTCCACCCCTAGTTAGGGGAACTACGACGTCTCTGATCCTCATGTCCAGTGAGGTACGTAGGTAGCGGGGTAGGGCCCGTTCGAGCACAATCTTTATTTTCCCTACATTTTCCTTTTCATTTCTTTTTTTCAGTTCCCTTTTCTTTTCCTTTATCCAGTTCAGTTCCTTTTCTTTGCAGCAGCTTTCATTCCTTCACCCTTTGAAACATTTTCTTTGCAAGCGTGGATCCCGTCGGGTACGACGGACGATTTGGGGTGCTAATACCTTCCCAGGTCGTAACCGACTCCCGAACTCAGATTCTTTGGTTCGCAGGACCTTTGTCCTTCCTTTCTCTTTTTCTGGTTTGTGCAGCATTATCATCCCCGTTCCTTCGGGATAAAAATGCATGGCTGGCGACTCTAACCTCTTTCCGCACCACTTTCGCGTTTGTACCAGGATGAAAATCCAAGGAGCTACAGAATGGTCATATGAATTGAAACAAATGCGAAAGGTGTTAATTACCAAAAATGACTCAACCACTAACTCGGTCTCGCGAGACATTTCTTACACAAAAACAAATATATATAATTGACACACGTTAGACATAAAGTACAATTTTTAACTTATACTTTTGCTTCACTTATTTTTGATTCAATAATTGACTTAGAGGTTAGAGTACTAGTCCAACCCCACCCACCCCACCTTATAAAAGATTCATAATATATCAAAACCCCACCCCACCATATAAGGGATTCATAATATATCAAAATCCATCATCATCACTAGTCAATCACAATTACAACTCCAATACGAAACAAATATATACCAGTCTTCTACCAGCAGTGTTATGCTCTGATTAAATGAGTCATAATGTCCTTTAGAATAATGCACCACCTCATCCTAAAAAACTAAGGTTTCCAACTCAATTAGCCACTAAAAAAATTTGTGTGAGTGTGCTGGGCATGTCCTCTTAAAAAGACAAACTTGGCAATTATTAAATCCACCATATTTCTTTTTGAGAAAAGTCCAAATATCAATACACGCGTGCACTTCTAAACTAGTGACTTCTATTTTACCAACATGACATGAGAAAGGGTATCTTGACAACTGTATTAAATATTTATTATATACAACTGTCCCTACTTCTCTTGTGAAGGAGTATATTTATCTGCCTCCAATTTTGGAAAGAAGGGTAAAAACACCGTGTTCAACATTTCATATGCTTTTTGTTTTGTTTTTGTAATCATTGTTACAATAACTGTTAGTACGAATTAATTTTGTTAAAGTGTTGGATTGGATAAAGGAGGGTAAAGAAGAGACACTTATAACAGTGATTGGAAAGAGTAATACAAAATACAAATAATCAAAAATCAAAAAGATATTATATCATCTCCAAGAATACAATAAAGAGGGTAACACACTTTCCCATTTAATGTGTTTGGTTCTTGGGACAATTGATAATAGTTAACACAATAACAACCAATATTAGGAGCATATAAATTTTAGTTTGCATAAATTTTGAAGGAGTGGTGATAAATATATTCATTAATACCAATTATAACTTTTATGAATTTAGTAGGGATTCTTTATATTATTTGTCATAGAATTTAATTTGTGTTTAATTTTCTTTTACCAGTTTTGTGTCGTTTTTTTAAGTAAATTCGAGATTCCTTTATTTTCGTTTTAATATTAAATCATTACTTATAAAAAAAATATTTTCATTAGTCCTTTTTATAAAAGAATCTACCTTATAGATTTATTCAATAATTAGTATATTTAATCCATATATAAACCAAATACATCAATCATTTCATAAATTTTAAAAATGAAATTTCTCTTATACTAAATATCAGAAGGAGTATATGGTAACAAATATAATGAATGGATAAGAATATATAATATTAAATTTTAAAGTGAAAAAACAATTGGTTTATTATCAAACAATATCAAAATAATACACAAATAATGTTAATAACTAGTCAAAATAAGCAAATAAATTTACAATTTGAGAATGAGAATACAAAATATCTTACGATATCTCTTTGTTTTTCCACTAGTGACCAATTTTTTCCTTTCTTTACTCTAATCTCTAGGTTTAGAATGACTGTTCCGATTAATATATGTGCGATACGAATGAGCTTAACTATTTGTTTTGTTTTTAAAAGGCAAATGATATTAATAATAGAATATAAGGTGAATTTTAATCCTAATATCAAAAGAATAATCCCAACCAACACAACTAACTTAAAAGGTTTCATGTGAAAGACATAAAAAAAAGAGTTGGAATAAGATTTTTTCCTAATATAATTATATTTCCAACCAAAAAACTTAACACTCCAACGTATATTAGGATATTAAGTGGAACAGAATTAAATAAAATGTTATTTCTTTTCTTAAATATTTTTATGTTTTTTCCACAACAGATCCCAATATCCAATATGAATAAAATTAATTTTAAATAAATTAACTATTAGTTAAAAGTATGTAGAATGTTAAATGATTTATGTTTGGATAAATTTATCGAAATTTTATAATTCAAGTAAAATAACTTTTAAAAAGTATAATAAATTATATTTGGGACAACTTAATATATATATATATATATATATATATATATATATATATATATATATATATATATATATATATATATATATATATATATATATATATATATATATCAACTATCTATCCATTATTATTAAGTGCCACCAAACTTATTAATATATTCTTTTTCCATTTCAACTTTATACCTAATCAAAGGACTATATTGTAAAGAGCTAATTCAGAATTGGACAATACCTATTATCACTTCATTCTTCCACATGTCAATCATCTATTGGTCTTAATTGATTTATTTTTTTCTCTCTCTTTTCTGACCTTTTTCTCTCACTCTCGTCTTTCCCTCATGTTCACTTTTTCATATTTTTATTTTTCTCTCTCATCTTCTCTCTTCCCCTCTCTCTTTTACCTTGAAACCCTAGCCGCCGCCCATTTCTCCACCATGTCTCCGGCCACCATTAGGCTTCCCAAACACGATCGTTTAATTCGTGTTCACATGGCCAGTTTGATGACATATGCTTCTCCTTTGTAGTTTCTTCTCTTAACTTAAAGTTTTGATCTTGTTTCTTGGTTTCTGTTTCTGACTTCCGAGTTCTTTTGATGTTTTAATGATACAACTATATTTTCAATATACATGAAATTATACTAGATTGTAATGTTTAAATGCATTCTCTGATTGTAATGTTTCTGGTTGAAGACCCTGAAGATCGACTTGATCTTTCTGGGTCTGATAGGTTTGCATTTTCTGATGATGATGCACTTAGTGTTAGTAATAGCAATGCAGGTTCTGCTAGTACTAGATGGTGGTTGTTGATGTCCAAAATGAAGAATGGTTTGTCTTCCAAGAAAAAAGATAGTAATGGTAGGAAGTTGTTGCCGTGGAGTTTAGCAAATGAGGAACAAAAATTAGAAAAGACTGAGGAGGTTCAAGATACTTCCAAGCTGGAATCTGCAAGCAAGGGAGGAGATATTGGTGTTGGTTCGAGCACTGAGAGCATGGAATCTGCAAGCAAGGGAGGACATGCTAGTGTTGGTTCAAGCACTGAGAGCATAGTTGGGAAATCAAGGTCCTGCTCAAGAAATGAAGTTGGCAGCATTGCAGCTGTCGACTGACCACAACACCAACATCGAAGAAGTAAGATTAATTTTGAATTAGTGATCACTCGAATTTGTATCGATTATTTAGTATAATTTCCGATCATTTTTGTTATTAATTTATTTATTTCAAACGATATTACGCAAGTTTTGTGTTTGTTTTGCAAATATTTAATTAAACTTGAATTTTGGAGGCAAAAATATAAAAAGAAGCTTATTGGACAAGAAACGTGGAAAAACAGAAGGAAAAGAGCAAATAAATGCATTTCTGCATAATCATTGTCAGAAAACCGTCTCATAAGTGAGATGCCTGTCTGGGCTTCAAGACGATCGTCTCAATTGTCAAACACTCGACACAAGCTCAAAACCAGAAACCTAATTACGAAACAGAAGTCAAAGCAGAAAGAGTCGTTCTGTGTTTTCTTCTCATTCAACAGATAAATTATCTCCACCCTAATCAACCTCAGTCCAATTTCATCAGTCAATGCCCAAGCTAAATTCATTCCTATAATTTCTCAACAAACCAAAGTCTAGAGGCTATAAATAGAAGCCCCTGCTACATGAATTGGCATCTCTTTTTCACCCGTCTCTTGCACCATTTTTCCTTCTTTAGTTTTTAAGTTTCTTTATTTTATGTAACAGTAATAGTTGTCCACAGCGGAGGACAATTACGAATATTAGTTTAAGGATTCTTTCTTTTCCTTATTTTATTTTTCTGATTCGCATTCAAGAGTTCAATGTATGATTCAAGCATCAATTAATTCCAGGTTTATTTATTTATCTTTCTCGCCTTCTTGTTAAATTGCCTATTTATATTTTCATCGCCTTCTTATTTAAATTTCCTAATTATGTTATCATCTTTAATTTATTATTGTAATTGCATATTTATTTTCATGTCCATGTCTAGCTAAATAGTTTTGAGTCCGGCGTATGAGGATCGTCGTTACCGACGAGACTCGGTAGAAAATAATAGGTGCGAACTTATGATTCAAATTTTTTTTTGGTTTTAATTTCCAAGTTTAATTTAAATAGCTTTGTCACGAGAGTGAGAGGTTAGTTAACACAATTTTGTCACAAGAGTGAGAAATTAATTAATGTTAGAACCAGCACAGCGAGAGCGTGAGGATCGAACCAGATAGTAGAAATTAGGCAACAAATCTAAATACAGCGAGAGCGCTTTAGATACATTTAGGATAATATTAGCTTTCAAAATATATTTCTTAATTACCGGACGAGCGAGAGCAAAATCTTGGGATTAGAAAGTATGGCTTTAGTTAATACCGCGAGAGCGTGAGGCATAGTCTTTAAGTCAATTTATTCTACAGAACTAAGTTATAATCTAAGTTGTAACCGAATTATACTAAGTCCTTTAGGAATGCGGAATCCATATTCCGGTCTCTCTTTATTATCTTATTTTCTTAGTTTTATTTTAAGTTCTAGTTTTAGTTTCTTCTTAACTAGATACATTTCGCCTTAGCTTTACAAAGTAATGATAGAGTACAGTAGGTTGACATTGGTCTCTGTGGGATCAATATCTTTTATTACTACGCGATAGACTGTGCACTTGCAATAATTAACCATTAGACTTAGAAAGTCGCACTCAAGTTTTTGGTTCCGTTGTCGGGGACCAAAAGTCAATATTGTCATTTCGTTGTTGCACCGTATAGACTAAGGCATTTACTTTCTTCTCTCTATAACTATGTATCATCCAAACTTCTTCTATGATAACAACTCCTAGTATTTCGAGGAAACACACTCAAATTCTCCCTATGATTATTATCCCCAATATTTCGAGGAACCGCAAGAAGCCCATAATTCCAACCTATAAATATTAATGAATTATCTCAATGTGATGTTGACTCATGCCCAATATTTCTCGGAATCACACTTGAATCCCCTCCATGATCACCATTCACAACACTTCGAGGAACATCAAGAATCCGTTAATTACAACCATGAGATGTTATTGTAAGATTTCATTGAAACAACAACTAATGCTAGGCTAGAATCGACGATGGAGCATTTTGTGGAGGCACAAACTCTTCAAAATGAAGAGCTTAGAAGACAACATCTCGATACTCATGAAAATCTTAGGCATATAAACGTAATGGTCAAGTCCCTCGTGACTCACATTGAGGAATTGGAGACCCAAATCTTGCTACTTGAACTAACACCTATAAGACCTTCCCCAGAGGAAATTGCGTATGTTATAACACCTAGTAGAGAAAATCAGCTCGAAATTCCTAAGGAGAGTGATTATGAGGTTGAGGAGAGTAATTATGAGGATGAAGAGAGTTCTGGTGAGGAAAATCCATCGACATCATCCAAATGGGAGGTTGTCATAAAGGTAGAAGGTGAATCAATTATCGATACCCCACCTTATACCCCACCATATCCTTTCTCGTATAAGTTTGCAGACTCAAAACCCAAAACGTATGCGAAGGAATTGGAAAATATCCACAACAAAGCAAATTTGTCTGAAGTCTTGCATAAAAAGAGAAAACCAGAGGACCTTGAAACTGGGGAAATTATTAATCTTAAGCAGGTAAGGTTAACGTTTGAGGTGTTGGATGAAATAACTAAGCCCAAACTTGAAAAGCTAATAATTAGCATAAATCCAGAACCACCACAACTTCAAAAGAGTAAACCACCCCACAGAAGGAAGAAAATAAAAGGTGAGGGATATGTGAGATGGCTTGATAAATGGTCATGAAAATCGAAGAATTAACACTCCTAATCGTCGAGCTATTAACGTTAAACAAAACACTGCATGGGTGGCAACCCACCAGCTTTTATTTTAATGTTTTTATTTTTTTTTATCTTTAGAAAATAAAGAAATGAACTGCTTTCCATATTTCAGCTACATTTAGGCGTAAGACCTCTAAATGACAATCCCTTAAGATGAGTTGGTTCCCATGGATATTCCTACGAATGTTGCTGCTGGTGGTGACACCAATGAGGATGATAGGAGATAACATGTCTATCTCCTTCGTAACTCATCTCCTCCTCTTTGTCTTTTCGCATGTTTAGATTTAACCTGCACACACCGCCCCGTATTTTTCTAACATTCTTTGCAGGTACTTTCTTCAGAAATATGCAATATGATGAGTGGCTTCATGAAAAGTGAAGTTCCAACGAATACATATAACTCGTAATATAAGACGTCGAAGTAGAAGTGGTCAGCAAAGGTAGAGACAACTAGGGAAGAGTCGGAGTGAATTTGGTCGTGGTGGCACGAAATGGCATCCATACAGGTTCTATTTTTCCTTTTTGACCTCTTATGAAAACATTAATGGAAATGTTTGGTTTAAGTTTGGGGGAGGAATGTTACCCCTTTTATTTTATCGTTTCTAGTTAGATTCAATATTTTCCTGCATGTGCTGTCAAGTTCTTATATGTGATTTTCGTGTTTATCGATTTTCTATCCCCTTAAGTTTCACCAAATATTTTAAAAATAGAGTTTCTTTTGAAAATCTTAAGTTACAGACGAAATTGAGGTTAGATTGTGAGACTTGGGAAAATTCTGAAAGACCAGTATCATCTTAACACCATGAGCCTCCCAATTATGGAAATTGATTTGAGTACTTATTATGCCATAACCTTAAGTTCTCACCCTTTTAGTAGTCCCTTATTAGTTTATATTAGCATTCAACACCATCCTAAGCACAAACTAAGTAGGAAACCGATGCAAATAAGTGTATGATCTCAAAGTTAAAAGAATAAATTAAGAGAAAAAATGAATGAATGAAAAGAAATGATCCTTGTGGGATAGGTGACCCTCACAAAGTCATTTAAACCGAAAAAAGAGAATAAAAAATTTTTTGCCACAAAAAGAAAAAAAAATTGCAGTCACCTATTGTTAGTTGGTTCAGAGGTATTTGGCACTGAACTTGGTAGGGCGAATTACGATCTGATCCCCCGCAGCTACAATTAGGTCAAATAAAACAGGTTTACACATGCTTATGTGCCAGAAACCTTATGTTATGGATCAGAATCACTAATCGGTCACTCTACTATGAAGCATGTACGGATAACGGGCTTAATGTGATTGCGCCTGAATGAAAAGGACCCAAAAAGATGAAAAGATAGGCCTAGGTATTGTGGGATGACATGTAGTGGTTAATATAGGATTGAAGTTTGTGTCTGTGTTATTGTGGTACCCTTGGTTCACTTAGTTAGTACCTGTCACTGCATCCTGACTTGAACTTAGAAGCCCCTTAGCCCGAAGACACGTGTTGACACCATTTTTTCTTGAGCTTTAATGTTTGCTTGAGGACAAGCAAAGGTCTAAGTGTGGGAGAATTTGATCACACTAAATTTCACCATATTTCTGACTCCGATTTCGCATGCATTCTTAGCTTTTATTATTATTTTGTTATGTTATTACTTTGTTTTTCTTTGTTTTCAGGTTTTTTATGTAATCGGGGCTTAAATCGAGAAAAGGAGCGAAAAAGGACTGGAAACGGACGAAAACCTAGAAATTCAGCGTTTTACACTTACGACATCCACCGTGGCGGGCGCCATGGGGGTCTGCCATGACGTGGCCACGTCTCAAGACCACTCCACAACTGCCAAGACCCACGATCCCCGCTATTTCATCCCATATCAGTCTCATGGCGGGCGCCATGGCCTTGTGGCGGGCGCCACAAGGCAAAAACAGTTTCCATCCACTTTTTAGTGGAGGGGGCATCCTGGTCTTTTCCTGCATTTAGTTTACCTATAAATAGGACCTTAGATTTTCGTTTTTCTTTATCCAAACTTAGATTCTCTAGGCATATATCAGTTTTAAAGCAGTTACCATTCCACATCGGGGTGTTTCTGCAATCGAGTGATCGAGTCTGTAATCTGTCTGTGTGATCGAGTTTTGGAGCACTCTGGAGGAAGTTAATCCTGCCGCCATTTTAATTCCAGTTCGTATTTTACTTTTCCGCATTGCTTTACTTTATTTATTTTCTTGCACTCGCTTTACTTTATTTATTTCTCGCACTCGCACTACTTTCGTTTATTTTCCGCACTCGCTTTAAATTACTTTATTTCCCGCACTCGCTTTAATTTCGTTTATTTTCCGCACTCGCTTTAAATACCTTTATTTCCCGCACTCGCACTACTTTTATTTACTTTCCGCACTCGCACTACTTTTATTTACTTTCCGCACTCGCACTAAATTACTTTTATGAAAAATTATAAAAAGAACTTTTACTTTATCATGTCTAACTAATTCTATAAAGGTTAGAATGTAAGGATCGTAATTAAACCAGTAATCCGTATAATTGTTCGTGGAAACACTTGAGGGCTATTTTATCTTTCAAATTAAGTAATTGTTTTTAACTATTTCAAAACCAGCCAAAAGCGCTTTGTCTAGTTCATTAGGAGTTTTTAGATTAAAAAGAAAAGAGATTTTAAAATGGTTTTCGGACGCGTTATGAAGTTTAGAGTCTGGTTCGTAAGAACCTCTTTTTGCTATGAAATCCAGGTTAAAATACTTTTCAAATTAGTTAAGATACTATATTTCTTAAAAATAGGTTTACTACTCTAACGCAGTACGCACCTTTTTATCTATGACAATAGGAGGGGTTGATTAGAGAGTACAACTCGGTTCTGAATACGCGAAAGCGACAGTTCCTGTTAAATTAGTTATTTTCAAAGGAGAAAACATTTCCCATAAGTAGTTCCATTAATAAATACCGGATTATCAATTGATTATGTGAATTACATTCGAACCTGTCTTTGTTTATTGTTTAAAATTATTATTTTATTTACCATCGCACCCTTCTTAAAACCCTTATATTTAGTTGCCTTAGATACACACCATAACAACAGGTACGATAGATTGACACTTGGTCTCTGTGGATTCGACAATCTTTTATATTACTCTGACGTGTTCGTACACTTTCGAAAAACACGCATCAGGTGTAAAATTCTTTATTTTATTGATATTGCAAAAGAAAAAAAAGAAGAAGAAAATGATGAAAACGAGATCATAGTCACTAACAGGCTATCCTACCATGAGTATGAAAGGATAACGGGCTTAATGTGATTGCGCCAGAATGAAAAGGGACGAAAGAAAGATGAGTGAGTTAGACTTAGGTAAAATGAAATGATTCATATTGGTTTGTATGGGAGGGAGGTTGATGACCGCAAAAGAGGAATTGTGTTGTTACGATATCCTTAGTGTGTGAGCAAGTACCTATCGATACAAACTTAACCAAAATAGAGTTGGTATCCTAAGACGAGTATTTTGTTAAACTAGTTTTCTTATGAGCCATAGTTTGCTTGAGGACAAGCAAAGGTTTAAGTGTGGGGGAGTTTGATCACTCGAATTTGTATCAAATATTTAGTATAATTTCCGATCATTTATGTTATTAATTTATTTATTTCAAACGATATTACGCGACTTTTGTTTTTGTTTTGCAGATATTTAATTAAATTTGACTTTTGGAGGAAAAAATATAAAATGAAGCTTATTGGACAAGAAACGTGGAAAAACAGAAGGAAAAGAGCAAGAAAAATGCATTTATGTATAATCACTGTCAGACGACTGTCTCATAAGTGAGATGCCCTTCTGGGCTTCACGACAATCGTCTTAATTGTCAAACGATCGTCACAAGCTCAACACCAGAAAACTAATTACGAAACAGAAGTCAAAGCTGAAAGAGTCGTTCTGTGTTTTCTTCTCATTCAACAGAGAAATTATCACCATCCTAATAAACCTCAGTCCAATTTCATCAGTCAAGGCCCAAGCTAAATCCATTCCTATAATTTCTCAACAAACCAAAGTCTAGAGGCTATAAATAGCAGGCCCTGCTACTTGAATCGACATATCTTTTTCACCCATCTCTTGCACCATTTTTATGTATTTAGTTTTTAAGTTTCTTTATTTTATGTAATAGTAATAGTTCTCCATATTGGAGGACTATTACGAAAATTAGTTTTAGGATTCTTTCTTTTCCGTATTTTATTTTTTCGATTCGCATTCAAGAGTTCAATGTATGATTCAAACATCAATTAATTCCAGGATTATTTATTTATCTTTCTCGACTTTTTATTAAATCGCCTATTTATATTTTCATCGCCTTCTTATTTAAATTTCCTAATTATGTTATCGTCTTTAATTTATTATCGTAATTGCATATTTATTTTCATGTTCATGTCTAGCTAAATAATTTTGAGTTCGACGTATGAGGATCGTCCTTACCGACGGGACTCGGTAGAAAATAATTGGTGCGAACTTATGATTAAAAATTTGTTTTGGTTTTAATTTCCAAGTTTAATTTAAATAGCTTTGTCACGAGATTGAGATGTTAGTTAACATAATTTTGTCACGAGAGTGAGAAATTAATTAAGGTTAGAATCGGCACAGCGAGAGCGTGGGGATTGAACCAGATAGTGGAAATTAGACAACAAATATAAATACATCGAGAGCGCTTTAGATACATTTAGGATAATATTAGCTTTCAAAATATATTTCTTAATTACAGGGTGAGCGAGAGAAAAATCTTGGGATTAGAAAGTATGGCTTTAGTTAATATCACGAGAGCGTGAGTCATATTCTTTAAGTCAATTTATTCTACGGAACTAAGTTATAATCTAATTAGTAACCGAATTATACTAAGTCCTTTAGGAATGCGAAATCCATATTCCGGTCTCTCTTTATTATCTTATTTTCTTAGTTTTATTTTAAGTTCTAGTTTTAGTTTCTTTTTAACCAAATACATTTCGCCTTAGCTTTACATAGTAATGATAGAGTACGGTAGGTTGACATTGGTCTCTGTGGGATCGATATCTTTTATTACTATGTGATAGACTGTAAACTTGTAGTTAGTAACCGTTAGACTCAGAAAGTCGCGATCAATTAGTATGCCTTTTGGTGAATTAAAATACTTTTTTTCTCCTCCACTTTTGTCAAGTTTGGTTTTTATCTAAATGTCTAATTTTCCTCATTATACCATTGCAGTTTGTTTAACTTGAGTTAGTGTTACTATGTCATTGTATGTCTGTCCATTATTAAGTTTGTTTTACACTTTTCTCACCACGCGTTCGATGAAAGTTCTCTGCCAAATTCTTTCTATTTTTTGTAAAAGCTTGTCATTGGTGAAGGAATGTTAACTTCAATATTCATGAAGTGGTGCTTTTAGAGTCTATAAATTTTAATTACTTACAGGAAGGCAATGCAACAAGGTGGCAAGGATCACTCATTTCTTATAGTCCTTCCATCAGGTTTATATCATTACAGGTTCATTGTCGATGGTGAACAAATATATATTCCAGACCTTCGTTATGTAGGGTTACTGCAATTGTAGGGTTTCACTATCAAAGGGGAGTTAGGAATCTATTTGTAACTTACAAGTCTTATAAATCTGAAATGGTATCAACTCTTATGATAAGACAAATGTAGAATCTGATTTGTTTTTCTTATCACTTGATAATTACATGCATATAGTTTAGATTTAAACAATGCCAGATCATAAATTCATTCCATCATGCAATTGAAGTTTCCATTTGAAGCATCCAAAAAGTCACAGAAGGGTTCGATGACTTGAGTACATTGGATGTGATAAAATTGCATCCTCTTTCTCATGAAGTCATAACTCGGAAGGCTACTATTAACATTGGTAATGTTTTATGTAACACCCTTCTACCCCAAAACATAATATTTAAATAATATCAGAGTAATCATCTAAAAGGGTATTACATATCATCATAAATCAACACAACAATGTCTTATCCCGTAACACGGGTTAATCAACATAAAAATATCATAAATCATTTCACAACGGAATTTAACTTCATAATTCAAAACTTCATAAAAAATCATTTTTCACCATCCTGAATTTAACATCATAAAATGGAAAACATTATCCAGATAACAACATACTGAAAACAGTTAACAAAAGAAACCCATCCCAGTGTTACATGACACAGAGAAGGACACATAAACCAGAACCACTCCTAAGGATCACTAAAGCATGCTCTGAGACTCATGAATTACTCCTATTGCACTGCAGGACTATTCTTCGACATCTGCAAGTTACCCACGAAAGAGGCAACATTTCCAAGTAGGCAGGGTGAGTAATCATAATATATCATAAACTTACAAGAATATAGAATCATAAATAAATTAGTACACATATCATGACATCGTCAACTACAAAATTCAGCAACAACCACAACACTATCATGAAATCAATCAACACCAACACAGTCATGAAACTCATCCAAAATATGCAATTCTAACATCCTGATATGAAATATGCATGTGGTACCATTTTAATCAGGAGATGGATACATGACCATCAACCCTCCACAAGGGAGCACACCGTAATCATCGAGACACTTCAATCCACACAATGGGATTGAAGCAAATAAATAGGACGAAGCCCCGTCGTGAATGTTATCAAATGCAATGATGCGCTACATCGAAAAAATCATCAAAACAATTCGCATCATTCATTTCAATTAGCAAAACAACCATCAAATATTCATATATATCATCATGACATTACACCCTGAACACTGGTTTTTTAACCACTCTGACACATCAAGAATTAACACGTACCCGGTAATTTATAAGGTAATTATAAGGTTATTTCACAAATTCATTTATCAAAAACTGTTGCATTTTTCTCGTTTCTATTCATCAAAATAAATTTCAATTTGTACTCTTTCCGACGCTTCAAACGGGATGCAAATCGGACTTACGATTTAAAATATATGAATTTTCAAAGAATTAAAATTTGTCATTCCAACAGTGTTAACGGGTTAACCAAAGCGTTAACCAATTAACGCCTGCGTAATTTCAGAAAATGCCCCAAAATTTCCAATGGTTAACCGGTTAACCAAAGCGTTAACCGGTTAACCAAAGCGTTAACCGGTTAACGCACGTGTTTCAGCAGTCTTCTGCTACACAATTACAGACTGTTCCAATTTCCAAAAACTCCCAAACCCCATTACGGATTTCATATCATAACACCCAAAAATCATTCAAAAACATCAATTAAACCTCAACAACATCCAGACAACAATTATACAAACAAATATACGATTATAACTCATTCTAATCGCTCTAATTCATCAAGATTTCTCATAAAACTCAACCTAACTCAAAACCCCCAAAACCCCTAAAACTCATACCATCCTAATCCATCCATATTCCAATTCCTATACATTTATCATAGATTATGAAAACTCCCCATACCTTAGAGAATTTCGCCGCTTTACACTCTTCTCTTGGGTTCTCCACAGCCTTCTGACTCTGAGTTTCTCCTTTCTTCAGAGCACTTCTCCAAACACGATAGAAAACAACAAAATGATAAAACTGATCGTATTCTCTTCTTTGGATATATTATCCCAGTTTAGCCTTTTCCCACCTTACCCTCATAATTTCACAAAAGGACCACCTTACCCTTTTCTTTAAAATACTTTTAATAATAATAATAAAATAGCATAATAAAACACCATTTATCCTTATTATATAAAATACTAATTTTCTCCAAAATTCTCAAAATAACTCAAACTCTCCAACTTTTCTAAATTAATTAAATAAATGATTAAATAATTAAATTTAGATTTTCGGGGCGTTACAACTCTCCCCTACTTAAAGAATTTTCATCCTCAAAAATTACATGAAGTAAATAGAGTCGGATACGACTCCCTCATCTGATCTTCGCGCTCCTAAGTCCAACTTTCTCCAGCTGGTCCTCCCCACAATACCTTCACTAAAGCAATTTCCTTGCCTCGAAGTCGCTTCAATTCCCTACCATCAATCCTTACTGGTACAACTTCAATCGTCAGATTATCTCTCACCTGAACATCATCTATTTGAATTACATGTGACGGGTCCAGAATGTACCTCCTCAACTGTGATACATGGAATACATCATGTAAATTCGCAAGAGAGGGAGGTAAAGCCACCCGATAGGCCACTTCCCCTATCCTTTGCATAATCTGATACGGACCGACGAAACGTGGAGTGAGCTTTCTAGACTTCAAAGCCCTTTCCACACCAGTTATAGGAGTAACTCTTAAGAACACGTGATCTCCCTCTGGGAACTCAAGTGCTTTCCTTCTCTTATCGTGATAACTCTTTTGACGACTCTGCGACGTTTTCATCCTTTCCTGAATCATTTTTATCTTTTCTGTTGTTTCTTGGACAATCTCCGGCCCAAGCACCAAATTCTCTCATGACTCATACCAACATAATGGAGTACGACAACGTCTACCATACAACGCCTCATATGGAGCCATCCCGATACTAGCATGAAAACTGTTATTATACGTAAACTCGACCAACGACAAATGACTATCCCAAGACCCTCCTTGATCTAATACACAAGCTCTCAGCAAATCTTCTAAAGATTATATTGTTCTTTCCGTCTGGCCATCTGTTTGCGGGTGATAAGCTGAACTCATCCTCAACTTAGTACCCAAGGCATCCTGCAAACTCTTCCAAAACCTCGATGTAAACCGCAGATCTCTATCCGATACAATACTTGAAGGTACAAAATGCAACTTCACAATTTCCTCAATATAAATCTCAACTAACCTTTGCATGGAATGGTTAATCCTCATTGGCAAGAAATGTGCCGACTTAGTTAACCGGTCAACAATTACCCAAATCGAATAATTACCTCTAGCAGTCTTAGGTAACCCAGTCACGAAATCCATGGAAATACTATCCCATTTCCACTCAGGAACATTCAATGGTTGCATCATACCTAAAGGTCTCTGATGTTCTATCTTTGACTTCTGACATGTCAACCAAAACAACCTGCGTAAATCCTGATACATCTTCGTAGCACCGGGATGAATACTCAGTCGACTCTTGTGCCCTTCTTCTAAAATACTCTTTTTAATTTCTACAATATCCGAAACACATACTCTATCTCGGAATCTTAAAACCCCATCTTCATCAACTCGAAAGTCACCTGCATTACCTTGATCAACCAACATCAATTGATCGACTAATTTCAAATCAGATTTCTGACCCTTACGGATCTCTTCCAAAATCTCATTGGTCAGCTTTAACATTCCCAATTTCACACTATCAGTAGTAGTTTCACACAACAAGCTCATATCTCTGAATTGCTCGATCATTTCTAATTATTTCACCATAAGCATTGAAATATGTAACGACTTCCTACTCAAAGCATCAGCCACAACATTTGCCTTACCCGGATGGTAATTCAAATCAAAATCAAAATCTTACAATAATTCAAGCCACCACCTCTGTCTCATATTTAACTCTTTCTCATCAAACAAGTATCTTAAGCTTTTGTGATCACTGAATACTTCAAATCTCGAACCAAACAAGTAGCGCCTCCAAATCTTAAGCACAAACACCATAGATGCTAACTCTAAGTCGTGAGTAGGATAGTTCCTCTCATGAACTCTTAACTGTCTAGAAGCATAAGCAACCACCTTATTATCCTGCATCAAAACTCCACCAAGACCCATCTTGGAAGCATCACAATAAACTACAAAGGACTCATCTGGATTCGGTAAGACCAACACTGGCGCAGTCGTTAAACTTTTCTTCAGTTTTATGAAACTCTCTTCACAAGCAACATCCCACACATACGCTTGACCCTTCCTAGTCAATTACGTCAACGGTAAAGCTATCTTAGAAAAAGCTTCAATGAACTTACGATAGTAACCAGCCAACCCAAGAAAGCTACGAATTTTTGTAGCTGACTTCGGAGTCTCCCACCGCAAAACCACATCAATCTTTGAAGGATCCACCGAAATTCCACCACTTGAAATTACATGGCCGAGGAAACTCACTTACCTTAGCCAAAATTCACACTTAGATAATTTAGCAAACAATTTATTTTCTCTCAACACTTGCAACACAACTCTCAAATGCTCGACATGTTCCTCTTCTGATTTAGAATATACCAAGATATCATCTATGAAAACCACCACGAACTTATCCAGATACTCATGAAAGATTCTATTCATATATTCCATAAACACACCAGGTGCATTAGAAACCCCAAACGGCATCACCGTATACTCATAATGCCCATATCTCGTCCTGAAAGCTGTCTTCGGAATATCATCAGCTTTAACTCGAATCTGATGATAACCAGACCTCAGATCAATTTTATTCTAATTGTTTCTTCAACTCATTCAACTCTGAATCTGACATTCTATAAGGAGCCATCGAGACAGGACTCGTACCCGGTACTAAGTCCACAGAAAAATCAATCTCACGTTCCAGTGGTAAATCACTTATATCACCAGGAAACACATCTTGAAATTCACAAACCACATGCAACTCTGCATTGATAGTCTTATCATCAACTTGTAATGAGCTAGACACTGCAAACATCAAAGCTTAATCTAAAACAAGTTCATCCACTTGCTTAGCAGATAAAAACATCAACTCACCATTCCCGCTCAAATCAGGGAACTGCACCGTCTTACGATAACAGTTAATATGAACATAATTGAATTCCAACCAGTTATTACCAAAGATAACATCGATTTGGTGTAATGGTAGGCACACCAAATCCATCACAAAATTCTTCTCGAAAATTGTCAAAGGACATTTCAAACAGACAAGCATGGTAGTCACAGAACCATTATCAGGAGTCTCTATTATCATATTACCGTTCATACTAGACAACTTCAAACCCAATCTATTAGCACACTCAAGAGAAATAAATGAATGTGTAGCTCCAATGTCAATAATAGCAATCAACTCAATATTATTAATAAAACAGGTCCCTCTGATCAAGTTTTCCCTCTTTGGAGCTTCTGAACCAGCTAATGCAAACACTCTTACAGCATTCTGAGCAGTAGCAGCATTCTTCTTTGGTTTCTGGCATTGGGCGCTGATATACCCCTGTTCACCATAATTGTAACAGGTTGGGCCCTCATTAGGACAATCACTCATCTTATGCCCAAGCTTGCCACAACGGTAACATTTCATAACTCTGGTGGTACACACATCGGCCTTATGACCTGCCTCTCCACACTTGTAACACTTAACTGGCACATTGGCAGCTCCCCTACTTTGCTTCTTCTCATCAGATGCCTTCTGCTTCCCTCTATCACCAGTAGCTACATAAGGTTTCCCTCTATACTGACTATTGCCTTTCTTCTCGCTCAGTTGTTTATAGTGAGCTGACCGAGCTCGACTATCCTCATCATAAATACGGCTCTTATCAACCAACTCTGCATACTTGCGAATTTGTTGGCATCCAATTCCCTGCTTAATTCCAGGTCTCATCCCATTATCAAACTTAAGACACTTGGAAAGTTCAGCATCTGCCCTGTTGTAGTGAGGACAAAACTTCACCAGCCTTTCAAATTTGGCAGCATACTCTGCCACTGTCATGTTTCCTTGCTTCAGCTCAAGGAATTCTATCTCCAACTTACCACGAGCATCTTCCGGAAAATACTTCTTAAGGAACTCTGCCTTAAATACAGTCCAAGTCACCACAACAGCCTCATCCTCGAGACGCTGACGAGTATTATCCCACCAGTCTTCAGCTTCCTCAGACAACATATGAGTTCTGAATTGAACCTTCTACGCGTTAGCACACGCCATCACTCTGAAAATCTTCTCAATTGCCTTGAGCCATTTCTGTGCGCTCGCCGGGTCATGAGTTCCTTCAAACACAGGTGGATTATTCCTCTGGAATTTCTCCAATGCACGAAACTCATCATGCACATTGTTTCGAGCAGCAGTCTGAGCAAGAGCTGAAATAGCATCAGCGAGAGCATGCGAGTTGTTTCCAGCCATTCTGCACAACACTTACCACATCAGAAAAGAATAATCGTTAAATAAATAACGACTTGACAACTGACTGACAATAATAAGACATGGCCGGACAGACAGACCTGCTCTGATACCACTAATGTAACACCCTTCTACCCCAAAACATAATATTTAAATAATATCAGAGTAATCATCTAAAAGGGTATTACATATCATCATAAATCAACACAACAGTGTCCTATCCCGTAACACGGGTTAATCAACATCAAAATATCATAAATCATTTCACAGCGGAATTTAACTTCATAATTCAAAACTTCATAAAAAATCATTTTTCACCATCCTGAATTTAACATCATAAAATGGAAAACATTATCCAGATAACAACATACTGAAAACAGTTAACAAAAGAAACCCATCCCAGTGTTACATAACACAGAGCAGGACACATAAACCAGAACCACTTCTAAGGAACACTAAAGCATGCTCCTAGACTCATGAATTACTCCTATTGCACTGCAGGACTATTCTTCGACATCTGCAAGTTACCCACGAAAGAGGCAACATTTCCAAGCAGGCAGGGTGAGTAATCATAATATATCATAAACTTACAAGAATATAGAATCATAAATATATTAGTACACATATCATGACATCGTCAACTACAAAATTCAGCAACAACCACAACACTATCATGAAATCAATCAACACCAACAAGTCATGAAATTCATCCAAAATATGCAATTCTAACATCCTGATATGCAATATGCATGTGGTACCATTTTCATCATGAGTTGGATACATGACCATCAACCCTCCACAAGGGAGCTGTTGCACCCCAAAATTTACCCTCACAAGACAAGACTTTGTGTACTAAGAGGTTCACAAGGTTCACAAGGTTCACAAGACTCTCATGATGTTCACAAGGTTCACAAAGTTCACAAATAGTCAGAAAGTTTGATAATTCTCTCAGACAATGCCTCCTCCTAAGCAGGGTATCCAAAACTAGGGTTTTGACTTTAATCAGGCTAAATGGACTTCCAAGACTTCAAGTGAGCTTCATAAAATCTTATATGTGTTTAAGAACCCCCATGACAAGTTTCAAGACTTTTCCCAAAGATTTGCTCAGTCAGATGATCAGATAGGTCAAAATCAGTCAAAGTAGTTAAAAAAGTCAAACTGAGGTCAACTGTGGTCAAACCAAAGTCAAACTTCATGATTTTTTGCCAACATTAATTATATGAAGTAAAATTCATCATTTGATCAAGGGTTGATCATGATTCATCAAGGAGATTTCAAATCACCAAGAATCAGGAGTTTCTAAATTAGGGTTTTCTCAGGAAAAGTCAACTGAACTTTGACCAGCCATAACTTTCACATGCTTCATCAAATTTTTCCCATCCAAAGCTCATTTTAAAGGAAATTGAATTCTCTAAAACTTTGTGTCTCACAAGCCAATCCCAAAAATGCTTCATTTGGAAGGTATGAGCTAAGACATTATAGGTCCTTTTGAAAGTCAACAAAAAGTCAACAACTTCAAAAGGGCATAACTTGAGAATGGTAAAAGATATGGACATGAAACCAATGGGGTTGGTTAGAGGACTCTTTAATCTTTCCAAAATGTCCAATAACACCCCCGTAAAATTAAAATTGAAGGATTTGTGCCCTTGCAAAGTTGGGAAATTTTTGAGTGGTTTATGAAGTAAATGAGGTCTTAAAACCATAATTCTTCAAATGAGCTGACTTTTTGTGACCCAATGTGTTCCATGACATCATGCACGAAATTTATTTAATATTTTCATCATTTTATTCATTTTATTTTATTTATTATGATTTTTTATATTAAAAATCATTTTTAAATTCAAATAAAATATAAAAATATGAAGATTTTAAAATATTTTGATTCTAGAAAGTCATGAAAGCTAATTGGATCAGATTGATATTAGAATTATGGTGATTGTCTTAAAAAAAGCAAGGTTATATCAAAAATATTTTGAATTTTAAGGCATGATCTTTTTCAATCTCCTTGATCCAAAAAGTCCAAAGAGTAATCACTTCTCTTGACCTAATTTCACTCACTACATATACACCAACATAACACAATGCCAAGGACACGATTTTGCTGCCTCAAGAACACTTTACAACTTTCAAAATTTCAAGAGAAAAGAGAGATTCAGTTTTGGACTTGGAGGCTCTCTCAAAGCATTCTAAAGGTTGCAAAACATTCCTTGGAGATCACTGATGCTTCCTCAATCATCAAAAACATCATAATCATGCCCTACTGCATAGACCGAAGCACACTTGTTCTTGCATTTTGATTTTTTCGATTTCATATATATCTTTGTTTTAAATAAATTTTGATGATTGATTAATGTTTATAATGATGTTTAGAATGATTCTGGATAGTTTGATTGGAGATTGGATGCAGGAAACATGAGAAGCCATTGTTAGGGTTTCGGCCAAGCTTTTGGGGTTTCATGATAAACCAAATATAAATGAATTTTAAAGACATAGGGAGATTGTGTGAGCTCTGGGAATCATAATGCACTGATTAATTGGAAGAAATTGTACTGTTTGATTGATGTTTGAGTTTCGCAGGTTCTGAGTATGGAGGAAATCGCAGGAAAAATCGTAGATGAAATCGTATGAATTTTCGCAGGTATCATGAAGAAGATGAAGTTCAGTGGCGCCAAAATCCAGATTCAAATATTTGACATAATATTTTTTGATTTATTGTTAATGTTATTTCAATTGATATAGCCTGGTTCAGTTGGTTAGTGTATACGCGCATGAGATTGATGGTCCTGGGTTCGAATTCCCCCAGGCCATTTTGCATTGTTTTGTTTTTTTAATGATTTTACAGGAGAATAAACAAAACATAATGGTACTCATTCCATATCACATGCGCGCGCATAGCCCAGTGGATGGCTTATTGGTTTTTGAAGGAATAAAGCCTAGGGCCTGGGTTCGAATCCCAGCCCCAAGTAAGTCTGTTTTTTTTCTTTCATTTTTTCTTATTTTTTGATTTTTTGATTATAGTTTATTTGATTTAGTTTATAATAAATATTTAAAATAAAAATGTTCATGTTATTATCTTATATATATTTCAAACTTATATTTTCAAAAAAAATAATAATAAACTTTAGTAATAAAATTATTAAATATTTATATTATAGTATATTATTAATATTATATTGTTTTTGTATAAATAATTTAATCATGTTTATATTAAATAATTAACCCTAAAAATGTTATATGTAAAAAACCTAATTTTTATATAAACCCTAATAATATTTTATAAAACCTAATTATTTTATTAATATATTTGTATATAAATTCTAATTATGTATATTTATTTTTATAATTTATTTATATTATTTAAGTAATTTAATTAAGTAGTAAATCTACCCTTATTTTTCTAAATAATTAAAAAACTCTAATTATAATTATGAATATTAATTTATGTGTTTGTAAATTTTAAATTGTATATATTTATTTATAATTTGTTTATATTATTATTATGTATAGTTTTTATATAAATAATGTAATTAAGATTGGATTAAATAATCAACTTTAATTTATTCTTTTCTAAACAATTAAAAAAACTTTAATTTTATTTTATTAAATTAATTTATTATTTTTATTTATGTACATAAAATTAAGATATTAGAACTATTAATCATATTTATAGTATATAATACTTATTATTTATTTCTTTTATTAAAATTCTCTTAAAAATAGTTATTTATTTAATTTTTGAACTTTTTATAATTTATTTCTATATTATATTGACTTACTAACCCTCTTATATTTATTTATTTTTGTTACTAACCCATTTAATTATTTATTTATTTACTTGTTTATTTTAATTATTTTAATTATTATAATGTAATTGTGCCCTTCATGTAATAGTTGTAGTATTATTTTTATTACTTATTTAAATTGCTATGGTTAGTAAAATAGGGAGTGCAAGACATGTTTGTATTAAAAAAAATTAGATCATTAAGCTCAAGATAAATATTTGAATTGGTTCACTCACACACGTAAGTCGATCCTGGATCGCCATCTCACTTCTTAAGGGTTACCTCTCAAGTTACCTAAACAAAAGGTCAAGTAAGGTGTAAAGCAAAGTCCCTCATCTCATATCATCTAGTCCCTTAACAAGATAAAAAGATCAAGTCCCTTCATGGTTGCCTTCGTAATGATCTTGTCCCTTTCGAATAAAGATGATAAGTCCCTTCGAATTGCTTATACACCTTGCAGTTGCCTAAATAATAGTTGTCCCTTCACTTGTCCCTTATCACATCCAGGGTAATGACTACCTATTCCTTAATAATAGGGATAGTCTTACCATTTAAAGGATATTTAAGAACAGAAAAGACTTAACTTAGGGTAGGTTCCTCTTATATACTTGCTCACTTTTCAAAAACATTTCAAACACTTCACATTTTTCAAGCAATTTTCAAAACAAAGGCTTCATATATATATATATATATATATATATATATATATATATCCGTACATGGATCATTATAAAGCACTTAAGAAAATTTCTAAACACACACTACACTTTTCAAAAACATTTCAAAGTGAGCTAAGTAACTAAGAGCCCATGGATAACCATGGATGTAAAGGGTGCTAACACCTTCCCTTTACATAACCTACCCCCCGAACCCAAAAATCTTTTAAGGTCTTTCCTGTTCTTTTATGCCCTTTCCTTTGGATAAAATAAAAGTCGGTGGCGACTCTTGCTATCCGCAACATTTAACTAAAGTCAGTTCTCCCACCGTGTTACAGGAGCACACCGTAATCATCGAGACACTTCAATCCACACAATGGGATTGAAGCAAATAAATAGGCCGAAGCCCCATCGGGAATGTTATGAAATGCAATGATGCGCTACATCGAAAAAATCATCAAAATAATTCGCATCATTCATTTCAATCAGCAAAACAACCATCAAATATTCATATATATCATCATGACATTACACCCTGAACAATGGTTTTCTAACCACTCTGACACATCAAGAATTAACCCGTACCCGGTAATTTATAAGGTAATTATAAGGTTATTTCACAAATTCATTTATCAAAAACTGTTGCATTTTTCTCGTTTCTATTCATCAAAATAAAGTTCAATTTGTACTCTTTCTGACACTTCAAACGGGATGCGAATCGGACTTACGGTTTAAAAGATATGAATTTTCAAAGAATTAAAATTTGTCATTCCAACAGTGTTAACCGGTTAACCAAAGCGTTAACAGGTTAACGCCTGCGTAATTTCAGAAAATGCCCCAAAATTTCCAATGGTTAACCGGTTAACTAAAGCGTTAACCGGTTAACGCACGCGTTTCAGCAGTCTTCTGCTACACAATTACAGACTGTTCCAATTTCCAAAAACTCCCAAACCCCATTACGGATTTCACATCATAACACCCAAAAACCATTCAAAAACATCAATTAAACCTAAACAACATCCAGACAACAATTATACAAACAAATATACGATTATAACTCATTCTAATCGCTCTAATTCATCAAGATTTCTCATAAAACTCAACCTAACTCAAAACCCCAAAAACCCCTAAAACTCATACCATCCTAATCCATTCATATTCCAATTCCTATACATTTATCATAGATTATTAAAACTCTCCATACCTTAGAGAATTTCGCCGCTTTACACTCTTCTCTTGGGTTCTCCACAGCCTCCTGACTCTGAGTTTCTCCTTTCTTCAGAGCACTTCTCCAAACACGATAGAAAACAACAAAATGAGAAAACTGATCGTATTCTCTTCTTTGGATATATTATCCCAATTTAGCCTTTTCCCACCTTACCCTCATAATTTCACAAAAGGACCACCTTACCCTTTTCTTTAAAATATTTTTAATAATAATAATAAAATAGCATAATAAAACACCATTTATCCTTATTATATAAAATACTCATTTTCTCCAAAATTCTCAAAATAACTCAAACTCTCCAACTTTTCTAAATTAATTAAATAAATGATTAAATAATTAAATTTAGATTTTCAGGGCGTTACAACTCTCCCCCACTTAAAGAATTTTTGTCCTCAAAAATTACCTGAAGTAAATAGAGTCGGATACGACTCCCTCATCTGATCTTCACGCTCCCAAGTCCAACTTTCTCCAGCTGGTCCTCCGCACAATACCTCTACTAAAGTAATTTCCTTGCCTCGAAGTCGCTTCAATTCCCTACCATCAATCCTTACTGGTACAACTTCAATCGTCAGATTGTCTCTCACCTGAACATCATCTATCTGAATTACATGTGACGGGTCCGGAATGTACTTCCTCAACTGTGATACATGGAATACATCATGTAAATTCGCAAGAGAGGGAGGTAAAGCCACCCGATATGCCACTTCCCCTATCCTTTGCATAATCTGATACGGACCGACGAAACGTGGAGTGAGCTTTCTAGACTTCAAATCTCTTCCTACACCAGTCATAGGAGTAACTCTTAAGAACACGTGATCTCCCTCTGGGAACTCAAGTGCTTTCCTTATCTTATCGTGATAACTCTTTTGACGACTCTGCGACGTTTTCATCCTTTCCTGAATCATTTTTTATCTTTTCTGTTGTTTCTTGGACAATCTCCAACCCAAGCACCAAATTCTCTCCTGACTCATACCAACATAATGGAGTACGACAACGTCTACCATACAACACCTCATATGGAGCCATCCCGATACTAGCATGAAAACTGTTATTGTACGTAAACTCGACCAACGGAAAATGACTATCCCAAGACCCTCCTTGATCTAATACACAAGCTCTCAGCAAATCTTCTAAAGATTGGATTGCTCTTTCCGTCTGGCCATCTGTTTGCGGGTGATAAGCAGAACTCATCCTCAACTTAGTACCCAAGGCATCCTGCAAACTCTTCCAAAACCTCGATGTAAACCGTGGATCTCTATCCGATACAATACTTGAAGGTACACCATGCAACTTAACAATTTCCTCAATATAAATCTCAGCTAACCTTTGCATGGAATGGTTAATCCTCATCGGCAAGAAATGTGCCGACTTAGTTAACCGGTCAACAATTACCCAAATCGAATAATTACCTCTAGCAGTCTTAGGTAACCCAGTCACGAAATCCATGGAAATACTATCCCATTTCCACTTAGGAACATTCAATGGTTGCATCTTACCTGAAGGTCTCTGATGTTCTATCTTTGACTTCTGACATGTCAAACAAGCATATACAAATTCAGCAATGTCTCTTTTCATACCCGGCCACCAAAACAACCTGCGTAAATCTTGATACATCTTCGTAGCACCAGGATGAATACTCAGTCGACTCTTGTGCCCTTCTTCTAAAATACTCTTTTTAATTTCTGCAATATCCGGAACACATACTCTATCTCGGAATCTTAAAACCCCATCTTCATCAACTCGAAAGTCACCTGCATTACCTTGATCAACCAACATCAATTGATCGACTAATTTCAAATTAGATTTCTGACCCTTACGGATCTCTTCCAAAATCTCACTGGTCAGCTTTAACATTCCCAATTTCACACTATCAGTAGTAGTTTCACACAACAAGATCATATCTCTGAATTGCTCGATCATTTCTAATTCTTTCACCATAAGCATTGAAATATGTAACGACTTCCTACTCAAAGCATCAGCCACAACATTTGCCTTAACAGGATGGTAATTAAAATCAAAATCAAAATCTTTCAATAATTCAAGCCACCGCCTCTGTCTCATATTTAACTTTTTTCTGATCAAACAAGTATCTTAAACTTTTGTGATCACTGAATACTTCAAATCTCGAACCAAACAAGTAGTGCCTCCAAATCTTAAGCACAAACACCACAGCTGCTAACTCTAAGTCGTGAGTAGGATAGTTCCTCTCATGAACTCTTAACTGTCTAGAAGCATAAGCAACCACCTTATTATCCTGCATCAAAATTCCATCAAGACCCATCTTGGAAGCATCACAATAAACTACAAAGGAGTCATCTGGATTCGGTAAGACCAACACTGGCGCGGTCATTAATCTTTTCTTCAGTTTTATGAAACTCTCTTCACAAGCAACATCCCACACATACGCTTGACCCTTCCTAGTCAATTACGTCAACGGTAAAGCTATCTTAGAAAAAGCTTCAATGAACTTACGATAGTAACCAGCCAACCCAAGAAAGCTACGAATTTTTGTAGCTGACTTCGGAGTCTCCCACCGCAAAACCACATCAATCTTTGAAGGATCCACCGAAATTCCACCACTTGAAATTACATGGCCGAGGAAACTCACTTACCTTAGCCAAAATTCACACTTAGATAATTTAGCAAACAATTTATTTTCTCTCAACACTTGCAACACAACTCTCAAATGCTCGGCATGTTCCTCTTCTGATTTAGAATATACCAAGATATCATCTATGAAAACCACCACGAACTTATCCAGATACTCATGAAAGATTCTATTCATATATTCCATAAACACACCAGGTGCATTAGAAACCCCAAACGGCATCACCGTATACTCATAATGCCCATATCTCGTCCTGAAAGCTGTCTTCGGAATATCATCAGCTTTAACTCGAATCTGATGATAACCAGACCTCAGATCAATTTTATTCTAATTGTTTCTTCAACTCATTCAACTCTGAATCTGACATTCTATAAGGAGCCATCGAGACAGGACTCGTACCCGGTACTAAGTCCACAGAAAAATCAATCTCACGTTCCAGTGGTAAATCACTTATATCACCAGGAAACACATCTTGAAATTCACAAACCACAGGCAACTCTGCACTGATAGTCTTATCATCAACTTGTAATGAGCTAGACACTGCAAACATCAAAGCTTAATCTAAAACAAGTTCATCCACTTGCTTAGCAGATAAAAACATCAACTCACCATTCCCGCTCAAATCAGGGAACTGCACCGTCTTACGATAACAGTTAATATGAACATAATTGAATTCCAACCAGTTATTACCAAAGATAACATCGATTTGGTGTAATGGTAGGCACACCAAATCCATCACAAAATTCTTCTCGAAAATTGTCAAAGGACATTTCAAACAGACAAGCATGGTAGTCACAGAACCATTATCAGGAGTCTCTATTATCATATTACTGTTCATACTAGACAACTTCAAACCCAATCTATTAGCACACTCAAGAGAAATAAATGAATGTGTAGCTCCAATGTCAATAATAGCAATCAACTCAATATTATTAATAAAACAGGTCCCTCTGATCAAGTTGTCCTTCTTTGGAGCTTCTGAACCAGCTAATGCAAACACTCTTCCAGCATTCTGAGCAGTAGCAGCATTCTTCTTTGGTTTCTGGCATTGGGCGCTGATATGCCCCTGTTCACCACAATTGTAACAGGTTGGGCCCTCATTAGGACAATCACTCATCTTATGCCCAAGCTTGCCACAACGGTAACATTTCATAACTCTGGTGGTACACACATCGGCCTTATGACCTGCCTCTCCACACTTGTAACACTTAACCGACACATTGTCAGCTCCCCTACTTTGCTTCTTCTCATCAGATGCCTTCTGCTTCCCTCTATCACCAGTAGCTACATAAGGTTTCCCTCTATATATTGACTCTTGCCTTTCTTCTCGCTCAATTGTTTATAGTGAGCTGACCGAGCTCGGCTATCCTCATCATAAATACGACTCTTATCAACCAACTCTACATACTTGCGAATTTATTGGCATCCAATTCCCTGCTTAATTTCAGGTCTCAGCCCATTCTCAAACTTAAGACACTTGGAAAGTTCAGCATCTGCCCTGTTGTAGTGAGGACAAAACTTCACCAGCCTTTCAAATTTGGCAGCATACTCTACCACTGTCATGTTTCCTTGCTTCAGCTCAAGGAATTCTATCTCCAACTTACCACGAGCATCTTCCGGAAAATACTTCTTAAGGAACTCTGCCTTAAATACAGTCCAAGTCACCACAACAGCCTCATCCTCGAGACGCTGACGAGTATTATCCCACCAGTCTTCAGCTTCCTCAGACAACATATGAGTTCCGAATTGAACCTTCTGCGCGTCAGCACACGCCATCACTATGAAAATCTTCTCAATTGCCTTGATCCACTTCTGTGCGCTCGCCGGGTCATGAGTTCCTTCAAACACAGGTGGATTATTCCTCTGGAATTTCTCCAATGCACGAAACTCATCATGCACATTGTTTCGAGCAGCAGTCTGAGCAAGAGCTGCAATAGCATCAGCGAGAGCACGCGAGTTGTTTCTAGCCATTCTGCACAACACTTACCACATCAGAAAAGAATAATCGTTAAATAAATAACGACTTGACAACTGACTGACAACAACAAGACTTGGCCGGACAGACCGACCGACCTGCTCTGATACCACTAATGTAACACCCTTCTACCCCAAAACATAATATTTAAATAATATCAGAGTAATCATCTAAAAGGGTATTACATATCATCATAAATCAACATAACAGTGTCCTATCCCGTAACACGGGTTAATCAACATCAAAATATCATAAATCATTTCACAGCGGAATTTAACTTCATAATTCAAAACTTCATAAAAAATCATTTTTCACCATCCTGAATTTAACATCATAAAATGGAAAACATTATCCAGATAACAATATACTGAAAACAGTTAACAAAAGAAACCCATCCCAGTGTTACATGACACAGAGCAGGACACATAAACCAGAACCACTCCTAAGAAACACTAAAGCATGCTCCTTGACTCATGAATTACTCCTATTGCACTGCAGGACTATTCTTCGACATCTGCAAGTTACCCACGAAAGAGGCAACATTTCCAAGCAGGCAGGGTGAGTAATCATAATATATCATAAACTTACAAGAATATAGAATCATAAATAAATTAGTACACATATCATGACATCGTCAACTACAAAATTCAGCAACAACCACAACACTATCATGAAATCAATCAACACCAACAAGTCATGAAATTCATCCAAAATATGCAATTCTAACATCCTGATATGCAATATGCATGTGGTACCATTTTCATCATGAGATGGATACATGACCATCAACCCTCCACAAGGGAGTACACCGTAATCATCGAGACACTTCAATCCACACAATGGGATTGAAGCAAATAAATAGGCCGAAGCCCCATCGTGAATGTTATGAAATGCAACGATGCGCTACATCGAAAAAATCATCTAAACAATTCGCATCATTCATTTCAATCAGCAAAACAACCATCAAATATCCATATATATCATCATGACATTACACCCTGAACACTGGTTTTCTAACCACTCCGACACATCAAGATTTAACCCGTACCCGGTAATTTATAAGGTAATTATAAGGTTATTTCACAAATTCATTTATCAAAAACTGTTGCATTTTTCTCGTTTCTATTCATCAAAATAAAGTTCAATTTGTACTCTTTCCGACACTTCAAACGGGATGCGAATCGGACTTACGGTTTAAAAGATATGAATTTTCAAAGAATTAAAATTTGTCATTCCAACAGTGTTAACCGGTTAACCAAAGCGTTAACCGGTTAACACCTGCGTAATTTCAGAAAATGCCCCAAAATTTCCAATGGTTAACCGGTTAACCAAAGCGTTAACCGGTTAACGCACGTGTTTCAGCAGTCTTCTGCTACACAATTACAGACTGTTCCAATTTCCAAAAACTCCCAAACCCCATTACGAATTTCACATCATAACACCCAAAAACCATTCAAAAACATAAATTAAACCTCAACAACATCCAGACAACAATTATACAAACAAATATATGATTATAACTCATTCTAATCGCTCTAATTCATCAAGATTTCTCATAAAACTCAACCTAACTCAAAACCCCAAAAACCCCAAAAACTCATACCATCCTAATCCATTCTTATTCCAATTCCTATACATTTTTCATAGATTATGAAAACTCCCCATACCTTAGAGAATTTCGCCGCTTTACATTCTTCTCTTGGGTTCTCCACAACCTCCTAACTCTGAGTTTCTCCTTTCTTCAGAGCACTTCTCCAAACATGATAGAAAACAACAAAATGAGAAAACTGATCGTATTCTCTTCTTTGGATATATTATCCCAGTTTAGCCTTTTCCCACCTTACCCTCATAATTTCACAAAAGGACCACCTTACCCTTTTCTTTAAAATATTTTTAATAATAATAATAAAATAGCATAATAAAACACACTACAACATTTATAGTCTACGACAACGCCTAATTTTCGGAGGTAAAAAAACCGTTCTGATAGAGTATAAAGGACAACAAATTTTATATTCCGTTGTGGTAGGAGAGATATTTTTTTGAAACTTTTTGCAATGGCTGGAAACCGTTCTGATAGATTGCAACGAAAACGGCTCTTATTAGCAATGGTTTAATACCTTTCTCAAATACATTTTAATTATTTTAATAAAATTTTAATGATGAGACAGTTCTTCTATGTATGGATAAAACAAATTTTATTTATGATAATGTCATATAAATGGATCGAACCATGGTCTTTATACATATATCATTAATTATTATTTTTTTGTAAAAGAATATTTTTCATGTCTTATAAGAAATTTTAGGCTTTTTTAACAATTGTCGTTCCCAATTCATTAGGAAAATTGTAGCGGGATACTTCCCTCCTAGAATCATCAAAAAATTTATTTGCTTCTGTTTCTTCCGTGAAAGACTTTTCTCCCATACCCTAACCCTAACATTTCTCCTCTCCTTTTCGACAGTGGCGGCGACGATTTCGACGGCGGTGAAGAGGGGTTTTTCATTTTCAAGTTGTTTACGTTTGGTTGCCTCAGTAAGAGATTCTTTCAACTTGGTACAATGTCTCTTTCAACTTTTCTCTTTCATTTTATATTGCCTATTGTTGAACTGAGTTATTATTCTCTTTCATTTTTAGTTTCACAATTTGTGTCAATTTCACGTTAGTCTCATTGTGTAATTCACACTCATTCGATTCACATTGCATATTTTGATTCAAACATACAAGTGGTTTTAGTTTTTATTTTGATTAAGTGAATTTGCAAAATAAATTTCTCTTGTTTTCTTATTGAAGGTTGTTGTTAAATACAAGCCCTAAGTGTTTGAATGTGATCTTTGCTTCTGTGATAGTGTTTATGTATATGACTGACTCTTAGCTTCTGTGATAGTGTTTATGTATATGACTGACTCTTAGCTCTGAATACAATTTGTAAGCTGTGTGGGCATATTTTGTGACTCATAGTAAATTTTTATTAAGAGAATCTGTCCAAGAATTTAGTCATTTCTAGAAGATAGACTTCTTTCATCTCTTGGACTGCCCTATGATAAATGCGAGATATGGAATTGAGAGAAAAGAACATTGGTCCAACATTGCTCACATCCCGTATGACAATAATACATGGAAAGTGGAAACATGCCATGATTTGAGGGATCTTACTACTCCTTTTGAACCTTACATAAACTCACAGCAGTGGAACAGGCTATCAATTTGAGAATCTATAATGAATTCTTTAGTGAGATTTAAGACAAAATGTTGAGAATAGTTTGTTATTTAGTAGTTCACTTTCTCATAGCATAGCAGAATTTGAACCAACTGTTATCTTTCACTATTGAAAACACATAAACAAACACACGAGAACAAAATGAACGATCATAGAGTTCGGTCAATAGTGCATACATCTCCAACATCAATATAAAATCCATATTAAAAGAATGGATGCGGTGCTTATACTTATGGACAATATGTCTTCGAAAACAGATGAAAAAAATTCAGATTAGTAATAAGCATAAATAAGAAAATTAAGATTAGTAATTTGTCAACTAAACATCATGAAAACAGATGAAAAAACATACTTTATGTAAACCAAACTTTGAGTCAATTTCTCAAAAACATTAGATGCCATATTAGTTAATAAACAACCAATTATGTATTGGAATATGTATTATTATTTTTGCAATATTCTCATTTGAGCTTTATATTGTATATAGGTTACCAATTTTGGAGACAAGGTTATACTTGAAGACCATTCTAAATTAAGTTGGTTGGACAAGTCAAAATTCTTGTTTTGCACTAAGGTTAGAAAATCTTCTATTGTTTTATATTAACATTTAATTTAGAGTAAACAAGACTTAAGAACTTAATGAGTGAAAATCAAAAAGTAAATGTTAAACTATAATTATGAGTACTCTTTTACTCTTCCTTTTTCTAATATCAGCATGAGTTTCATTGTCTGCTTTGGCATTATTGCTTTCCTGGATTTATTATGTATAGTTTTTCCCTTCCAGTACTGAATGGGCATGTTATGTGTGATTAGTACATTGTTGCTTTCCTCAATTAAGTTTTTTCCCCTTTCTTATGCTTATTTTCCATATATGGTAGTCTTCTCGTAAACCCGATGGACAAAGAATGGACAAAGGAAAACCCCGCAAGTAAAGAGTACCAAAATGGTCTTGATTTTTTTCTAGATTATGCATACACCAAAGGAGAACCCCGCGGGAAAGAGATTTTATGTCCTTGTGCTAAATGTTATAATAGCAAATGGTTTACAAGGAATGAAGTACGGAATCATTTAATCGCATTTGGATTTCAAAAAGGATATGATGTGTGGGTTCGACATGGTGAGAAGAAACCAAAACCCGGCGATCTTAATGATAACCATATGAATTAGGAAGATGACCAAATTGACGATATTGATGGACTATTGCATGAAAGATTTAGAGATGTTGTACAAGCAGAAAATGAAGTAAATGTAGGCCTCAACGAAGATGCAAAAAAGTTCTATAATCTAGTCGAAGAAGCAAAACAAGATTTGTATCCGGGTTGCAAAAACTTCTCTAAATTGTCGTTCACCATTCGTCTTTATTTATTGAAATGTCTTTATGGTTGGAGCAATGTATCATTCAATGCTCTCTTAGAGTTATTAAGGGAAGTTATGCCTTCATTGAACATCCCTGATACGTTCAACAAAACTAAAGGCATGATAAGAGACTTAGGGTTGGATTATAAGAAGATTGATGCTTGCCCTAATGATTGCATGATATATTGGAAAGATCACGAGAATGATACTTCTTGTCATGTTTGCGGTGCTCCGCGGTGGAATGAAGATGTAAAAGGAAATGACAAAGTTGAAAAAAATCTTAAGTCTCATAAAGTTCCTTCAAAGGTTTTGAGGCACTTTCCCTTGATTCCTAGACTTCAACGATTATTTATGTGTTCAAAGACAGCTAGCTCATTAAGGTGGCATGATGAAGAGCGTTCGAAAGATGGGAAGTTAAGGCATCCTGTAGACGGAGAAGCATGGAAATAATTTGATAAACGTCATTATGAATTTGCCGATGAGTGTCGCTCCCACCAAATGACACCACAGGTCAGAAGGGGTACAGACGCGAACGGTCGTCGAAAGGAGAAAGGAAATGATTAGAGTAGAGTCGCCAGCTAGGCATTTTTATCCCGAAGGAAAGGTAATGCTGCATAGACCTAGGAAAAGATATGGATAAGACGGTTGCGAACCAGAGAGACTAAGAAAGGGGGTTGGTTACAACCTGGGAAGGTATTAGCACCCAGATTGTCCGCCGTACTCGACGGGATCCACGCTTAAGAGATTTGTGTTTTAAAGGGGTAGTGTCTGTGCAATTTGTGTATCAAAGCTGGAAAGAATGCAAGTGTCAGTGTAAAAGAAATGTGAAGTGTTTAAGTGAAGTGTCAGTGTAAGGAAAGAGTGAAATGCTCAAGATCATGAGGCTTAAAGAATAAGACTGGAAAGAGGGGGAATATACAGAGACTTTTGTTCGATAACTGTTAAGTTATGCCTACGTATCCTCTCGTGCAATGAGGAAGTCAGAACACCGTAGTTCGACCCAAAGAGACTGAAAGGTAAATTGACTTGTGAACTGCTTACTTGTCTATGCTCAAGTGTATGACCTGTCTCGCTCAAGTGCAAACTGTCTTGCATTAGACGGAAGAAGCGAGTTCTCGTTTGTGAGTGAGTGAGATGAGAAAAGAATCCCGGAGGAGACGATTATTGTTTGTTTTTGATGATTTCATTCTTTTACTGCTTTTGAAAGTTTGCCATAAGTTAATGAGCTTAAGCCTAAACCAATGGGTTAGTAAACTCATCACATCTTCCCTCAGATTAGGGGTAATGAGAATACCTTAAGTGTGAAGTCAGTGTCTCACACTTAATCATCATGGTGTAGAATTAAGATCATTAACCTACTTGTGATTAATTAGATGTTTTTGTTGTTTTTGTTTAGTGTTAAGTAATGAGTTTAAGCCATAATCAGGGATTAAACAGACTCATTACACCATCCTAGTAGAAGGATAATAGATGAGAATGTTTAAGCTGAGGAAGACTCCTCAACTTAATCCATGATTAGGGATTAACTTCATGACAAAACAAAGCCTTTATTAGATGGATTTTAATTAGTGGTAATATGAAGAAGTGAGTTTTATGGTTTGTAAGACAACTTGAGGGGGACTTGTCCATTAACACTAGGGTTAGTCCTTCTTAACCAATTAAGGAAGAATTAGAACCCCAATGCAAAGCCCAAGTTACAAGCTTGATGTCTTGATGATTATTAAGTGAATTGATTAAGGGATTTAAACACATTAAGGGTTTAACACTTAGGATTAAAGTTATACACTCCATCCTAATAGAAGGATGCAGGCATAAGCTTAATCACAAAGCCTTAAAGCCTTTAGGGTTTAGTCCCTGATTATGAGATGAGAAGAGAAGACTCAAAGAGACACAAAGGTAAAAGCTAAGTGGGGGACTAATCAACCCTAATTGTTATCATGCTTGGTCATTCCTAGGGTTTGTGGGGTTTAAGAAATAAATCTTCAAGGAACCACCAAGGAGAGAAGCAGATGAGAGGAGCAAAGAGAAGCAAAACAACTTGCTTCACTTAAGAAGACAAGTTGCTTGAAGAAAGAAGGTAAGATGAACAAGAATGAGCAAGCTCAATCCAATACACATACAAAATGCAGCAAGGGGAGCATGAAAGAGATGAAGAGAAATTGTGAGAAGTGAAGGCAAATCCACTTCTCAAAACAACTTACCACCTGAAAAGTTAGCAAAAGAAATGAAATGTAATGCAAATGAGATGCAATTTCATGATGCAAACCAAAACCAGAAGCATGAGTATGATGTTAATGATGCTAAGAGATGATGCAAACATGAGGCAAGGCATGAGAATGATTATACAAACATATGGATGCAAGAGAAGCATGTTTTGAACCATGGATGTACATGAAAAGTTATGGAATGCAAAAGACATATAACATGACAAATGAAAGATGCAATGATCAAGGATGATTATAATATGTCTTAAGATGTATTATGAATTAAATGAATGCACAAAATGTCATGGCAAGTCATGGTATGCAAACAAATGGAAGGTGGATGCAAAGGAAGACATAAATTAGGGTTTATGATCAACACACCAAACAAAATCCAAAACCAGAAGAAAGAGACATGATAAAAAATTGAAAATGCAATCAAAGGAACCCTAAACCTACACAAACTCACTGCCCAAAGGAGGGGATCCAACTCTTAACCTATTGAAAGTTATGAATTTTCTAAGTTTACTAGGGTTTTAAGGTACCTTGTCAAGAAAAATGCACAACAAATTGAAAATGCAAGATCAATTCATGCCAATTTAATCCTATAAACTACATGCCATACAAGATGCAATGCAAAAAGAATCATCATCCAACTCTCAATGGTTAGGCAGAAATGAATTTTTGAAGATTGAAACAAAATATTGCCTTGAAATGAATTTATTTCCATTGAAAATGATCAAAAGGCATCAAGAACAAAAACGAAATTTGGTTTGAGAGTTGGACAATGTTTCTAAATGTTCCTAAATGCAATATGAATTTTTTTGTGATTTTTAAATACCTAAAAGTATTTTTAATTAATTAATTTTCATTAACTAATTAAAAATAATCTTTTAAATGATTTAAAAATAATTTTTAATGCAAAAAATAAAAATAAAAATATTTTTGTGTTCTGAAAAATAATGAAAATCTTGACAAAAATTTTCATAATTTTTAAACATTTTTTGCTATTTTTAATAATTCGTGCAAAATAAATCAAAACAAATGAAAATAAAATGAAAAATGAGAAAGTCAACTGATCTGAGGGCTGTGGTTCAAACCTAGGACGCGGGAATTGACCAGCGCGTGCATCTGGACGGCCAGAATTCAAATCTCCCTAATTATGATTAAGCCCTAATCCTGTGCCCTAATCACTTTCAGATGACCGGAACAGTGTTCCGGTCATCTTCTCCGGCAAGGTGTTCATGCTATCTCACTCCCTACGCATCAAAACTTCACTAAAATCTCCAGATTTCATCCTTAAACATCATTAAACCTAAACTCCACCCCAAAAACCATTTATTTTCACTGAATCATGAGAATCAAAGCAAAACTCATTTCACGGGCAAAGTTTCAGAACAAGCATACATGGCCATTTCTCACTCATTTTCAAAAATAAAAGGTTCAGTGCATTCAGGTAAGCATGTAGATCATTTTAGAAACAAGAAATAAGAGTTCTGGAAAAATGAATTTCCATGGCTACCTGAATCGAAGCTTTCAACCCAAGAGCTTCTGGACCAGTTCCTTGCTTCCAATCAACTCCACTGACCTCCCTCAAGTGTTTGCAAAGCTTATCTGGAGTTTATTTGGGCTAGTTTGAGAGATTGCTTGAGTTCTGTTCAAAGAGGGGAAGAAATCGTATTTTGTTTATGTGAGGTTTCAGGGATGAGTGAGGGCAGGGAAATGATCAGGAGAGTGTGCTAAAATGTTTTATGAAGTTTGTTTTTGTGCTTGATGCTTGTGCTATGTGTTTCGAATGGTTTTGCAAGTTGGAGGATTTTTTGTAACTATTGCTTGGAGTGTGTTTCAGCATGAGTTGTGTGTTGTGTTGAGTTCCATTTTGTCCACTTATCACTCATGGATAGGTCTGTGGAGTTGGTGTGCCCTATTGTGATTGGTATGTGTCTTTTGCAAAAAAGCCAAGCTTTGTGTAAGAGAGGTATGGGCTCATGGCTAGCCAAGGACAAGAGGGGTGTCCTGCGCAGCAAGAAGTGAGGAGGACCATAGGATCAATTTTGAAGTCAGCCAGCACATGGATTAGGGTTTGAGTGAGGTTTTGCAACTTTGTTCAACTTTGGTCCTTTTGAAGTTTCTTGATCCACAAGTCATAAAAATGAGCAAACTCTTGATGCAATCTGACTTTTAGACATTGGTTCATGTTTGTGTGAAGTTTAGAAGTCACTTTGAGGTCTCAATTTGCCTTGGCAAGTGATTTTGCAACTTTGCCTCTTTGGTAGAAAACTTGAAATTATGTGATTTTTCCCAACTTTGACAAGCCATAACTTTTGATCCAAAATGAATTAGGACAAGTTCTTGTACTTTTTGAAAAGGGAATGATCCATTCTACAACTTTCATGACCAAAGTTTTCCCATTTGAAGCATTTTTGAATCAAAAAGCAAGGGTTGAAAAAGTTTCCCAAAATGGCAAGTTTCCATTACAAGTCATTTTCCCAAAAAGTCAACTTTGCAAATGGCTTGAAATTCTTCAATTTTGTGAACTTCTAACATCTTCTATGATCAAATAAAGATCATACATAATCAAAATGATGAAGAACACCCTTTGGTTGGGTCATTGGGGGCCTCAGATGCCCTGATTTTGCACTGACTTGCTCAAAAAGTCAACTCTTGATTAGATGCCTTCCCCATGGAATTTCTTCATGAAAATTGATATGCATGATCCCTATACCATATAGAGACCAATAGAAACAAGAATAACAAAAAAACTTGGAGTTATGGCCTTTGAAACCCAAACCCTAATTCTAGGTCATCTGTGCAGTCAAACTTGGCTCTGCTTCCATGCCATTCTCAGTTCTTGTGATTTTTGACTTCCTTGACTTTGAGATGATATAATATGATGCTTGAACATACATGGACCCCTTTGAAGTGATTTATGACCTTTGGAGTGGCTCAAATGGCTCTTGGATTGCTCAGATCACAAACCCTAGATGCAGATGACTTAGCATCAATGCAGTGAAGCAAATATGCAATATGAGGTGATATGATTGAACTTATGCATATGAAAAGATCACAAGCCATGGTGTGAATGGGTGAGGGAAAATTTGGGGTGTTTACAGCTGCCCCTATTCAAGCATGAGTTAGCTGTGCAGGATGTAAGCAACGGCTTAACAGGCAAACAAGATAACTTGTGGTTGAATACTAAAGACAGTCCAAAATTTGCACTCACGGAATGAAGAAGAAAAGGGATATAAATTGTAAGAGAAAACAAAGTATATTATAAAGTGCGGGCGACGGAGGACGACCGTCGAGCAGAGGACGACTGCTGGGGAAAAGTCAATGACGGGGACGACCGACATGCTGGGGATATAAGAGACTATGATGGGGACGGCCATCAAAATAAGGTGACAAAGATTCTCTGGGGATTATAGGTAAAAATAAATGATGAGGTACGGTCATCAAAGGTGAAGGACGATCACCTAGCAGGGGACGGCTGCTCTGACGGGGATAAGATGAGGGACGGTCATCTAAGGTGAAGGACGATCACCGGGAAAGGTACGGTTGCAAAAAAAAAAGGTATCGCGACATAAGACGAATGTCAGATAAAAAGGTCGACGATGGGGACGGCCATCGGATAAGCATGATGAAGGACGATCATCAAGAGTTGAAGGACGATCACCTAGCAGGGTATGGCTGCTCTGAAGGTATCATGACATAGGACGAATGTCAGATAACAAGATCAACGATGGGGAAGACCATCGGATAAAATGATGAAGGACGATCATCAAAAGGTGAAGGACGATCATCAAAAGGTGAAGGACGATCACCTAGTAGGGTACGGCTGCTAAAAATCACGACATAGGACGAATGCCGGATAGAAAAGGGTTCCAATAATGGAGACTCCGCTGAGGAAAGGATGAGGGACGGTCATCCCAAGGTGAAGGACGATCACCTGGCAGGGTACGGCTGCCGAAAAGGCATCATGACATAGGACGAATATCAGATAGAAAGGAAATAGTTCACAGGGATTTGCTGGGACAAGTAAACACGGACGAGTGTCTATATCCAAGAAATGAGAGATATTAGTGTTTGGTGTACGGTGTATAGATTAAAGATGCGGACGAGCATCCCTAAGACCATGATACGGACGAGTATCGGGTAGAAACAAATGCTGACACATGTTCAGAGATGATGATACGGACGAGTATCAACTGGTTAACAAGGAACACGGACGAGTGTTGCTTCTATGGGGACTCTTGGGGAATCGTAGACACGGACGAGTGTCTAAATTCAAGAGGAAATAAGTGTTTGACAAGTGTATGGATTAAAGATGCGGACGAGCATCCCTAAGACTATGATACGAACGAGTATCAGGTAGTAACAAACGCTTGACGTGTGTTCTGAGATGATGATACAGACGAGTATCAACTGGTTAACAAAGAACACGGACGAGTGTTGATTCTGAGGATGTACAAGTAATGTATACAAGATACGAACAAGTATCTGTATGAGCGAAGCAGGAGTAATAGGTATGAGTGGTGTACAGGTGAGTATTTAACTTGCTGGAGAGTGTGACACGGACGAGTGTCGGAAGAGCATATTATAAACAAGTGCATGGTTTACAAAATGTTTCAAGTATCTATGTTGGGGAAGTTGACACGGACGGGTATCAAGGAATCTGTATATATATGTGTATATGGGAGTGCAAAGAGGACGCTTTGGCTTTCTACCGGGGATATGACATGGACGGGTGTCAAGAAGTATCTGTAATATATAAATGTCTGCTTGTACAGAAAGCTCGGGCGACTTTACTGGGGGAATGATGACACGGACGAGTGCCAAAAGGAGTGTGTGTTTGTATTTATGAGTGTAAGGCAAATTCCTTGGCCTTCTTCCGGGGAATCTGGAGAGTTTTCTATATATCTTTGATGAATTGTCGAAATTTACAAGTGTTTGATTCAGACCATGGCTTATGATTATGCTATGTGTTTGATTTTTGCCGTAATGCTCCGTGTTGGACGGAATTCTACGCTCTGTGGGGAGAATATGATGCGAATGCCATGATTATGCAAAGATACCGATCCGGGATTCGGATCCCGTTGCTGCGAAGATCTCTGGCTGATCTGCTTGGAGTAGACGTCTCAGCTGGGGATGAGGTCATTGGTAGACCTGACATATGGGACTTTGCTTGGGGACATAGGTCACTGATAGACCTATCTTTGGTAATGAGGGACCCAGCTGGGGTTTTTAGAAGCTTGCTTCACTCTGTTGTGAGATCTTCAGACGTTGCTCTTCTGGATAGAGGCTGAAGCTCTGTGGGGGAGATGGTTCCCTGGCCTTTGTACTTGGCTGAGGAGGAATTAACAAATGGCAACTCAGCTGGGGAGAAAGCACCTCCGGTGCTAAGACTGAGTGAATAATGGTTGGCCAGCTGGCTGGGGTGAAGCTTTATGCCCCATGTTGTGCTTTGAACACCTGCAGTCCTGAAAAGACAGAGAAATGCACAAGTAATCCCGAGGTATCCTTTACCGGATTCCATCATAGGAGTTTAGACACTCCCGGGAGTAAGTATATTTCCTGCACGCACGTATTTTTAGAAGAAAAGCATCTGTATTTGTGCAATCAGTATCTTAAGGACATCGGACATTCTTACAAATGAAACTAAAATGTACGAGATGAAACATGACTGACAAATTTGATTTTATTGATTCATGTGCCCTGAATTGGCAAGATACAGTCAAAGAAACAAATCTCCTAAAATGAGGAGATTATTATAAATTGAGAAACAAAAGATGTTGTCAATGTTGATGACGCTTCAGGGAGCTTCCCTTTGCTATGACTCGTATGATACTTGACGTTCTTCTTATCTTTTGAAGCTTGGTCCTTTTGAAGCTTCCCAAGTTGTAAGTGATACAGACGAATTCAGAATGCAGTCGTTCGCTTATTCCCTTATTTTGCATGGATCGCCCTTTCGGGTTTTCAATCCATCGGGATACCCCTTTTTGCCTGAGCTGTCCAATGCGGCTTCTCAACTCAGCGGGTGTACATTTTTTCATTTTCCCTTATTTTTTCCCGAGTCTCTTATTCTGTTTTTGACTCGCCGGGATGCCCTATTTTTGCCTGGACTTACATTCTGTTTTTATGTCCAGCGGGTCGTTTTATGCAAAATATTTTTTAACTGCATCTGAATTCACAGGGGACGGGAAGTCTTCACCATCCATAGTACTGAGCATGAGTGCTCCACCGGAGAAAACTTTCTTTACTACGAATGGTCCTTCATAGTTCGGAGTCCACTTGCCCCTGTGGTATGTATGAGGAGGGAGGAGTCTTTTCAGCACAAAATCTCCTACTTGGTACTCTCGGAGTCTGACTTTCTGATCGAAGGCTTTCTTCATTCTTTTCTGATACAACTGCCCATGACAGATTGCAGCCAATCTCTTCTCTTCAATCAGACTCAGTTGTTCGTACCGGGACCGGACCCATTCTGCTTCGTTCAACTTAACATCCATTAATACCCGCAGGGAGGGTAATTCAACTTCGACAGGTAGGACTGCCTCCATACCATAAACAAGCTGATACGGTGTTGCCCCAGTGGATGTTCTGATTGACGTTCGGTACCCATGCAAGGCGAATGGTAGCATTTCATGCAAGTCTTTGTAGGTGACCACCATCTTCTGCAGAATCTTCTTGATATTCTTATTAGCTGCCTCAACAGCGCCATTCATCTTTGGCCTGTAAGGAGAAAAATTGTGGTGTTGGATCTTGAAGTCCCGACACAGTTCTGCCATCATTTTGTTGTTCAAGTTGGAACCATTATCAGTAATGATTCGCTCGGGAACTCCGTATCGACAGATGATATCTTTCTTCAAAAATCGGGCTACCACTTGCCTTGTAACATTTGCATATGAAGCTGCTTCGACCCACTTGGTGAAATAGTCAATGGCAACCAGGATGAATCTGTGGCCACATAGCAAAGGGCCAGGGTGAAGACATCACATTCAGAGGATTGGGAGGCACATGCACCTTATCCGCATAAATCTGGCATTTATGGCATTTTCTCGCATAGGCACAACAGTCGGCATCCATTGTGATCCAGTAATAGCCTGATCTTAGCAACTTCTTGGCCATGGCATGCCCTCCTGCATGGGTACCAAAGGATCCTTCGTGCACCTCGTGCATCAACAAGTCTGCTTCTGTTCTATCAACGCATCTGAGGAGTACCATATCAAAGTTTCTCTTATAAAGGGAACCATCGGTATTCAGGAAGAAACTACCAGCTAGCCTTCTTAAAGTCATCTTATCATTGGAAGATGCCCCAGGTGGGTATGTCTGATCTTCCAAGAAGCACTTGATATCATGGAACCAAGGCTTATCATCTTTAACAACGTCTGCTGAGAACACATATGCTGGTCTGTCAAGTCTGGACACTCAAATCCGAGGTACAAAGTTGGCAGCTTGAACTTTGATCATGGATGAGATGGTGGCAAGAGCATCTGCAAACTGATTCTCGTCCCGAGGGATATACTCAAGCTTGACTGTTGTGAAGAAAGTCAATAACCTTCTTGTATAATCCCTGTAAGGTATCAGATGATCTTGGTGGGTGTACCATTTGTCGTTAGTTTAATTAATTACCAGAGCTGAATCTCCGAATACAGTCAAAGTCTTGATCCTGAGGTCAATGGCTTCCTCAAGACCCATAATGCAAGCTTCATATTCAGCTTCGTTGTTAGTGCAGTTAAAGGTGAGTTTTGCCGAGAAAGGCATGTGAACTCCCTTAGGTGTAATGAGTACTGCACCAATACCACGACCATTCATATTAACATCCTCGTCAAACATTATAGTCCATTCTTCTTATAGGTCAGGCCCTTCAGTGTGAACAGGCTCTTCGTGATCTTTTGCTTTTATGAACATGATGTCTTCATCCGGGAAGTCAAATCTCATAGGCTGGTAATCATCAATGGGTTGCTCAGCAAGATAATCAGACAATACACTGCCCTTGATGGCTTTCTGAGATGTGTACTGGATGTCATATTCTGTGAGGATCATTTGCCATCTTGCAACTCGTCCGGTAAGTGCTGGCTTCTCAAAAATGTACTTAACTGGGTCCATCTTGGAGATCAATAAAGTAGTGTGGGTCAACATATACTGCCTTAGTCGGCGAGCAGCCCATGCTAAAGCACAGCAAGTTTTCTCGAGCAGTGAATAACGTTGTTCACAGTCGGTAAACTTTTTGCTCAGGTAGTATATTGCATACTCTTTTCGACCAGACTCGTCATGCTGGCCCAACACACACCCCATTGGCTCTTCTAATACTGTCAAGTACATGATTAGAGGTTTTCCTTCAACTGGAGGCATAAGGATTGGAGGCTCTTGCAAGTATTCCTTGATTTTATCAAAGGCCCTCTGGCAGTCTTCGTTCCACCTGACTGTTTGTTCTTTTCTTAACAGCTTGAACAAAGGCTCACAGGTTGCTGTGAGGTGAGATATGAACCTTGAAATGTAGTTCAATCTACCCAGAAACCCTCAAGCTTCTTTTTCAGATTTTGGTGCAGGCATGTCTTGAATGGCTTTAACTTTATCAGGGTCAACTTCAATCCCTTTCTCGCTTACAATAAATCCCAACAACTTACCAGATCGCACCCCGAATGTGCACTTGTTGGGGTTCAGCTTCAGTTGGTACTTCCTCAGACGCTTGAATAACTTCAACAGATTTACCAGGTGGTCTTCTTCTGTGAGGGACTTGGCAATCATGTCATCCACATAACATTCAATTTCTTTATGGATCATGTCATGGAATAATGTTACCATAGCCCGTTGATAAGTAGCACCAGCATTCTTCAGTCCGAATGGCATCACCTTGTAACAGAACGTGCCCCAGGGTGTGATTAAAGTTGTCTTCTCCATGTCTTCAGGTGACATTTTGATCTGATTGTATCCTGAAAATCCATCCATGAAGGAGAACACTGAGAACTGAGCTGTATTATCCACCAATACATCAATGTGAGGTAAAGGGAAGTCATCTTTCGGGCTGGCTCTGTTCAGATCTCGGTAGTCCACACACATTCTCACTTTGCCGTCTTTCTTAGGCACAGGTACAATATTAGCAACCCACGGCGGATAGCTAGTCACAGCAAGGAACCCGACGTCCCACTGCTTTTGTACCTCTTCTTTAATCTTCATTGCCATATCTGGGCGAGTACGGCGCAGTTTCTGTTTAACCGGCGGGCAGTCTTCTTTCAAAGGCAACTTGTGCATGACAATATCGGTGTCCAACCCTGGCATATCTTGATAAGACCAAGCAAAGACATCCACATACTCCCGAAGCATATCAATCAGTTGTTCTTTCACTGAGTCTTGTAAGCAGGCCCCGATCTTAACCTCTTTCACATCTTCATCCGTACCAAGATTAATCGTTTCGACCTCCTCCTGATGAGGAGTGATAACCTTCTCCTCTTGCCTTAACAACCTGGCTAATTCTTCAGGAAGCTCATAATCTTTTTCAGCCCCTTCATCAGCTTGATTGATTGGATTGTCAAAGTCATACGAAGCCATAGCTGTGCTGTTGTCGGTGCAGTCTGAAAGGCACTTTCTGCAAGGGTTTAGATTGTTCATTTTAGTGATCGATTTTAATCTTTGTTTAGAAAAAGTGAAATAAAGTTATCATATTGGAAAACATTGCCATTTTATTTTTGTACAAAAAGAAAAATGAAAAACAGTGAGCGGAAAAGAAAAAGACTCATTTGCAAAAGATGTCCGATATTCATTGATTGATCTGTTTGCACAAAATTACAAGATGGCCCGATTACAAAATGAGTCTTGTCATCTTGGGAAAGATGCAAGACTTGATGCATGCTTAAAATATACAGGAAATAATAATTACTCTGCAGGAGTAACCCTTATAATTTCCTGGGAAGACCAGTTTGAGATACGGCTCCCCGGGATCCTTGGACGTATCCAGCTCTCCAGGTTGCGCTCATCTTCCGACTCATCTTCCAAGTTGTTCACTGCATCCGGGGTGAGCATCCCCCCGCTGACAAAATTGGGCTTCTTAGCAGCCTCTGATTGGTCTTGTTGAGTTGGTTTGTAACCCAACCCAAATATGTCCTCCTTCTTCTCTACAGGCAATAGCTTGCCCCAGCCTTGGGCAGTTCCCTCTTCAACAACCTTCCTGGCTTGCTGATAAGACGTCATGGAAGTTCCCAATACAGCAGATGCTTCATTTATGTTCAGGGCCTCAAACCCTTGGCTCATAGTTTCATGGATTTCTCCATCCATCTCAATATACTTGTACGTAGCCAGATGGCTAACAAAGATGTCCTCTTCACCACAGATGGTGATGATCTGGCCTTGCCACTCGAATTTCAGCTTCTGGTGAAGGGTAGACGTAACTGCGCCAGCGGCGTGGATCCAAGGTCTACCCAACAAACAGCTGTAGGCCGACTGAATATCCATCACATAGAAGGTAATTTTGAAGGTCTGCGGGCCAATCATCACAGGTAGATCAATCTCCCCTAGCACTAATCTCTTAGAGCCATCAAATGCTCTTACCACCAAATTACTTGGACGCAGTGCCAAGCCATCATACTCCAACTTCACCAAGGCTTTCTTTGGTAGAACATTGAGTGAAGACCCAGTGTCCACCAATACATGGGATAGAACAGCACCCTTACATTCTAGAGTGATATGTAAAGCCTTGTTGTGCTTACGTCCCTCAGTTGTTAAGTCAGCATTGGTAAAGCCCAGTCCATGACTGGTGTTGACATTTGCCACCACAGTTTCTAGCTGATTAACAGTGATCTCCTCTGGCACGTATGCTGCGTGCAAGACTTTCAATAATGCATTCCTGTGAGCTTCAGAACACATCAGCAGGGATAATATGGAGATCTTTGAGGGAGTTTGGTGAAGCTGATCCACCACCTTGTAATCACTTCTCTTTATAATTATCATAAACTCATCTACATCTTGCTCAAAGGATGTCTTATGAGTTTCTTTGACAGTTGGCTCTTCAAATACCACACTTTTTCCTTTTGCTTTGGCAGCAGCTTCTACTTCAGCATTAGGTCTTTGCGATTGTGAGGCAAAAAGGCGTCCGCTTCTGGTGAAGCCTCCGCCTCCCCCGACATTATCAATCCGTGGAGAAGAGGTTGAAGAATCCAAAGTGATTTTCTCCCCGTTGCAGTAGAGGTCAGAGCCATAATGCCAAGGTATGGCATTACTGCTTTCATATGGAACGGGTCCAGGCACCGTGACGGTAACTGGACTGACTGCAGCAGAGGAGGGTACTGAAATGGTGTGCGGATCGTAGTAAATGGTGACTGGTGACCTGGCAGGAGGTGCCACTGTTTGTTGTTGAAAGTTGTTGTTTGGAGGAACATATGATGGATCATAGAAAATGGTGACTGCTGAAATATCTTCATCAATTTTGGTTGGTGTTGTAGAAGATTCTGCTGAATAAATGGGTGCTGATGTTGTAGAAGAAATGGTTGTTGACATCTGGTTTGCTGAAGTGATGGCCGGAGCCATTGTTGATGATATTGATGAATTGGTTGGAATGATTGTTGTTGCAGTTGTAGAAGAGTCAGGAATTGTTGTCAAAGGGATTGCTGGATTTGTAGGCGCCGATGTTGTAATATGAAGTATACCACTTTTGATAAGACCATCTATGCCGCTTCTCAAATTATCACACCCGTTGACCGAAATGTTGCAATAACCACAACCGAGCTCACACCCGGGGAACATCTGGCATTCTAGGAGCTGAGCATTAATTTCTACCAGAGGTGTTCGAATCTGTCAGACACTGGTTATTAAGAAAGATGGCTTGTCTTCCTCAATAGCATTAATTCTTGGCCCCCCATGATTGGGCATGGGATTCTTGTTGACATTTGGCGGGGGTGCAAAGTTGAGGGCTTTGGAATCCACCAGATCTTGTACTTTCATTTGTAAAGCCCTGCATTTCTCAGTATTGTGGCCAGGTGCATTGGAATGAAAAGCACATCGGGCGTTGATATCATAATTTCTTGGAAGATTGGAAGGATCAGGAGGTGCCAATGTCCTTAACTCAACAAAGTTGAGCTTCAAGAGTTGTGGCAATAAAGCAGCATAAGGCATAGGGATAGGGTCAATCACCCTATTTGCCTGTGATGGTCTTTGCTGGAAGGGTCTCTGTTGTTGATTGTTGTTGTTGTTGTAGGTTCTTTGTGGCGGATACTGAACTTGCTGTTGATAATGTGGTTGTTGTTGTGGTTGATATGCTGGTTGCTGAGGAATCGGAGCTGGAATAGTGACATCTGCTACTGATCTGTGGACATACTGAGGTCTGCCCCTGCCGGCATGAATGGCATTTGTCTCACCGGTCCTTCTAGGTCCCACAAAAGGCTTTCTGGGATTACTTGACGAGCTTGCACCATTATCAGAAATCTTACCCATCTTCAGAAGGCTTTCAATTCTTTCTCCAGCTATGACTACATCAGCGAAGCTGGTGGAAGAAAAGGCAGCTAGCCTATCAATATATGTTCCTTGCAAAGTGTTCATAAACATGTCGGCCATTTCTCTTTCCGACATGGGTGGCTAGACAGCAGCAGCAAGCTGTCTCCACCTCTGGGTGTATTCCCTGAAGCTTTCTCTGGAGGATTGAGACATTCCCATCAGGAGAGTCCTGTTAGGAGCCATGTCCAGATTGTATTGGTACTGTCTGATGAAAGCCTCAGCTAGGTCCTTCCAGCATCTGATGGTAGCCCTGGTTAAATGAGAGTACCACTCCCTTGAATCCCCAGTCAAACTATCTTCAAAGTAAAACATCCATAGTTTTTCATCCATGGTGTATGCCTTAAGTCTCCCCAGAAAAGACTGCAAGTGAGTTCGTGGACAGGAAGTTCCATTGTATTTCTTGAAGCACAGGGTTTAAACTTGTGGGGAATCCTTACCCCGTCCACTAACCCCATATCCATCACATCAAAGCCTAGGGAGTTTTGAGACTCCAGAGATCTCAACTTCTCAGCAATTTCATCAAATCTCCTATCATAAACTTCATCCCCAGCTCCAATCACAGTGAACTGTTCTTCTTGGGGGTCTTCCTGTAAAACCCTTCCTCCAGTAGTATTTCCTTGCACAATACCCGGGATGTTGACTTCCGGATCCAGATGATGCCCATATACTGGTGGATTAACATGAGGCTGACCCCTTTCATTGTTACTTGTTCCTCCAATTCCCAGGGGAGGTTCTTCTGGGGTTTGTCTTTCTACCAATGCCCTCAACCTTTCTTGACTTTGAGCCAAGTCATTCATTACTTCCATGAATTGGGTCATTTGGTTTCTCATCTCCAGCCTTTCATTAGCCATCTGGGTTCTGACCTCTGTCAGATCTTGCTGTACTTGATCCATCTGGATACCAGGAAGATTGTTGCGAGTAGGATACCGGTGCGGACGGTTGAGAGGGAACACCCGGTGGCGAGCAATAATTCCTGAACCACAACAGAGTTAGAATCAAACAAAACAAAAACCTACAAAACAAAACAAAAGTTAGCATGCAATGCAGTATGCTTATTTGCTTTCCAAGGTATCCGACTTAGCTCTTGGTTTTGACCTTTCCAGACCCTGAGGAAGATACTTTGATGTTGCTTGAGGGAAATAGACTTAGTGAAACAAACTGACAAATACATTACAGATGGTGGATCATACATAGTTTGTTTTTACAACATATGCCCCTGAGGGGTCAAAATACAACATAAAAGAAAAGTACATCAAATGGAAATAACAACAAGCAAAGAAGTCAAACATTGAGTCCAAACTCATCCTCCTTAACCTCCTTCAAAAGTGCTTCAGTTACAGGACCAGCCGGATGCTCTGTAATGTTTCTGATAAGAAGTTTCCTGGTGGCAATAGCACCAGTCAGCTTCTTGTGCCTGTCCTTGTCCTTTGACCTCTTCACACCAGCCTTAATCTTCAATTCTGAAATCTCCTTCTGGGCTGCCAGCAAATCCTCCTGTTGTTTCTTTTCATTGACCTCCAACTGCTCAATCCTGGCCTGAGTTCTCTTATCTTCCTGAGTGCGAGCTTCAGTGATCCTGACCCACCTAGCTTGGCTTTCCTCTAGATAGAGATCAGTCCTAGCCTTCTGAAACTGGGCCTCTTTGCAGGCATTCTTAAAAATTTGCTCTCCAGCTCTTGATTTCTTGATGTTGTCCTCTGCTTTCCCAATCCTGGCTAAATGCTCCACCTTAAGCTTTTCTAACCTCTCAATGTCTAGACGACCATCACTCCTCTCCCAGAGGGTCTTCTTCAGAGCTTGTGATAGATTCTCATTCCTTTCCTTCAGCTTCTCAAATTCTTCCAGGCTGACAGTGGCTGGGGGTGGTACTGTGGATGGTCCAGGTGCATCCTCAATGGTGAAAGGCATCCCAGAAATCTGAGCCCTAGCATGAGACCATTCATAATACTGAGCTGAAGCCACATTATTGCACCTCCCAAGAATGGCCATCCCTTTGGTCTGGATGTTGTCCCAAGCCCAAGATGCTTGTCTGATAACAGCTAGATTAGGCTTTATCTCACAATACAGGGTTTCAGCCAAGTCTTGCACTCTGGGAGGGTGAACCAAAGCATAGCCCAGTTGTCTCTTAAACAGCAAAGGATTGTAGTTGATGCAACCCTTTACTCCTATTAGAGGTACATTGGGGAACTGCCCACAACTTGTAATTATGTCCCTGCCCTTGGTGCTCTGGGTGCACCACCTGATGTCATCTGAAGTCAAAGCAATAAGTCTCTTAGCCCAATTTTTCTGCTGGTGAGGATTTAGGAAAGCATCAGTCTTGGGTAAGTGTTTAAGCAGCCAAGTGTGAAATAGAGGAGCACAACACCTTACCAACCTCCCTCTCTGCTTCTCATTCCTTTGGTGAACAGAATAATAGAAATCTCCCAGCAAGGTGGGCACTGGGTTCCTCAAAAGGAAGAGATGAATAGCATTCTTGCTGATAAACTTGGGCTCATCTGCAAAAAGTATAACCCCGTATATACTGAGGGCTAACAATGCACAAACTGCCTTCCATTCTCCCAAGGAGGCCTTCAGGATGGCTTGAGAAGTCAGGAAGTCCAAGTGCAGACCAGGGATCCCAGCCTTTGTGGTCATGTTCTGCTCAATCAAAATAGGTTCTAAATACAGTGCCTTTGCCACTTCTTCATTGTTGGGAGAAGTCATCTCAGGGATGAAGGGTATACCACCCCTGACAGGTACTCCAGTCAATGATGAAAACTCCTCCAACAGAGGTCCCAACTGAAAATTCTGGAAAGTGAAGCATCTCAAAGGAGGATCATAGAACTGTAGGCAAGTGTGAATCAAACTCCTCTGAGAAGGGTCCAAGTCCATAACCATATCAAGGATGCCTCCATAATGCTCTCTGAATAATGGGATGTGGTCTGGAGTGATAAGTGCCTGGACTTGCCTGATGCCAACCAGCACAGGCTCAAAGAAATGGTATGAAATGTTGCTCTTCTTGGGTGACATGACTGCTGATGAAGAGCTGAAAATAACTGCTGATGATGAAGACTAATACTGGTGATGAGCCGCTGATAGGCTGAGACTGGTGATAAAAGTAGCTGAAGCAGGCAACTGATGAAGATAGCTGAAGCAGATAACTGATGAACAGGGGTCTATGCAGATAAAGGGGTCAAAACCAAGCCAGATGTAATATGGATACCCTGAAAAACAAATAAACAAATGTTCAATGATGCAAATGATGAGTATGCAAATGATATGCAAGGGTTTATGATCAAGCTGGATCTGATTTCTGTCTGGATACAAAAGGCCCATGTATGTTTAAGAAGTCCAGATGGAGGTTCAGAAATCCAGTAACCAAGGTGGGGGACTCAAATAAAGAGTCACATGTCCTGGGTTAAATCACAAGAACTGTCCAAAGTGAAGCATTCTTAAACACAATAAGTAATAGGGTATGATGTGGCCAAGGGTTCCTGCAAACCTGTAAACAGCCCAACCCCCTCACAGATAGTGTTCTAAAACAAAGATCCTCAGACTTGGATCAGTTATGAGAAGTGTAAACACTTCTAACCCGGAGGTACAGTGTTTACAATAACCATAAAATATCCTCCTCTAATTCAACTCAGTTTCTGAAGGTCATAATAAAGGTCATCCAGACTTAGCAGGCTTCCCAGATAGCCCTAGCACTACAGGAAATCTGTAGCACAGAGTTCTCAAGAAGAAACCCACATCTGAACCGTGTTTCATATTCCCGCACCAGACCGAAATGGAATGGGAAAGAACATGAACCACTCTAGCCTAGGTGTCACTCAGGTCCCAGGTATAGGACCTCAAACTCTCAGTGTAACCCCACCCACAAAAACAAAAACCAGATCCAGCCAGATGACAGTATGACAGTATGATATATATAAAGCTGCAAAGAAAGCAATAAATAACTGTACATAAAGCAGTAAATAAAGCAACTACATAAACACAATTAGCACATAACACCCCAGTAAACACAAATCAAACAAGCGCTAGGAGGAACCCACAAAAAGAACCAGAAACCCTGGTTACAGTATAAGGGTCCCCAGCAGAGTCGCCAAGCTGTCGCTCCCACCAAATGACACCACAGGTCAGAAGGGGTACAGACGCGAACGGTCGGTGAAAGGAGAAAGGAAATGATTAGAGTAGAGTCTCCAGCTAGGCATTTTTATCCCGAAGGAAAGGTAATGCTGCATAGACCTAGGAAAAGATATGGATAAGACGGTTGCGAACCAGAGAGACTGAGAAAGGGGGTTGGTTACAACCTGGGAAGGTATTAGCACCCAGATTGTCCGCCGTACTCGACGGGATCCACGCTTAAGAGATTTGTGTTTTAAAGGGGTAGTGTCTGTGAAATTTGTGTATCAAAGCTGGAAAGAATGCAAGTGTTAGTGTAAAAGAAATGTGAAGTGTATAAGTGAAGTGTCAGTGTAAGGAAAGAGTGAAATGCTCAAAATCATGAGGCTTAAAGAATAAGACTGGAACGAGGGGGAATATACAGAGACTTTTGTTCGATAACTGTTAAGTTATGCCTACGTATCCTCTCGTGCAATGAGGAAGTCAGAACACCGTAGTTCGATCCAAAGAGACTGAAAGGTAAATTGACTTGTGAACTGCTTACTTGTCTATGCTTAAGTGTATGACCTGTCTGGCTCAAGTGCAAACTGTCTTGCATTAGACGGAAGAAGCGAGTTCTCGTTTGTGAGTGAGTGATATGAGAAAAGAATCCTGGAGGAGACGATTATTGTTTGTTTTTGATGATTTCAGTCTTTTACTGCTTTTGAAAGTTTGCCATAAGTTAATGAGCTTAAGCCTAAACCAATGGGTTAGTAAACTCATCACATCTTCCCTCAGATTAGGGGTAATGAGAATACCTTAAGTGTGAAGTCAGTGTCTCACACTTAATCATCATGGTGTAGAATTAAGATCATTAAGCTACTTGTGATTAATTAGATGTTTTTGTTGTTTTTATTTAGTGTTAAGTAATGAGTTTAAGCCATAATCAGGGATTAAATAGACTCATTACACCATCCTAATAGAAGGATATAGATGAGAATGTTTAAGCTGAGGAAGACTCCTAAACTTAATCCATGATTAGGGATTAACTTCATGACAAAACAAAGCCTTTATTAGATGGATTTTAATTAGTGGTAATATGAAGAAGTGAGTTTTATGGTTTGTAAGACAACTTGAGGGGGACTTGTCCATTAACACTAGGGTTAGTCCTTCTTAACCAATTAAGGAAGAATTAGAACCCCAATGCAAGGCCCAAGTTACAAGCTTTATGTCTTGATGATTATTAAGTGAATTGATTAAAGGATTTAAACACATTAATGGTTTAACAATTAGGATTAAAGTTATACATTCCATCCTAATAGAAGGATGCAGGCATAAGCTTAATCACAAAGCCTTAAAGCCTTTAGGGTTTAGTCCCTGATTATGAGATGAGAAGAGAAGACTCAAAGAGACACAAAGGTAAAAGCTAAGTGGGGGACTAATCAACCCTAATTTTTATCATGCTTGGTCATTCCTAGGGTTTGTGGGGTTTAAGAAAGAAATCTTCAAGGAACCATCAAGGAGAGAAGCAGATGAGAGGAGCAAAGAGAAGCAAAACAACTTGCTTCACTTAAGAAGACAAGTTGCTTGAAGAAAGAAGGTAAGATGAACAAGAATGAGCAATCTCAATCCAATACACATATAAAATGCAGCAAGGGGAGCATGAAAGAGATGTATAGAGATTGTGAGAAGTGAAGGCAAATCCACTTCTCAAAACAACTTACCACCTGAAAAGTTAGCAAAAGAAATGAAATGTAATGCAAATGAGATGCAATGTCATGATGCAAACCAAAACCAGAAGCATGAGTATGATGTTAATGATGCTAAGAGATGATGCAAACATGAGGCAAGGCATGAGAATGATCATACAAACATATGGATGCAAGAGAAGCATGTTTTGAACCATGGATGTACATGAAAAGTTATGGAATGCAAAAGACATATAACATGACAAATGAAAGATGCAATGATCAAGGATGATTCTAATATGTCTTAAGATGTATTATGAATTAAATGAATGCACAAAATGTCATGGCAAGTCATGGTATGCAAACAAATGGAAGGTGGATGCAAAGGAAGACATAAATTAGGGTTTATGATCAACACACCAAACAAAATCCAAAACCAGAAGCAAGAGACATGATAAAAAATTGAAAATGCAATCAAAGGAACCCTAAACCTACACAAACTCACTGCCCAAAGGAGGGGATCCAACTCTTAACCTATTGAAAGTTATGAATTTTCTAAGTTTATTAGGGTTTTAAGGTACCTTGTCAAGAAAAATGCACAACAAATTGAAAATGCAAGATCAATTCATGCCAATTTAATCCTATAAACTACATGCCATACAAGATGCAATGCAAAAAGAATCATCATCCAACTCTCAATGGTTAGGCAGAAATGAATTTTTGAAGATTGAAACAAAATATTGCCTTGAAATGAATTTAATTCCATTGAAAATGATCAAAAGGCATCAAGAACAAAAAAGAAATTTTGTTTGAGAGTTGGACAATGTTTCTAAATGTTCCTAAATGCAACATGAATTTTTTTGTGATTTTTAAATACCTAAAAGTATTTTTAATTAATTAATTTTCATTAACTAATTAAAAATAATCTTTTAAATGATTTAAAAATAATTTTTAATGCAAAAAATAAAAATAAAAATATTTTTGTGTTCTGAAAAATAATGAAAATCTTGACAAAAATTTTCATAATTTTTAAACATTTTTTGCTATTTTTAATAATTCGTGCAAAATAAATCAAAACAAATGAAAATAAAATGAATTTTAAATGAAAAATGAGAAAGTCAACTGATCTGAGGGCTGTGGTTCAAACCTAGGACGCGGGAATTGACCAGCGCGCGCATCTGGACGGCCAGAATTCAAATCTCCCTAATTATGATTAAGCCCTAATCCTGTGCCCTAATCACTTTCAGATGACCGGAACAGTGTTCCGGTCATCTTCTCCGGCAAGGTGTTCATGCTATCTCACTCCCTACGCATCAAAACTTCACTAAAATCTCCAGATTTCATCCTTAAACATCATTAAACCTAAACCCCACCCCAAAAACCATTTATTTTCACTGAATCATGAGAATCAAAGCAAAACTCATTTCACGGGCAAAGTTTCAGAACAAGCATACATGGCCATTTCTCACTCATTTTCAAAAATAAAAGGTTCAGTGAATTCAGGGAAGCATGTAGATCATTTTAGAAACAAGAAATAAGAGTTCTGGAAAAATGAATTTCCATGGCTACCTGAATCGAAGCTTTCAACCCAAGAGCTTCTGGACAAGTTCCTTGCTTCCAATCAACTCCACTGACCTCCCTCAAGTGTTTGCAAAGCTTATCTGGAGTTTATTTGGGCTAGTTTTAGAGATTGCTTGAGTTCTGTTCAAAGAGGGGAAGAAATCGTATTTTGTTTATGTGAGGTTTCAGGGATGAGTGATGGCAGGGAAATGATCAGGAGAGTGTGCTGAGATGTTTTATGAAGTTTGTTTTTGTGCTTGATGCTTGTGCTATGTGTTTCGAATGGTTTTGCAAGTTGGAGGATTTTTTGTAACTATGGCTTGGAGTGTGTTTCAGCATGAGTTGTGTGTTGTGTTGTGTTACATTTTGTCCACTTATCACTCATGGATAGGTCTGTGGAGTTGGTGTGCCCTATTGTGATTGGTATGGGTCTTTTGCAAAAAAGTCAAGCTTTGTGTAAGAGAGGTATGGGATCATGGCTAGCCAAGGACAAGAGGGGTGTCCTGCGCAGCAAGAAGTGAGGAGGACCATAGGATCAATTTTGAAGTCAGCCAGCACATGGATTAGGGTTTGAGTGAGGTTTTGCAACTTTGTTCGACTTTGGCCCTTTTGAAGTTTCTTGATCCACAAGTCATAAAAATGAGCAAACTCTTGATGCAATCTGACTTTTAGACATTGGTTCATGTTTGTGTGAAGTTTAGAAGTCACTTTGAGGTCTCAATTTACCTTGGCAAGTGATTTTGCAACTTTGCCTCTTTGGTAGAAAACTTGAAATTATGTGATTTTTCCAAACTTTGACAAGCCATAACTTTTGATCCAAAATGAATTAGGACAAGTTCTTGTACTTTTTGAAAAGGGAATGATCCATTCTACAACTTTCATGACCAAAGTTTTCCCATTTGAAGCATTTTTGAATCAAAAAGCAAGGGTTGAAAAAGTTTCCCAAAATGGCAAGTTTCCATTACAAGTCATTTTCCCAAAAAGTCAACTTTGCAAATGGCTTGAAATTCTTCAATTTTGTGAACTTCTAACATCTTATATGATCAAATGAAGATCATACATAATCAAAATGATGAAGAACACCCTTTGGTTGGGTCATTGGGGGCCTCAGATGCCCTGATTTTGCACTGACTTGCTCAAAAAGTCAACTCTTGATTAGATGCCTTCCCCATGGAATTTCTTCATGAAAATTGATATTCATGATCCCTATACCATATAGAGACCAATAGAAACAAGAATAACCAAAAAACTTGGAGTTATGGCCTTTGAAACCAAAACCCTAATTCTAGGTCATCTGTGCAGTCAAACTTGGCTCTGCTTCCATGCCATTCTTAGTTCTTGTGATTTTTGACTTCCTTGACTTTGAGAGGATATAATATGATGCTTGAACATACATGGACCCCTTTGAAGTGATTGATGACCTTTGGAGTGGCTCAAATGGCTCTTGGATTGCTCAGATCACAAACCCTAGATGCAGATGACTTAGCATCAATGCAGTGAAGCAAATATGCAATATGAGGTGATATGATTGAACTTATGCATATGAAAAGATCACAAGCCATGGTGTGAATGGGTGAGGGAAAATTTGGGGTGTTTACAATGAGCCACGCAATATAAGACTTGGATTGGCCAGTGACGGATTTAATCCATTTAGATCCATGAATTTGTCTTATAGTACTTGGCCTGTGGTATTAATACCATATAACTTTCCACCTTGGTGGTGCATGAAGGCTGAGTATTCTATGTTGTCTTTGTTAATCCCTGGACCATTTTCACCAGGGAATAACATTGATGTGTACCTTCAACCACTGATAGATGAGTTGAAAGTGTTATGGGATTTAGGTGTAGAAACATATGATGCATCACTTAATCAAACTTTCCAAATGCGGGCAGCTCTCTTATGGACTATTAGTGACTTTCCAGGGTATGCTATGTTGAGTGGGTGGAGTACAAAAGGGAAACTAGCATGTCCTTGTTGTAATTATGACACTAATTCGAGATATTTGAACAATAGTAAAAAGGTGTGTTACATGGATCATCGTGTTTTTTTGCCCGAGGATCATAAATATAGGTCAAATGCTAGGAATTTTAATGGGAGCATAGAATATAGGCCACCAAAAGAGTTGTTAACATGGGAACAAATCTCGGATAAACTAAAGGACGTCAACAACTGGTTTGGAAAATTGCAAAAGAAAAGTAATAATGGTCCATGGAAGAAAAAATCAATATTTTTTGAGTTACCATATTGGAAGCATAATACTTTACGCCACAACCTTGATGTGATGCACATAGAGAAAAACATATTTGATAGTATAATTGGGACTTTATTGGATATCCCAGGAAAGACAAAAGATCATAAAAATGCACGGTTAGACTTGGAAGAGATGGGTATTAGAAAGAAACTTCACCTCAAAGAGGTAGATCAAGGCAAAAAATCAGTGTTTGCAAAAGCATGTTTTTCCATGAATGCAAAGGAGAAAACTACTTTTTGTTCCGTATTGAAAAATGCTAAAATACCAGATGGTTGTGCTTCAAACATTTCAAGATGTGTTCAACTTGCTGAAAGAAAAGTTAGTGGATACAAGAGCCACGATGCACATTTCATGTTGCATTACTTGCTTCAAGTGGCTGTGAGAAGTACATTATCTAACCAGGTTGCACACCCATTAATCCGCCTTTGTTCATTTTTTCGTTATTTATGTCAGAAAGTGATTGACGTGGCAAATTTGGATATCTTGCAATCTGAAATTGCAGAAACACGTTGCCAGTTTGAGACAATTTTCCCCCCGAGTTTCTTTGACATAATGGTTCATTTGCCAATACATCTAGTGAATGAGGTAAGATTAGGAGGATCTGTTCAATTTCGGTGGATGTACTTCCCAGAAAGATATCTAGGAAAATTGAAAGGTTATGTTCGTAATAAAAGTCATCATGAGGGTTCTATTGCTGAGGGTTATTTGGTTGAAGAATGCTTGACGTTTTGCTCGCGGTATTTGCATAGTGGTGTTGAAACAAAGTTCACTAGAATGACACGGAATAGCGATAGATGTGATCCAAATAAGTATGAAAGTCCAAGCTCTTGTCTTAACGTTGGTCATCCTATTGGAGGAAAGAGAAAGGGTGAAGCGATTTCTTTGGATTGTAAGTCAAGGAGTTTAGCCCATCGTTACATCTTATTTAATCATGAAGATGTTCAAAAATTTATAAGGTAATTGATGAATATACTTGTAGGTTTCAATTGCATAAAATAATTATTTTATAATTGTTTTAACAATGTAATTTGAATTGTAGTGAGCATGAACATGAAAATACCAATAAGAGAAAGGGGTGGAGCAAATCAAAGAGTCAAGGGTTAGATTTTGTTGAATGGTTTAAGAAGCGTGCATTATTAAGTGATGTAACTGGAAACCTTAGGAATCTATCCAGAGGACCAAATAAAATTGCACGGAGTTTCTCTGGCTATGTAATTAATGGATATAGGTTTCATACAAAACACTGTGATGCTAGACGTAAAACACAAAACAGTGGTGTGACACTAGCGGCTATGACTGAAAGTTTTTCAAGTACCAAAGTTGAAAATCCAATAACACAATCAGTAACTTACTATGGATTAATTACAGAAATAATTGAGGTAGACTATTATGGTAAGTTGAAGTTTGTGTTGTTCAGATGTGATTGGTTTGAAGTTGAAGAGGAAAAATATGGGATGACTTGTGTTTATTTCAACAAGAGATGTTACTTGGATGACCCTTTTGTATTGGCTTATCAAGTCCACCAATGCTTCTACATTCAAGATCCTTTTGATGCTAATAAACACTATGTTATGAAGTCTGTTCCGAGGGATTTTTTTAACATGAATGAACAATCAGATTCAAATCCCCATCAGTCGTATAATTGTGATCTATCAGATCATGTAGTGAATCTATCTTCAAGTGATGAAATTTGTGAAGTTGAAGTTGTTAGGAATGACATTCCACCAACAATTGTTGATAATTTTTTACCTATGCCAAATGTAATAGAATCTGATGACGATTCAAATTTATGACAATTTTTATGTATGTTGTATGAATTTCAAATGTTGGTTTTAGCATTTCTGTTAGTATGTTTTTGAGTTTCTTTCTGCTGTAGTATTTTAGCTTTTGCTTTTGAATTTCAAATGTTTGTTTTAGTATTTCTGTTCTGACAATCATGTTTGTTTTAGAGCATGTTTGTGCACAATCAGGACTGTTCTGACAAACATGTTTGTGCAATCTGAATTGAATTTTGTTCTAACAGACATGTTAGTGGGTTCTAATCATCTCTATTATAGCTAAAACTTGTTCTAGTGAAAACTTGGATGTGTATGTGTGCCATATAGGTTACAATATAACTAATAACAACAAACACCAATAGTTACAACATATTGTTGACTGTACCGTTAAATAAATTGTTATATGAAATCCAAATTGTTTAATATTTTCTTATTTTCGTTGACTTTCATCTATTACTACTATCACAATTTTTATTAAACATGAATTGTTATCTAATATTTGAGTCATACATTTTTTAGCAAATAATATCTCTTTGTCAAAAACGATATTGAATACAATGTGAATGTTCAAACTGGTCCAATCTCAAGGTAACATATTTTTTTTTCAGTGAACAACTTAATGTGTTGAATATAACGTGGATGTTGTAGTTTTAATATGTTGGATATATGTGTATGTTGTATCGTATAAGACTATAAAAGTCTCCATGTTGTAGTTTTACTACCCTAATGTCTTACTACAGTGTTGTTGAATATAATGACAAACAAGCTTTAAGCAAGTCATGCAAGTTTCTAAATGAACTAACAAGCTTCAAATGTTCCTGGAAGTTTATATAAATACTCATTTGGTTTATTGCACTATTTATTCAACTTATTGTATTGTTGTTTCTATTGCAGGAAAATGACAAACAAGAATGATTTTGTGTTTGATATCCAAGCTAAATCTAGCACTGATTTAAAGCGGATGATGAAAATTAAGGTTGAAAATGAAAAAGCTTTAAAAAACAACTCAACAAATCATGGGGGCAATCATATAAACACCAATGTTGGAAATATTCAAAAGTTAGACCATCGAAAGCAATCAAAAGTAGAAGCCTTTAAGAAAACTATTGAATCGAGCAAAGTAGTTAGACCATCGAAAGCAATCAACAGTAACACTAGGAGACAATCAGAAGTAGAAGTCTCTAATAAAAATGTCAAGCTGAGCAAAAAGCCTACTCTGAACAATAATAAGAGACAACTGGAATTAGAGTCCTCAAAGGAAATTACCGAGCCAAGAAAAGTACTTGTTCTGAACAATAATACTAAGAAGAAATTGAAGTCTACGGTGGATCCTCAAGTTAAATATTCAATTGAATCACAAGGCTCTAAGAAAACCAGTGACAAAACTAATGAGGTAACACTATGCAGTATTATTTGAATGATTATATAGGCCCATCTCATTAATTCTTCACTACTAGAGGCATATCTCATATGTTCTACATAGAATAAATCGGGTTAGATGTGAATGAGTATTTTCATCAAAAAATTTTAGTATTTGTTGGTTTGAGTATTTTCATCAAAATTGGTTAGTATTTGTTGGTTTGCTTTTGGTCTGCTTTAGGCTATTCACACTGCCATTTGGTATTTGTTGGTTTCTTAATTATTCTTTTACAAACAGATTATACAAAGCCTCAACAATACAAAGAACAAGTCTCAACAAGCCTTAGAGAAGAAACATGGAGTGGAGGTTGACAATGAAGATATAGAAGAAATTGGAATGGAAGAATATATGGAGAATAAAAATTGTGACGGTGAGGAAGTTTTGGGAACAAATGTAAATAAAGCTGAAGGTAATACCTCGAGTGCTTCATCCTCGAGACTAATAAAAAAACGAGGAAAAACTTTATGTCGAAAGATTCATGCACGAGAATTCAAAGATAGACAAGAGATCACCTTGAATGAAGAAGGACAACCAATTGGGCCGGATAAAAAGACACTGTCTGAACTTAGTAGTTTTTTAGGGACAATAGGAAGAAGTTCAGATTTATGTCCTCTCACTTTCACTAGTTGGATCGATTTGGTTAAGTTTTGGGAGGAAGAGAAGATAGATCCTGTGTGGGATTATGTGAATGTAAGTATTTTTTAATTTGATATTATGTTTTTGTTAGCTTAATTTGATGTGTATATATATATATATATATATATATATATATATATATATGTATATATATATATATATATATATATATATATATATATATATATATATATATATATAATTTTACAGGATAAATACAATGTCCCAAAGGAAGGAAAGAAGTATGTATTTTCTATTACAAATGATGCTTGGAGACGATACAAATGCTTGCTTAAAAAGAAGAATTTTACTCCGTACAAAACCTTGCGCGAGCAGCTAAAAAATCGTCCAGTAGAGGTACCAGAAGAAGACTTCAGAAAGTTATTGGAGTATTGGAGAGATGAAAAAAATCAAGTAACATATATTCATATTCATGTTTTAAATGCTGAATCAAGTATGAATTTTGAGCTTAATTATGTGTTGAATCATGTTTTAAATGTTGAAATAAATTATATTTCAATTTTGAATATTGCAAAAACAGTACAGCATGTTAAAAACAGTACAACATGTGGAACTAAAGATATGTCCAGTAGCAAGCATTTGGTTTTTTGTGGATTGTAAATCAAAATATTTGAAAGCATTTACTATATCTATATTCATTGCAGATTGAGATTTCATATGATGTGCTTATGTGATATCATGTTTAACAAAAAATATTTTTTCTATATTAATGGATGTAGGAAGTTAGTCATCAAAATACCCAAAATGTAGCTCAACTGAAATGGAGACATCGAACGGGAAATAAAGGCTTTGCTGTTATAAGAGAAAAAATGGTATCCTTTTTAAATTATTCTAAGTGACTATTAAACTATGCTACTTTATTAATATTCTCATACTCTTGTTTTACTTGGTTTAGCGTGAAAGTAATGAAGATAAAGAACCTCCGACTCAAGCTGAAATGTTCATTGCTACTCGACAAAGTAGGAAAGGAAAGGAGTTAGATCAAGAAACCAACCATGCAATTGTAAGTTATTGTTGTTAGGTGATATTGTTGTGGGTTGTTGTTGATCTCTATTGCTATTTTTCTAAACATTTGCATAAATGTAGTAATAATTACGTATCATATATTTGGTGTTTCTTTGTTATATTGATTTGGTGTTTCTTCTTATTTTATTTACTAGCTACTACTATATTATGTATGTTAGATAAAGCTTAAAGACTTGATTGAAAATCAAGGACAATCTTCTTCGGAAGCTTTTGAAAGCGTATTGGGCAAACAAAAACCTGGAAGAGTGCGTTGCCAAGGAAGAACCACAACTCCGACTCTCTTGAAAAGAAATGAAGAAATTTCTAAACTTAAAAGAGAGCATGCTGCCGAGGTTAGACAATTTAATGATAGGTTACATGAGATGGAGGAGAAACATCGTCAAGATAAGGAAGAAACAGATAGAAAAATTCAACTTCTTCTTAAGACTGTTTTGAATCAAAACGCCTCAGAATTGAATATACAAGCTCTAGCAGCTTTGATATCATCTCCTGCAACTGATGCTAACAGTGTCTTGCGTTCTTCTGCATCAACACATGCTCCAACTAATGATCAAGTAATATTTAGTTGTTTTATGCTATAAATTAAAATTTTAGAGAGTTTGGATAATAATATTATTTAAATTATAATTTTTTTTATGCTCCAACTAATAATCTTATTATACTTTTATTGTGTAGGTCATGAATGATGATATCAATGGAGATTTTCAATCATTTGAAGATGAAGAGACATAAATGTAGAGATGTGTAAATGTAGATGTTCAAGTTTACTTTTATATATTAAAGATGTTATTTTGAATATGAGTGATGATTGACATTTGAATATGCAATTTGAAGATATTTTGTATCATTTGAAGGATGTTCAACTTTACTTTATATATATATATATATATATATATATATATATATATATATATATTTATATATATATATATATATATATATATATATATATAATGAATTATATTATGTAATTTTTTTTAGCATTTAAGATCATTTTAAAATTTGTATATTATTAATATTATTATATCTAAAAAACATGTTGTGAATGATGTTATTTGTAGGTTAAAGAAATAAAATTATTTTTAAATTTATTTTAAAAAAAAATATTTATCGCAACGGTTATAAGTTGTTGTGCAATCTGAATTGAATTTTGTTCTAACAGACATGTTAGTGGGTTCTAATCATCTCTATTATAGCTAAAACTTGTTCTAGTGAAAACTTGGATGTGTATGTGTGCCATATAGGTTACAATATAACTAATAACAACAAACACCAATAGTTACAACATATTGTTGACTGTACCGTTAAATAAATTGTTATATGAAATCCAAATTGTTTAATATTTTCTTATTTTCGTTGACTTTCATCTATTACTACTATCACAATTTTTATTAAACATGAACTGTTATCTAATCTTTGAGTCATACATTTTTTAGCAAATAATATTTCTTTGTCAAAAACGATATTGAATACAATGTGAATGTTCAAACTGGTCCAATCTCAAGGTAACATATTTTTTTTATCAGTGAACAACTTAATGTGTTGAATATAACGTGGATGTTGTAGTTTTAATATGTTGGATATATGTGTATGTTGTATCGTATAAGACTATAAAATTCTCCATGTTGTAGTTTTACTACCCTAATGTCTTACTACAGTGTTGTTGAATATAATGACAAACAAACTTTAAGCAAGTCATGCAAGTTTCTAAATGAACTAACAAGCTTCAAATGTTCCTGGAAGTTTATATATATACTCATTTGGTTTATTGCACTATTTATTCAACTTATTGTATTGTTGTTTCTATTGCAGGAAAATGACAAACAAGAATGATTTTGTGTTTGATATCCAAGCTAAATCTAGCACTGATTTAAAGCGGATGATGAAAATTAAGGTTGAAAATGAAAAAGCTTTAAAAAACAACTCAACAAATCATGGGGGCAATCATATAAACACCAATGTTGGAAATATTCAAAAGTTAGACCATCGAAAGCAATCAAAAGTAGAAGCCTTTAAGAAAACTATTGAATCGAGCAAAGTAGTTAGACCATCGAAAGCAATCAACAGTAACACTAGGAGGCAATCAGAAGTAGAAGTCTCTAATAAAAATGTCAAGCTGAGCAAAAAGCCTACTCTGAACAATAATAAGAGACAACTGGAATTAGAGTCCTCAAAGGAAATTACCGAGCCAAGAAAGTACTTGTTCTGAACAATAATACTAAGAAGAAATTGAAGTCTACGGTGGATCCTCAAGTTAAATATTCAATTGAATCACAAGGCTCTAAGAAAACCAGTGACAAAACTAATGAGGTAACACTATGCAGTATTATTTGAATGACTATATAGGCCTATCTCACTAATTCTTCACTACTAGAGGCATATCTCATATGTTCTACATATAATAAATTGGGTTAGATGTGAATGAGTATTTTCATCAAAATTTGTTAGTATTTGTTGGTTTGAGTATTTTCATCAAAATTGGTTAGTATTTGTTGGTTTGCTTTTGGTCTGCTTTAGGCTATTCACACAGCCATTTGGTATTTGTTGGTTTCTTAATTATTCTTTTACAAACAGATTCTACAAAGCCTCAACAATACAAAGAACAAGTCTCAACAAGCCTTAGAGAAGAAACATGGAGTGGAGGTTGACAATGAAGATATAGAAGAAATTGGAATGGAAGAATATATGGAGAATAACATGTGTGACGGTGAGGAAGTTGAGGGAACAAATGTAAATAAAGCTGAAGGTAATACCTCGAGTGCTTCATCCTCGAGACTAATAAAAAAACGAGGAAAAACTTTATGTCGAAAGATTCATGCACGAGAATTCAAAGATAGACAAGAGATCACCTTGAATGAATAAGGACAACCAATTGGGCCGGATGAAAAGACAGTGTCTGAACTTAGTAGTTTTTTAGGGACAATAGGAAGAAGTTCAGATTTATGTCCTCTCACTTTCACTAGTTGGACCAATTTGGCTACGTTTTGGGAGGAAGAGAAGATAGATCCTGTGTGGGATTATGTGAATGTAAGTATTTTTTAATTTGATATTATGTTTTTGTTAGCTTACTTTGATGTGTGTATATATATATATATATATATATATATATATATATATATATATAATTTTACAGGATAAATACAATGTCCCAAAGGAAGGAAAGAAGTATGTATTTTCTATTACAAATGATGCTTGGAGACGATACAAATGCTTGCTTAAAAAGAAGCATTTTACTCCGTACAAAACCTTGCGCGAGCAGCTAAAAAATCGTCCAGTAGAGGTACCAGAAGAAGACTTCAGAAAGTTATTGGAGTATTGGAGAGATGAAAAAAATCAAGTAACATATATTCATATTCATGTTTTAAATGCTGAATCAAGTATGAATTTTGAGCTTAATTATGTGTTGAATCATGTTTTAAATGTTGAAATAAATTATAGTTCAATTTTGAATATTGCAAAAACAGTACAGCATGTTAAAAACAGTACAACATGTGGAACTAAAGATATGTCCAGTAGCAAGCATTTGGTTTTTTGTGGATTGTAAATCAAAATATTTGAAAGCATTTACTATATCTATATTCATTGCAGATTGAGATTTCATATGATGTGCTTATGTGATATCATGTTTAACAAAAAATATTTTTTCTATATATATTAATGGATGTAGGAAGTTAGTCATCAAAATACCCAAAATGTAGCTCAACTGAAATGGAGACATCGAACGGGAAATAAAGGCTTTGCTGTTATAAGAGAAAAAATGGTATCCTTTTTAAATTATTCTAAGTGACTATTAAACTATGCTACTTTATTAATATTCTCATACTCTTGTTTTACTTGGTTTAGCGTGAAAGTAATGAAGATAAAGAACCTCCGACTCAAGCTGAAATGTTCATTGCTACTCGACAAAGTAGGAAAGGAAAGGAGTTAGATCAAGAAACCAACCATGCAATTGTAAGTTATTGTTGTTAGGTGATATTGTTGTGGGTTGTTGTTGATCTCTATTGCTATTTTTCTAAACATTTGCATAAATGTAGTAATAATTACATATCATATATTTGGTGTTTCTTTGTTATATTGATTTGGTGTTTCTTCTTATTTTATTTACTAGCTACTACTATATTATGTATGTTAGATAAAGCTTAAAGACTTGATTGAAAATCAAGGACAATCTTCTTTGGAAGCTTTTGAAAGCGTATTGGGCAAACAAAAACCTGGAAGAGTGCGTTACCATGGAAGAACCACAACTCCGACTCTCTTGAAAACAAATGAAGAAATTTCTAAACTTAAAAGAGAGCATGCTGCCGAGGTTAGACAATTTAATGATAGGTTACATGAGATGGAGGAGAAACATCGTCAAGATAAGGAAGAAACAGATAGAAAAATTCAACTTCTTCTTAAGACTGTTTTGAATCAAAACGCCTCAGAATTGAATATACAAGCTCTAGCAGCTTTGATATCATCTCCTGCAACTGATGCTAACAGTGTCTTGCGTTCTTCTGCATCAACACATGCTCCAACTAATGATCAAGTAATATTTAGTTGTTTTATGCTATAAATTAAAATTTTAGAGAGTTTGGATAATAATATTATTTAAATTATAATTTTTTTTATGCTCCAACTAATAATCTTATTATACTTTTATTGTGTAGGTCATGAATGATGATATTAATGGAGATTTTCAATCATTTGAAGATGAAGAGACATAAATGTAGAGATGTGTAAATGTAGATGTTCAAGTTTACTTTTATATATTAAAGATGTTATTTTGAATATGAATGATGATTGACATTTGAATATGCAATTTGAAGATATTTTGTATCATTTGAATGATGTTCAACTTTACTTTATATATATATATATATATATATATATATATATATATATATATATATATATATATATAATGAATTATATTATGTAATTTTTTTTAGCATTTAAGATCATTTTAAAATTTGTATATTATTAATATTATTATATCTAAAAAACATGTTGTGAATGATGTTATTTGTAGGTTAAAGAAATAAAATTATTTTTAAATTTATTTAAAAAATAATAATTTATCGCAACAGTTATAAGTTGTTGTAGCTTTGAAGAAGAAATTACACTGTCGATCTACCAGAACGGTCTGAAATGCACTACGGCTGAAAACCATTGTTAAATTCCAAAAATAGTCATTCCCTAAGACATAGCAACTGCAACGTTTTTTTTATATAAAAACGGATGGAGGTCGTTGCTATTTGAAACCGTTCTCAAAAAGAAAACTACAACAACGGCTCTGTATAACGCGCTGTCGATGCGTGAAAAACCGTTCCTAAAGGCTAGGACAACGCCTAGGTTTGGCACGACCATAAAACCGTTCTGGTATGTAAAGACAACGGTATTTTTATGTTTCGCAACGGTTTTAATCCGTTGTTGTATGGTTAAAATGTTGTAGTGACACCATTTATCCTTATTATATAAAATACTCATTTTCTCCAAAATTCTCAAAATAACTCAAACTCTCCAACTTTTCTAAATTAATTAAATAAATGATTAAATAATTAAATTTAGATTTTCGGGGCGTTACATTTTATCCCTTATTTTTTTGTTAAGTTCTTTAAATTGTTCCAGCCACATTAGAAATGGAGATTAAACGCCGGGAACGAAAGTCATTATTCCTGACAAAACGACGTCGTTTATAATTGGAGAGATCGACGCCTTGGAGAGTGAGGGTTTGGATTGTTGTTTCTTCTTCTTTAAAAGAATTCAATTGATATTGTTTTCAATAAAATTCTGGACAATTGAAATATCCATCTTTAGTATTCAGTTCTATATCTGTTTTTTTCTTCCATTGTTATATGGTAATATGGTTTTGTTTTCCCTTTGTCTTGATTGTTGGATTTGGGGACGAAGCGAAAAGCAGTAAAAAATAGTGGACACGAGCAGGAAACGAAGCAATAAAATAGTGGTTAATTTGGGGAAGATGGTTCAATTTGAGGAATTATTGATAATTGAGACACAGTTGCAATTTAGGGTTCAATTTGGGGATGAATGTTTCAATTTGGGGTTTGGGGAAGATGACGAACAATGGACACAGTAAAAGGGGTGGTGAATTATGATTTTTGATTTTATAAGGGGGAATTGATAAAAAAAAAAACTTCAGGGGGACAAAACCGAATCTCGCCCTAATAGCAGGGGGATTTATATAATTAAGCCTTGTTATTATTAGATGATTGATAAATATTAAATTAAATCCTGGCAGGTAGTATAGGTCATGTGGCACATGGAAAATCAAAAGTTTGAAAGCAATATTGGGTGTTCAGGTATTACTTTTTCTAAATGTTCTCCTCTACTTTGGTTTTGGCGTATGGATGATGATGGTGATGTTTATACTGTATACATGTTATTCTTGGTACATGGTGTTTTGGAATGATTTACTCTTGGATGTAGCTGATATTTTTCAATTAGAAAGGAAGTATTTACTCTTTGATGTAACTCAAAATGCTATGTTTCATTTAATCCAAGTAGCAAGCGAGTTATGAAACTTGTGAAATCTGAATTACCACCACATAATTATGAAGTTAATTTCAATATTTGGGTTTTATTTTGTCTAGATAAGTTGTATAGTCGGTTCATTTGATTGGTATATGGAATCTATAAAAAGTGGTTATCTTCTTATACCTTTGGATCAATTGAACTGCTTTCCAGTTTGCTCTATTTATGGATCTTCAGTTTTAAGAAAGGACTCACATACCAATTGATCTCCCTCTAGCTTTTTATATTAATGTTGTTGATCTCCCCGTTTCCCCCCGAATGTCATGCAGACCGTGTGTTTCAATAGTAAAGGACTTTCATTGATTGAAGGTGACAATTAAGTTTAATTATGTTGTTCGAGCGGTAGCAGTAGCACCGTACCAAGCTGAAAAGTTATGCACACTTGTTGAGAAGTATATGATGAGAGGATTTGTGTTTTGATTTACGACTTACAATTGTTCGAGTTCCGAGGTCACTGCACGATCTATCTGCTAATTTTTTGATCGATTTTGTATAATGTTGTTGTCATTTGTTGATACTGATATGATTGAGAATTTGGATATGATAAATCGTCATATTTATGTGTTTGAATTTTTCTGAATTGAATGACATTTTATAGTAATTGTCTTGGTTTTCAAACTAATATATTTATCATGTTGAGTTTGTGATAGTAGCTTAATATCCTCTTATATGTTGATAGAAATTTTTTCTTTCCTTATTACATAACAGCGTGGCTTATGATTTCTGAATTATGGTATCTTTTCTAATTTCGATTCTGAATAATGACACTGTGGCTTTTATAATTGTAGCTTAATATCCTCTTATGATATATTTTCTAATTCTGGCTTATGACAGTGTGGCCTACATGATAGTGAATTTGTGTTCTAACTTCATGTATAAAGAAGACAAAAGTTAAAGTGGCATTTTTCCCAATCTCTTGGCGGAGGTTGTGTCCATTGCTAGAACTTGTAACTGCCAGTTTGCAAAACAGAAATCTTGAAGGTGACAATAGTAGTTGAAACACATTATTTCAAATAGTAGTGGAGTAATATATACTTTGGTAGATATGATTTTATGTATTAGATGCATTGCTTCAGTGTTCTTCGTATTTGGTTAAATCTTGAATTTGGATGAATAAAAAAAGTAGTTGTAAGTTGGACTAATCAAATAACCCAAACTTATAAACATTGCCAATTCATGGTTGAATCGCTTGATCTGTTCGGTTCTGTCATCAATACACATGTTAGTACTCTGGTTTATTGGTTGTGGGAAATGCGGACCTGCTGAATGCTAGAGGAAGTCATGCATAAAACAATTACAAGACTACATTTTGTATACTACTATAATTTCATTTACAATTTTCTCTTAAATTATCGATATGGTTTTAAGCTATGGATGTACTTCATTCCATTAATATACTTCTATTATTTCCAATGTGCAGATTAACATGGACACTATAAAAATCAGTAACCTGAAGATAAATTTTTTTGTTCCGACAATCCCATGTTGGGTAGTCCAAGGATAAAGTTAATATGTTGGGCAGTGTTGTTAAGATGTTTATTCACAAAACCCAACAAAGCAAGATTTGTTTGGTTTGTATTAATTTCATGAAAGGTAAAATCTATTTGTTTTAACTTAATGCAGAAGTACAGTGGGAAGAAATCTTCTATAAGTAGCAGTGGCTCTCGGGCAGACTGAAGCTTTGTTGTGTCATGATTTGAAAAACACAGTTCTCAAAGTTTGGTTTTATGGGCATTCATTGTTGATATGGTTTTAGATTTATTGCAAATTTAGTTTTGTATTACCATTGAACTAGCATGATCTTAAGTGAGATTTCACACACAACCTTGATTTTTCTCCTAGGATATTTCCATTGCCTTTGAAGTTTATGCATCTTTATTTGTTAGTGTTAGTTTATTAGACAACTTGGAGTATTTGATTTAAAGTCCATGTTTATTTTTTGGTATACTTAGTTAATTTAATCAACAAACTGTTGATGGAATCATATACTTGCATCCTTGATAATAAGAATAACACAAATTATCATTCTTACTGGAATGAAGGTACCTATGATTATTATGTATATGATTGAATAATCGATTTATTCTTACTCTTAAGATAATTTACTATTATGTAATAGGTGTTAGACAATCATGCATTTATATTTGTCTCTAATGTTAAAATTGTGATTTTAATTGAGAGAGACTCAATCAATTAGATTTTCCCAATAAAACATTCATAAATATTACTTTCAATATTGTGGAATATTGGAACAAACCCTAGTACGAATAACATGTCGTCGAAGTCTGTTCACATGTTATTGTTTAATTGGGCCTTGTGTTATGATTCCAATTGTTTTAAGTTAGCTTGTACCCTAAGTTAGCTTGTAATGAGTAATTGTTAAAAAACCCATTAGTTTAGTATGTTAGTTTTATTATAAATAGCATACTAATCTCTCATATTTTGTATAAGGGAAAATAGGAAGATAAAACCATAATTCAAAAGTGAGAGAGGTTATTGGTTATTCCTGTATACTTGTAATCTTGTTTTAAGAGAAAGAAAAAAATTGCAGTTTATAACCAATCATTTTATCCTTGGTTAACCTAAACCCTAACCCTTGTGGGTTTCTTGATCACAAAGAAACCTATTATACTTTGTTTCTAAGGTATCCAATTCACAACAAATTGATGCGGTGAGCATGGAAAAGATGCCTTTGACAAAGTATGAGATTGAAAAGACGGTCATGATTGAGAAATCACATATCACAATATTCTTGAGCCTTGGTGATAAGGTTCTTCGACAAGTATCAAAGGAGACGATGACGTCAGGGTTATGGTTGAAACTTGAAGGTTTTTACATGACCAAATCATTGGTGAATCGACTCTACCTGAAGCAAGCCTTGTATTCATTCAAGATGAGTGATGACAAAGTATTGGTTGAACAATTGGATATGTTCAACAAGCTGATTCTTGATCTTGAAAATATTGATGTGAAGATCGATGACGAAGATCAAGCGCTGTTGTTGTTATGCGCTTTTCCCGGAACATATGCTCACTTCAAAGAAACCCTCTTGTATGGAAGATAGTATCTGACCTTTGAATATGTTCAATCTTCCTTGTACTCTAAGGACTTGAACAAACATAAGGAGCATAAACCTTCGATAGTTGGTGAAGGTTTGGCCGTTAAGGAGAAATTCTTTTAAAAGGATGGTAAGTTCGACAAGAAGAAGGGTAAAACTAAGCAAAAGTCTTATAGTGGTGAAGCATCTGGTGTTCGACGCTATCATTGTAAGAAGGAGGTTCAAATTCGAAAGGTGTGCCCTGAACGCCTGAAAGATCGTGGAGGTAATGATAATGGTAATGCTGCCAATGTTCAAGATGATTTCGACTCATCTAATGTACTTGTGGTTTCGAGCGGAGACTCAAGAAAATAGTGGATTATGGATTCAGGTTGTACTTGGCACATGACTCCAAATAAAGACTTGTTCGAGGAATTATGTGATCAAGATGGTGGGTCAGTGCTGCTGGGAAACAACAAGCTTGCAAAATTGCAGGTATTGGATTTGTGAGATTCAAGCTCCATGATTAGTCAATAAGACTATTGATTGAAGTTAGGTATGTACCTGACTTGAAGAGAAATTTGATTTCTCTTGGTGAATTCGACAAGAAGGGATATGTCTTTCAAGGAGAGAAACGTATCCTAAGAGTCATGAAGGGGTCGAAGTAAGTCTTGAGAGGTGTGAAGAAACAAGGCTTGTATACCCTTGAGGCTGAAGTTGTAAGTGGTTCGAAAAATGTTTCATCCACGAAACTGTTGTCGAAGACAAAATTACGGCACATTAGATTGGGCCATGTCAGCGAGAGAGGCCTGGTCGAACTGGGGAAACAGAACCTGCTAGGTGGTGACAAAGTCGAGAAGTTGGAGTTTTGTAAGCCTTGTGTATTTGGTAAATCCTGTAGGGTGAAGTTTAACAAAGGTAAACAAAGAATACATGGACCCCTTGATTATATTCATGCTGATCTTTGGGAGCCTGCAAAGAATCCTTCACATTCAGGTGCAAGATATTTTTTATCCATAGTTGATGACTATTCTAGAAAGTTATGGGTATTCACTCAGAAGACGAAGGATGAAACTTTTGAGAATTTCGAGAGTTGGAAGGTTCTGGTCGAAACTCAAATTGGCAGAAAGGTCAAGAGGTTGAGAACTGTAGCAGGCACTCCTCAGAAAAATGGTCTAGCTGAGAGATTCAATCGAACAATCCTCCAAAGGGTTAGATGCATGTTGGTTAGTGCTGGATTGAAGAAGGTGTTTTGGGTTGAGGCTGTTTCGATAGAAATATATCTGATACACAAATGTCCTTTGATTGCGCTAGATATGAAGACACCTGAAGAAGTTTGGTCGGGACATCCACCAGATCTCGACAAACTGAGAGTATTTGGCTGTGTAGCATATGCTCATATTAGGCAAGACAAGGTCGAACCTAGAACTCTGAAATGCATGTTCATGGGATTTCTTGAAGGAGTCAAAGCTTATAGGCTATGGTGCATAGAGTCAGGTCACAAGAGGTGTATCACTAGTCGAGATGTAGTTTTCAATGAAGCTGAGATGGCTTTCAAGAAAACTGACGATGTTGTCGAAGAGCTAGAACAGGGAGAAATTCCTATTGAGGTGGAGCATAGTGATGTTGAATTTAATGACCCAGATAAAGTCGAAGAAGAAGTAGAAACTATTCAAAGATGAGGAGACTGATAATGGCTACCTGCTGGCAAGAGACAGGTTGAGAAGAGTCATCAAGCCACCTCAGAGACTTGGGTATGCAGATCTTATAGCTTATGCCTTAATATCTGCAAGTGAGGTTCTAGATGAAGAACCTAGAGACTATAAGGAAGTTATGAGGAGTCGAAATAAGACTGAATAGCTGAATGCCATGGATGATGAGATGAAATCTCTTCATGATAACAATACTTAGGAATTGATCAAGAAACCTATTGGAGCCAGGTTAGTCATCTGTAAATGGATTTTCAAAGTTAAGGAAGGAATCGAAGGAGTGGCGTTGAAGAGATACAAGGCAAGTGATAACGAGAAATCGTATCGTTTTATTACTATGTTTTAATGCCGTTTTATCGCACATTTATCGTATTAACACCCGATTCTTCGAGTTTTCTATGTCGTTTTGCAGGTATAACAATTATAGAGCTAAATCATAAGCCAAAGGTGGAATGAGCAAAAACAAGCATGAAAATAAGAAGAAGAAAGGAATTCTGCAAAATGCTGCATAATTGTAACAGTCACGACCGTCACCAAGCTGTCACGACCGTGACACGCTAACTGGACCAGTCACGACCGTCACCAAGCTGTCACGACCGTGACACGCTAACTGGACCAGTCACGATCGTCACCAAGCTCTCACGACTGTGATGCGCTAAAAATGAAGATAACGCCCGTGACACCCTTGTCACGAACGTGACAAAGGTAAAATAGGTTTACTTAAATTGATTTGGTCATGGAACGTGCTACGTGAAGTCAAAACGTTTCCTATTCTTCCGCAGACTCAGTAGCACATTTTCTCCTGGATTCTTTCTTCAACAACGAAGCCCACGCATGGATTTCAACTGCCAATCCCAAATTATGTTTTCTATAAATAGCTTAATTTCAAAGTAGAAACTACAGAGTATTATTTTAGCATTTCTCGCGGAAGCTCTGCCGTATTTTTGTTGCACCCTATTTCATTATTTTTTCCAGCAATTACTCTTGTTCCTGTTTTAATTTCTATATCCCAACCAAATCAAATAACAATTTCCAACATTAGGAAATTGTTATTATTTATTTTCTTTCAAGCCTTCAGAACTTCGTTTAAATTTTATTTTCGATTCAGTTTCGCACTCCGAGCTTGCCAGACTGTGGAAGAAGGAGTTTTGCAATTTTTATTATTCAGGTTTTTAATAATTTTGCCTTTATATTAATTTAATTATTTATGTTAAGAATTTATTTTTATTACTTTATAATGCATATTTTAATTTGTGTTCATCTGTTTCTGCATCTGTCTGGTACAACAAATATGAGTAGCTAAACAATTTAGGCGGTATGTAATTAAAATAAACCAACTCGGTAAAATCAAATCTAGGCTTAAACAATTAAGAACTTAAAATTCTGGCTGTGACTTTTTATTATAAAAATTAATCTTTTTGTTACGAGAGTAAGGAAAGTGTAATAGGTTAGGTCGAGACCACGAGAGTGTGAGATTTTAACCAGATAGCTAAAGTTAGGCATTTAATTTAAATACAGCGAGAGTGCTTTAAAATGAATTAGACTTATTAAGTTTCCAAAAATTATTTCTAAACACTTATGGGCTAGCGAGAGCAGGCATAGGGCTTTAGGAGTAAGATCTGAGATAAGACCACGAGAGTGTGAGTTAAAGATATTTAAACTGATAACCTCTACAGAATATATTAAGTGAACCATCCTTATAAGCTTAGGTTAGATTGACCCGCCTAGGTTAACATAATTACATACCGACCGCCTTCTTATTATTTTATTAAACTAAAATTTAATTCCCGTCTTTAATTCAAAAAAAACAAAATCGTGACAACCATACACCTTAGCTAAACTAGTAAACCCTCTAGCACTAAGTGATCATAAAGTCCCCGTGGGATCGACAATCTTTTATATTACTTCGATAGGCTGTGCGCTTGTAGTTAAGATACTGCTAGACACATATTGCGTCTTCGCCCCATCAAGTTTTTGGCACCGTTGCCGGGGACCTTAATTTAGTTACTATTGCACTTTAGAGTAGCATCGTCTAGACTAAGGTAACAACTATTTCTTTTCTTAATCTAAATTCCCGAGTGTATGCCAAGTACTCGCTCTCAAGGCGAAGAATTGCAACCTCTAATCCCAGAATCAGAATGCTTCTTACACGTAAGAAGACGAATATTCGACTACGAACGAAATTACAACATTCCAGATCTTCAAATTGATCCACCTAAACCAATCGGAACATCAAAGGACGCAGAGATGGCTGAAGAACCGAATCACCCACTCAAATATTACGCTAGTCCTTCGCAAGCTGAACCGCATTCCAGCATTGCCGCGCCGGCTATCAATCGAAACGATTTCGAATTGAAACCTTCGCTGATATCAGCCGTGCAACAAAATCAATTCGCTGGAAATCCTACCGAGGATCCGAACCTTCATCTTTCGATATTTGTGCAGTATGCAGATACCGTAAAAGCCAATGGAGTTACCCAAGAAGCTATTAGACTACGTTTGTTTCCTTTTTCACTTCGAGACAGAGCAAGAGCCTGGCTTCAATCTCTGCCTTCGAACTCAGTAACTACGTGGGAGGAACTAAAGAGAGTTTTCTTGACCAGATATTTCCCACCTAGCAAGACAGCTATGCTGAGAGCTCAGATCAACGGATTTAAGCAAAGGGAAAACGAATCACTATTCGAAGCTTGGGAACGCTATAAGGATATGCTGAGACTTTGTCCACATCACGGATTAGTAGAATGGATGGTCATCCATACCTTCTATAATGGACTCTTGTACAATACAAGAATGACAATTGACGCTGCCGCAGGCGGTGCACTGATGGACAAAGAATATAATGATGCCTATGCACTTATCGAAAGTATGGCTCAAAACCATTACCAATGGGGAAGCGAGAGAGTCGCAACTGAGAAACCAACAAAAGGAGGTATGTACGAAGTGAGTAGTATGGACCAAGTCAATGCAAAGTTTGACCAACTAAACCAAAAGATCGACAACTTGGCCATAACACCAACAACCACCGTGGCTGCAGTAACACCTAACTGTGAGTTATGTGGAGTTCCAGGACATGAAGTTCCTGACTGTCAACTATTGACAGGAATTCCCACAGATCAAGTGAATTATGCTCAAGGAAACCCATACTCAAACACATACAACCCAGGTTGGAAGAATCATCCGAACTTCTCCTATAAGAATAACAATGCTTTATACGCACCAGGTCAAGCACTAGCTACACCACCAGGATATCAAAAGACTGCTCCTAATGTCCCTAGAAAATCGAACCTTGAGTTGATGATGGAGAACTTCATAGCTACCCAATCTCAAACGAACAAGGATTTCTTAAACCAAAACATACACACTAGTGAGCAGATTAAACAATCAGTGAGCAAGGTAGATGCGTTAGCTACACATAACAAAATTCTTGAAACTCAGATTTCACAAGTAGCTAAACAACAAGCACCTACCGCTGCACCAGCTGGAGTATTTCCTGGACAACCTCAACCTAATCCGAAAGGACATGCCAATGCCGTGATATTAAGAAGTGGCAAGGAACTTGACGGACCTACCGATCCAAGACTTGACAATCCAGCCATGTACCAAAAACCGGATAAACCGACTGAAATGGTGAATGAACCAGAAGAAAAGGAAGATAATAATCAAGAGGAAGTGGAGAAAGAAAAGCCTTATGTGCCTCCACCGCCCTATAAACCACCAATTCCGTACCCTCAGAGATTAACCAATTCCAAGACGACGGGTCAGTTTAAGAAATTTGTCGAACTTCTGAAACAGTTGAATATTACTATTCCGTTTACAGAAGCGATCACTCAAATACCCTCGTATGCTAAGTTTTTAAAAGAAATCTTATCCAATAAGAAAAAGATAGAGGATAACGGAACAGTTACGCTTACTGCTGAGTGTAGCGCCATAATTCAGAATAATATGCCTCCTAAGCTAAAAGATCCACGAAGTTTCTCTATACCCTGTGTAATAGGAAAATTCGTCATTAACAAAGCTCTATGCGATTTAGGAGCCAGTATCAGTGTTATGCCCTTAACGATTTGCAAAAGGCTAGACATGGGAGACCTAAGACCAACTAAAATGTCTGTTCAACTAGCCGATCGCTCTGTTAAATATCTTGTAGGCATACTAGAAAACGTCCCAGTACGTATAGGACAATTCTACATCCCTACTGATTTCATAATCATGGACATCTCTGAAGACTCCACTACACCTATCATACTAGGAAGACCATTCTTAGCTACCGCCGGAGCTATAATAGACGTAAAAAGAGGAAAGCTAACCTTTGAAGTAGGTGAAGAGAAAGTTGAATTTATTTTAACACAATTCTTACAATCACCAGCTATAGAGGATACATGCTATCTATTGGACGTAATTGACGAATGTGTAAGAGAAATGGAACTGAAAGAAACTACCTATTCTGAAATTATGAAAATTCAAATCCCTCCGATTTTCGAAGATGATAATTGGCGTGCACCGTATCAAGACGATAGTCTAAGCGAAATTTTAGCACTTACACTGGATCCCATGCCAAGTAAAGATAAACCTACATTAGGATTAAAAACTTTACCTAATAACCTAAGGTACGAATTCTTAGACATTGAATGTAAAAGACCAGTTATAATAAATTCCGGTTTAGGAACTATAGAAACAAAGAAACTTTTAGATGTCTTGAAGAAATATCCAACTGCATTAGGATATAACATATCTGATCTCAAAGGAATATGCCCTTCAATCTGTATGCATCGCATTCTGCTAGAAGAAGATTGCAAAACCTCCAGAGAATCTCAAAGAAGAATTAACCCAATCCTTAGCACTGTAGTAAAAGAAGAAGTTAAGAAACTACTAGATGCCGGAATAATATATCCAATCTCTGATAGTAAATGGGTTAGTCCAGTACATGTAGTGCCAAAGAAAGGAGGTATCACTGTTGTGAAAAACGCTCAAGGCGAATCGATATCGCAAAGAGTAGTGACAGGACATAGAGTGTGCATAGATTATCTTAAACTAAACAAAGCCACTCGAAAAGATCATTTCCCACTACCCTTTATAGATCAAATGTTAGAACGATTAGCCAAGCATTCTTATTTCTGTTATCTTGATGGTTACTCAGGATTTTTCCAAATCCCTATCCATCCGGATGATCAAGAGAAGACTACATTCACATGCCCCTATGGAACGTTCGCTTATAGACGAATGCCATTTGGATTATGCAACGCTCCTGCAACCTTTCAAAGATGTATGATGTCAATCTTCGCAGATTTTATAGACAACATCATGGAAGTGTTCATGGATGACTTCTCTGTATGCGGGCAAAGTTTTGAAGGTTTCCTATCAAATTTAGAAATGGTGTTAGAAAGATGTGTAAAAGTAAACCTCGTGCTTAACTGGGAGAAATGTCATTTTATGGTCATAGAAGGAATCGTATTAGGACACGTCATATCCGACAAGGGAATTGAAGTTGATAAATCTAAGATAGAAGTCATAAAAGATCTTCAACCCCTTAAAACCATTCAAGAAATACGAAGCTTTTTAGGACACGCCGGTTTTTACCGACGATTCATCAAAGATTTCTCGAAAATCACTAAACCTCTTACTGGTTTATTAATGAAAGATGCTGAGTTCATATTCAATGAAGATTGTCTTAAAGCATTCGAAACTCTAAAACCAGCCCTCATCACCGCACCAATCATGCAAACCCCTGACTGGAGATTACCTTTCGAAATCATGTGCGATGCGAGTGACTATGCTGTAGGCGCAGTTCTAGGCCAGAGGAAGGAAAAGAAACTTCATGCGATTTACTATGCCAGTAGAACCTTAGATTCTGCTCAGATGAACTACGCCACCACTGAAAAAGAACTTTTAGCAGTTGTCTTTGCGCTTGACAAATTCCGTTCTTACCTAGTAGGAGTGAAAATAATCGTCTACACAGACCATGCTGCTATCAGATATCTATTGACTAAGAAAGATGCTAAACCAAGACTCTTGAGATGGATTTTACTCTTACAAGAGTTTGATCTCGAAATAAAAGATAAGAAAGGTACTGAAAACGTCGTAGCGGACCATTTATCCAGAATAGAAGGTATTAAACCCGAACAAGTGTCGATTAACGATGATTTTCCGTATGAACAGCTGATAACACAAATAGGAAGAGATCCGATTCAGTTAGACTTAGATGAACCAGAACCTGTGAAAACAATCCAAACGACTGTAGGACTGCCATGGTACGCTGACATTGTTAACTACCTAGCCGCAGGAGCTCTTCCACCTGATTTAACCTATCAGCAGAAAAATAAATTCTTTCACAATCTCAAACATTATTATTGGGATGAACCATTATTGTTCAAAAGAGGACCCGATGGAATCTTTCGTCGATGTATTCCCGAAGAAGAAATAGAAGATGTCATTGCTCAATGCCATTCATCTCCTTATGGTGGACATGCAAGCACTTCCAAGACTTGTGCAAAAATCTTGCAAGCCGACCTATTCTGGCCTAATCTATGGAAAGATGTCCACATCGCTGTTATAAATTGCGATCGGTGTCAACGCACCAGTAATATTTCAAGAAGAGATGAAATGCCTCAAAAAGGAATATTAGAAGTAGAAATATTTGACGTCTGGGGAATAGATTTCATGGGACCATTCCCATCATCTTTCGGTAATAATTACATACTCGTAGTTGTTGATTATGTTTCAAAATGGATTGAAGCTATAGCTTCTCCTACAAACGACACACGAGTAGTAATAAAGCTTTTCAAAAATATAATCTTTCCCAGATTTGGTGTGCCTAGACTCGTCATAAGTGACGGTGGCTCGCACTTCATTTCAAAAATCTTTGACAAATTACTATCTAAGTATGGAGTAAGACACCGTGTGGCAACACCATATCACCCACAAACAAGTGGACAAGTCGAAGTCTCAAACAGAGAAATCAAACAAATCTTAGAAAAGACTGTCGCCATATCTCCGAAAGATTGGTCATCTAAACTTAATGAAGCTTTATGGGCTTATAGGACCGCTTACATGACACCCATAAGAACTACACCTTTCAAATTAGTTTATGGAAAATCTTGTCACCTCCCGGTAGAACTAGAACACAAAGCTTATTGGGCGATCAAAACTCTCAATATAAACTATAATGCTGCAGGAGAAAAGCGAATCCTAGATATTAACGAATTAGAAGAATTAAGGCTAGATGCTTATCAGAATGCTAAGATATATAAAGAAAGAACTAAGCGATGGCATGATAAACGCCTATCTAGGAAAGAATTTAGTGTGGGAGACGTTGTACTCCTCTTTAATTCAAGACTTAGGATCTTTCCTGGAAAATTAAAATCTAGATGGTCAGGACCCTTTGAAATAACTAAAGTATTCCCAAGTGGAGCAATAGAAATTAAGGGTAGGAATAGTGAACCATTCATAGTAAACGGACAACGTTTAAAACATTATCATAAAGTTGAAAATAGAGATTATGCAAATAGTCTAAGGCTTTTAGAGTTGTCCACTAATTCCCCTGATTAATCTACACCTAAGCATTACGTCAGGCTTTTGACGATAAAAACAGCGCTTAGTGGGAGGCAACCCATTTACTCATTTAATCATTTAATTATTTAAATCATTTTTATCATTCTATTATTTTGTCATTTATCGTTTTACTATTCATTTATTTGTTTTGTCATTTTATAGTTTTATTTCAATATTACTATTATTGCTTTTAATTTATTCATTTTATTTCCTTATTTTTCCTTATTTTAATCTTAAATCACATTTACAGATTTTCTAAAGTCTTTTCCATTTTCCTTCTCCCCCTGATTTGTTTCCTCCATATTTGCACTGACCATGGCTAACCAACCGATAAAACATATGGAAACCAAATTTAGAGGTAGGAACCAATGGATTTGACCCTGTACCCGGATGATCTGACTATGGAAACCCTAGGTATACACGATAGCATCCTGTACTTGTTTAACCGACTTGGATGGGAGAATGCACTGATTCAACATAAGTTTGTGACTTACCGCGAGCTCACCCTTGAGTTCCTTAGCTCCTTAGTTTACCTACCCGAGCGCGGTTTTGGATTCAGGAAGGGATTTATCAGTTTCCGCCTATTTGGAATAGAATATGACTTTAACCATAAAGAACTAGCTGACTTATTAGGATTCCCTAGTGGACCCTTTGCTTTTACTACCACACAGGTAGAATTGATGGACATTGAGCTGGATTTCTTTTGGGGAACATTAACCGGAAACTACCACCCTGAACCAAATAGCATGAACAATGATGAGATACATAACCCAGCTATTTGTTACTTCCATAAGATTCTTGCCCACACCTTCTTTGGAAAAGAAGAAAACCTTACCGGAGTATCTAAAGATGAGATATTCATTATGTCATGTTTCACTAATGGACAGCCTGTCAATGGTGTGCCTTTCATGATGCAAACCTTCACCCGAATCCAAGAAGAACCTGAATTACCTATATTAGTAGGAGGTCTTGTAACCATGATTGCTGATGCCTTAGGACTTAGGTACCAATTGCACAGGTGCAACCGTTTAGGTACCATCCGTCCTATGAATCTTAACTTTTGTTTTAATCGCCATATCATAAGGAATTTAGGACATCCACCTTTCGAGTACCTAATCAGGAATGAGGTAGTAACCTTGTTCACACTACCAAACCATGCTAGAGTAAGTGTTCACAATAAGGATAGCTGGCTTTATGAGTTAACCCCACCTGACTATCCATCTACTCCTGAAACACCTCAATCTTACAAGATAAAGGATGATATAATAACCTATGTCGAAAGTGACCCTGAGACACCTCCTGGTTACCATGACATTGACCACATTGACGAAGCGATTGAAACCCCTGAAGTGAATCAAGTAGATTATGCTAACAACTTACAGAATATCATGAACACTCTTGAAGCTTACCAAACTGATATAAATACTGTTAAGGATGAGATTAAGAGCATGCGATTGGACATTATAGGTCTAACTGACATAACCTGTGAACAATTCTATCACCTGAACTCCGCAATCGAAGATTTGAAGAAACACTTTTGAAAATGCTACAGTGATCTAGTTTATTTTACTTATTGTTTTCATTTCTAGTTATTTTTACTTTTCGCAAACAATTTCGTACCGTATTTTCATTAATGTAATTTCATTCCAATTATCAAATGCAAAGCACTTCTAGTTTACAAATTTTTCCATTTTAATCAATTTATATGTTTTTCAATCTATATACTGTTATGCTTGAATTGATTCATATTTTATACAATCTCTCGTATGATGCAATTTACAAGTGCTATGTTGAAATTATTTATTATATGGTGTTTATATTTAATATTGAGTGAGAAGTGATCAAAAATATTATATAAATTATATGAAGCGTGAGAGATAATGCTTTCTGGAAATTATTCAAGGAATTCAACCCTCACGGTCGTCACACCCCCCTAACGATCGTGACAAGCTAATTTAGCGTGTCACGACCGTCATCTCCTTGTCACGACTGTGACAACCCTAAATATAGAATTCGTGAGAAACATAACTGTTTCTTCTTCGAAACCTCTTCATCTTCTTCTTCCATAACTTTCAAAACCACCCATTATCTCCCCCAACTTCCGTAACCTCCCATTACCAAATTAAAACTCATTAACCTCTCCATTATCACCACACCTATCACATTCTCACCTTCCAATATTTATTCGAACCATTATTTCTCTCATTTTATCACTTTTTCACAAAAATCCAAACTCCTCATCTCCTACTTTTGTTCATGCATGCAATGGAAGCTATTCAATTTAGAAAGGGTGAGAATGGAGAAAACCAAAGAGAAAGATTCATCCGATTCCAGAACCGCGGTGTGCAACCCACGCGTTATATCGACACTGTCTGTTTGAGAGAATTGGGAATGCTTAACAGTGTCAAGAGCCTGCTTCAAAAAGTCAGTCTGTGGGATCTTTGCAGTCAACCTCAGCCCACATTCGAGCTTCTGACACTGGAATTCCTAAGCTCATTCCATTATATCACTGGTACCGGTTCTCAGAGTCAACTTACCGGTTTCGCCAAGTTCAGATTGCATGGCCGGGAGTTCGAACTTTCGCAAAATAGGATAGCCGAGTTGCTAGGCTTCGATCATGGGAATGAAGCTCACCTCCGCGTGCCGGATAATTTCAGTGAAACCGCTTTCACTTTATGGCACGACATAACCAACACCCGTGCCTCAGCCTTCCAGAGCCTTAATGCTACACACATCCACAACCCGACAATAAGATATTTTCACCAAATCATTTGCAACACCATCTTTGCACGAGAGAGTAACCATAAGCTCAACTCCAAGGAGCTTCTGTTCTTGCACTGCGCTCTAAATGACGAGCCAATCAACGCTGCCCCGTTCATGCTTTCTCACATCCAGGCCATTGCGCAAAGAGGCTCAACCCCATTTTTCATAGGCGGCATCGTCACCACCCTCGCCATTCAATTGGGGCTTGGTGACTTGGTCGTAGATTTGCCTTTCAGAGCCGCCGAGTTCCTAACGAAGAGCTATTGCAGGTCCGCTCACTTGATTGCGCAGAGAGAGGATGGCAGGTATAGCCCTGTTATCCACGACACTGTTTATCACCACATCATTCTGCCGTCCCGTGACCGCATCGATCCGTCTAGCCGAGCCAACTGGCTCTTTGCTTTACCAGATGCTTCCGGCCACGCCCCCATTCATGATGATCAGGCCGATCCTCCAGCAGATGAGATGCAAGATGCCATGGATGCAGCTGAGCCTGTCCAGGACATTCCCGAGTCATCTACCCGACAGCCTCCTGCACAAGAATTCACTCTTGAGGACGTCCTCCGTGCGATTCATCAGCAAAATCAGATGAATGCCGCACTGGAGCGAAGGCAGAAGGAGCAGCATGATGCTTTACTCCGCACTATTGCAACCAACCAGACAGCTACTGATGATAAGCTCGGAGAAATTTTTAGTGAGCTAGAGGCCTTACGCATTGACATCACTGCTATCACCGGTACCGGTTCTGATCTTGAAGCGACTCCTACCAGACGCTCCCGCACCAGAAGCCGAGCCCGCGGTCCTCAGCATCCTTAGTTTTAGTTTTTGCTTATGTTTGTTTTTCATTTTCGTAGTTTGTATTGTACTTTTACCGCTATTATATCACAACATTGAGGACAATGTCTGATATAGTGTGGGAGAGGTACCTTCCATTTTCCGCATTTTCCCTTTTCGCATTTTTCCATTCCGTTGTATTTCCATTCCGTTGTATTTCCATTCCGTTGTATTTCTTTTCGTAAAGTTAATGAAACGAGCAATTTTTGTGCTATTTTCTTTAGTTTCAAACTTTCCCCGTTTATTTAGCCATACCGAAAAAAATCTTTAATTATTCGCATTACCCGACTTACCTACGAAATCATAATTAGGAAGCTGAGAACGATTCAACAAGACCAATACAATCTTGACACCTTTGACTTCCCACTTAAGCGATTCCATTCCGATTATCGTTACGAGTACACCTTAAGTTCCAGTTCAAAAGTAACCCCTAGTAGTTTATACTAGCAGTCAGCACCGTCTGAACACAAACCACGTGGGGAGCCGATGAATATAAGCGTTTGATGCCTAATCTAAAATAATCCTTCATATCTCGAGGCAAATGAAAAGAAATTGCACCAAAGTACACGGTCGCATATAAGAAACGAGAAATATGAGAAGGAGTCCATTGCGGGTTGGTTCAGAGGTACTGGTTCTGAACTTGGTAGGGCGTGCTACGGCTCGATCCCCCACAACCTCCAAATCGGATTATGTATGTAGGGTTACTGCATTCGTGTACCAGACCCCGTGCTTTTAAAGGATCAAATTCGCTAACCGGCTACTCCACTACGTGCGTGCTAAGGCAAAGGGCTTAATGTGATTGCGCTAGAATGAAACCGGGCGAAATAAGATCGAAAGACTCTAGGTGAAATCGTAAAGCAATTGCCGAATGTGTCGTTTAACAGGAAGTCGACGACTTAGCTTGTTTCTTGTGTCATTAATGTATCGTTAGTGTTTGTAATACCTCAAAATTTGCCCTCATATTTGTTCCCTCTATGGGCTCATCATTTTGCATTCATCTGTATTTCTCACCAATTCATTAACATCATAGTAGCTCACTTCGTTGTTTCATAAGGCATGTGATCAGGGTTCAAGGAAACTAGGGTTTTGTACCTTATAAATACCTGGCAAGGATTGAAACGACAAAGAATATTCACCGGATTATGATTCCCCTCCAAATGCGGTTATTCAGTTGTGTATCAACTCAGATGGGAGTTTGAACTAGTTAGGGCCAAACTATCAAAAGATGGTTGCGACTGCAAGGTTTATTTTGGGCCACGGGACTGTTTCTTAAACAATGCATGTTCAAAGTTCAGATTGCCGTGTGTTGAAATTCATCAGTTTATCGAGCAGTGTTTTGTTTGAAGTTTGGTTTGAATTTTCATTTTATCAGTGACGTATCTGGATTCGAATGGTTATGGTATGTTTCAAACGATTCAAAGAGTTGTGACTAATCTAAAAAAACGTTCAATGGCTCAGAAGTGGTTGTGTTTATAGATTTATGGAGAGAACTCAAAATAGGTTTTGGAAAAAAATCAAGAGTTCATTTATGGCTTTGTTCTCATTGTTATGAACCGCTCCTGATTATTCCATTCCATTCTCATCTCTCTATTTCAATACGTTTCCATCAATCCATTTTCAGTTTCAATTTATTCATATATCTATTCATTTTTTAATCCATTGTATTAACCAAATAATCATTTCATTTTCTAGGGGCCCAATCAGTCATCTAAACTTTTGTTTTTGCACATATTCATTTCCTTCTTTTAACCTGAGGATTATTTCTTTTTGTACTTGTTTTAATTCTCATTACAAGGAAATATGAGTATCATTATTCTTTTGGCCCAATTCTTTGTAAGCCCATTACACATTCCATTTTCTTTCCTTAATGTGTTTCCAAACATCGTTCATGTTTTAGGACCATTACTTGTTCTCATTAGCAACTAAGTCATCATTAGTTCTCTTATATATTTTGTTTTAGTTTAAGATTCTTACATAATTCTTATCAAGGAGGTGGGTTTAATATTCATGGCTAATAAAAAAAAAAAGAGAGAGAAAGCAATTATGATGCTCAACATTTCAAGTTTAAATCCCGAGAATTCTAAATTGTGAGTGTTATTGAGGTTGAAGTACAACTGGAGCATTTTCTAAATAGAAAGGACTTGCTTTTGAAGGTAAAAATCAATTGACTCCCTCTAGCAAAGGCGTTTTTCAGGCTTGCTGTTTGTATTTCACAAGGTTCAAAGTTATGTAAAGAAGTTCATACAAGAAGTTCATACAAGAAATTCTCTCCCAACTAAAATATTCGGTCTTGGCTTACTCTAATAAAATCCAGTTGGGAAAATTCTTTCAAAACCAAAAAATATACAATTACAAGGAAGTCTCATCATTACAATTACAAGGAATTTTTATTATTACAGTTACAAGGAAGTTTTGTCATTACACAATATTCAAACATGAAGCCATATTTAAGGATCATATTGTCGCTCCCGACAAATGAAAATGGATCAGATGAAGGTACAGACGCGAACGGTCGGCGAGAGGGACAATGAGAACACACAGCCGTGAACTCACTGGAGATGAATAGAGTCGCCAGCTAGGCATTTTTATCCCGGAGGAAAGGTAATGCTGCATAGACCTAGGAAAAGATGGACAAGACGGTTTGCGAACCAGAGAGACTGAGAAAGGGGGTTGGTTACAACCTGGGAAGGTATTAGCACCCAGATTGTCCGCCGTACTCGACGGGATCCACGCTTAAAAGATTTGTGTTTTAAAAGGGTAGTGTCAGTGCAATTTGTGTGTAAAATAGCTGGAACAGATGTACAGGTGTCAGTGCTGAAAAAGTGGAGTGTGATATATACAGTGTCAGTGTAAAGATAAGAATGAAATGCTCAAGATCATGAGGCTAAAAGAATGAGGCTAGAAAGAGGGGGAATGTACAGAGACTTTTGTTCGATAACTGTTAAGTTATGCCTACGTATCCTCTCGTGCAATGAGGAAGTCAGAACACCGTAGTTCGACCCAAAGAGACTGAAAGATGAATTGACTTGTGAATTGCTTACTTGCCTATGCTCAAGTGTATGACCTGTCTGGCTCAGGTGCAAACTGTCTTGCATTAGACGGAAGAAGCAAGTTCTCGGTTGTGAGTAAATGTGATGAGAAAAGAATCCCGAAGGAGACGATTATTGTTTGTTTTTGTGTTTTCAGTCTTTTATTGCTTTTGAAAGTTTGTCATAAGTTAATGAGCTTAAGCCTAAACCAATGGATTTAGTAAACTCATCACATCTTCCCTCTGATTAGGGGTAATGAGAATACCTTAAGTGTGAAGTCAGATTCTCACACTTAATCACCTTTGATGTAGGGTTAAGATCATTAACCTACTTGTGGATTATTTAGATGTTTTTGTGGTTTTTGTTTAGTGTTAAGTAATGAGGTTAAGCCATAATCAGGGATTTAACAGACTCATTACACCATCCTAAAAGAAGGATAATAGATGAGAATGTTTAAGCTGAGGAAAACTCCTCAACTTAATCCATGATTAGGGATTAAGCTCATGACAAAACAAGCCTTTATTAAGTGGATTTTAGTTAATGATTAGATGATGAAGTGAGTTTTAGGGTTTGTAAGACAACTTGAGGGGGACTTGTCCATTAACACTAGGGTTAGTCCTTCTTAACCAGTTAAGGAAGAATTAGAACCCTAATGCAAGGCCCAAGTTACAAGTGTGATGTCTTGTTACTTATTAAGTGAATTGATTAAGGGATTTAAACACATTAAGGGTTTAACACTTAGGATTAAAGTTATACACTCCATCCTAAGAGAAGGATGCAGGCATAAGCTTAATCACAAAGCCTTAAAGCCTTTAGGGTTTAGTCCCTGATTATGAGATGAGAAGAGAAGACTCAAAAGAGACACAAAGGTAAACTAAGAGGGGAGACTAGTCAAAACCCTAATTCATTGTCATGCTTGGTTGTTCCTAGGGTTTATGAGGTTTTCAAGAACAATCTTCAAAGAGAACCACCAGGAAGCAGATGAACAGGATCAAGAGAAGCAAAGCAACTTGCTTCATTCAAGAAGTCAAGTCACTTGAAGAAAGAAAGTAGGATGGACAAGAATGAGCAAGCTCAATCTCAAACACATATACAAATGCAGCAATGGATGCAAGAGGGATGAAAAGAAAAGTTATGAGAAGTGAAGGCAAATTCACTTCTCAACCTCACTTACCACCTGAAATGTTAGAAAGAAATGCAATGCAATGCAAAATGAGGTGAAATGTCATGATGAAAAACAAAACCAGAAGCATGTTGATGATGATAATGATGATATGGAGTGCTACAAACATGAGACAAGGCATGGATGTGTTCATACAAGTTCATGGATGCAAATGATGCAAGTTTAGAAGCATGGACATACATGAAAAGTTAGGAAGCATACAAAACATACAACATGGCAAATGCAAGATGCAATGATCAAAGATGCTTTCTATATGTCTTATGATGTCAAATGAATCAAATGGATGCTTGAAATGTCATGGCAAGTCATGTTATGCAAGAGAATGCAAAAGCTATGCAAAAGGAAGCCCAAATTAGGGTTTATGAAACAAACATCAAACAAAACTCAAAATCAGAAGCAAACCCTAAGATAAAAAATGGAAAATGCCACCCAAAGAAACCCTAAACCTATACTAAACCAAAGTCCAAAGGGGAGGTCTCAACTCTTAACCAATCTCAAGTTATGATTTTTCTAAGTTATTAGGGTTTTTAGGGTTCCTAAACAAAAGAAATGCCAAACAAATGGAAAATGAGGAAACAAAACATGGACATTTAATCCTAGAAACTACATGCTAAACACAAAACAAAGCAAAAAGAACCAATGTCCAACTCTTCTTAGATAGGCAGAAATGAATTTTTGAACTTATGATCAAAATAATGCACCAAAAATGATTTAATTCAATCGAAAATTCTCAAAATGCATCAAGATCAAAAAAGAAATTTGGTTTGAAGGTTGGACAATGTTTCTAAATATCTTAGAACATTTCATGAATTTTTTGGTGATTTTTAAATACCTAAAAGTATTTTTAATTAATTGATTTCCATTAACCAATTAAAAATAATCTTTTAAATATTTAAAAATACTTTTTTAATGATAAAAAATAAAATAAAAATATTTTGGGGTCTTAAAAATTAATAAAACTTTTAAGAAAAAGTATCATAATTTTTAAGCCATTTTTGCTATTTTAAAATAATTATGCAAAACAAATGGAATAAATATAAAAATAAATGAATTTAATCTGATTTAATGGGAAGTATGCAAATCCTAGGGACCAGATTCAAAGTTGCCTGCGCGCGAATTGACTGCGCGCCACATCTCACGGCTCAAATTCAAACTTGCTAATTAATGCTTAAAACCCTAACCCTGCCGTTAATCACTCTCAGATGACCGGAACAGTGTTCCGGTCATCTTCTCCGTTCACCTCAAAATGCCATCTCCCTCCCCAGGCCAAATCAGAAGCTCTAAACCTCCAGAAACCATCTACCAACTACCCTAAGCACGAATCCAGCATCAAATCATGTTTAAACTTACACACAAACAAGAATCGAAGCAATGAAATTTCTAGGTCAAACTTTCAGAACACCATAACATACTCATTTCTGGCTTATTTTCAAAAGTGAATAGATCCCAATGATCAGTGTAACATACACAACAAGATTTTAACAAGAAAAAGGAGTTATGGAAAAAAAGTTCATGGTGTCACCTGAGATGGAGCTTTTGATTTAGGAGCTTTCTGGATGATTCTTTGGCTCAATCAGGTCCCAATGATCCACCTTTGAAGCTTTGGATGCTTAGTTGGAGTTTAAACAACCTCTGGAGTGAGTTTGCAGAAGCTCTGACCAAGGGCATGTGAAAATCGTATTTGAGACATGGGGTGTTTCAGGCCAAAACAATGGTTGGTTTCTGGTCAGTGAGGTGAGTAGAGATTGTTGGTGGAGTTTGTTCTTGTGTTTGAGGTTTGTGGAGAGAGATTCGAAGGAAAATGCAGGCTGAGGTGAAGAATGGCAATAGGGTGTTCTTGCTCAAATCAAGCCTGGCTCTTGGTGCTTTGAGGTCTATGAAATATGGTGAGTTGAAGTGTGGAAATGGTTTTAGTGTTCTGAGCTTGTGGAGGCAGATTCGAAGGCTTATGCAAAAAGGAGTGTTTTTGTGAATGTGATCTTGTGAATGGTTTCAGCCTTGCTAGATGTATGAAATGGCTTGCTCTTTGTCCACATAAACCTCTCTCATTGGTCAGATGATTGGACATGTGCTTTATTGATTGGTAAGTCACCTTTTGCAAAAAGTCAAATTTTGTGTAAGGCAAGTATGGCTTGATCTATAGCTAGTACATGGGCTGGTTCTGGTGCAGCAAGATGATGTGAGAGGGCTAGCAAAGTGCAGCATCCAATGCATCAAGTGGTAGAAGCACAATGATGATTTTGCAAGTTGTTGGCTTTTTGGTTCACATGTGATTCCCTAATCCCACAAGCCATAATTCATGGGCATTCTTGGTTCAATTCTGATTTTTATGACTTATAGAATGTTTGCATACTGGTTTGAAATGAACTAGAAGTTGCAATTGGCTTTGGTTCATGGTTTTGCAAAATTCCCATTTGAGGCATGCCTTGAAAATCAATGATTTTGGCCAACTTTGTCACACCATAACTTTTGATCCAAAAAGAGTTTGATCATGTTCTTGTACTTTTTGAAAAGGGAAAGATGAGATCTACAACTTTCATGACCAAAGTTTTTCCATTTGAAGCATTTTTGGACCAAGAATCAAGGCTTGAAAAATGACCTAAAATGAAGCATTCTTGAAAAGTCAACTATGCCCAAAAAGTCAACATTTGCAAAAACCCTAAATTCTTGATTTTTATGAACTTCAACCTCCTTCCATGATCAAATAAAGATCATATACTCTCAAAATGATGAAGATCAACCATTGGTTGGGTCATTGGGGGCCTCAGATGCCCTGATTTTGCACTGACTTGTCCAGAAAGTCAACCCTTGATCAGATGACTTCCCCATGGAATTTCTTCATGAAACTTGATATGCATACTCCCTATACCATATAGAGACCAATGGAAACAAGCATGACCAAAAAATTTGGGGTTATGGCCTCTGAAACCAAAACCCTAATTTTAGGTCAACTGTGCAGTCAATCCTGGCTCTGCATCCACTCAAACCCTAGTTCTTGTGATTCTTTTGAAATCTTGACTTTGAGAGGATGTAATATGATACTTGAACACATGTAGACCCCTTTGAATTGATTGGTGACCTTTGGGGTGGCTCAAGAAGCTCTTGGATTGCTCAGATCACAAACCCTAGGTGCAGATGACTTTGAACCAATGCAATGAATCAAAAATGTGATATGAGATGCTATGATTGAGTTTATGCATATGAGGAGATCATAAGCCATGGTGTGAATGGGTGAGGGCAAATTTGGGGTGTTTACAGCTGCCCCTATTCAAACATGAGTTAGCTGTGCAGGTTGTAAGCAACGGCTTAACAGGCAAACAAGATAACTTGTGGTTGAATACCAAAGACAGTCCAAAATTTGCACTCACAGAAATGAAGAAGAAAAGGGATATAGATTGTAAAGGAAAATAAAGTATTGTAAAATGTGGGCGACGGAGGACGACCGTCGAGCAGAGGACGACTGCTGGGTAAATATCAATGACGGGGACGACCGACATGCTGGGAAAAGTGTGTGAAGTAAAGCGATGACGGGGACGGCCGACATGCTGGGGATAAAAGGTACCGCTAAGACGGGGACGGCCGACTAGCTGGAAAAATAAGAAATTATGATGGGGACGGCCACCAAGATGAAACTGTAAAATTCTCTGAGGATTTAATGAAACATGACGGGGACGGCCATCGAGTTCATAAAGGTAAAGTAACCAACGATGGGGACGACCATCGGGCTAAAAAGGAAAAGGGACCACGACGGGGACGGCCATCGGGTTAAAGAATAAATGAAATAAACAGATGATGGGGTACGGCCATCAAAGGTGAAGGACGATCACCTAGCAGGGGACGGCTGCTCTGTTGGGTAAATAAAGGAAATATGATGGGGACGGCCATCAAAGGCGGAGGACGACCACCTGGCAGGGTACGGCTGCCGAAAACATCAACGATGGGGACGGCCATCGGATAAAAGGTCAACGATGGGGACGGCCATCGGACGAGCATGATGGAGGACGACCATCAAGAAGTGGGGGACGACCACTCAGCAGGGTACGGCTGCTCTCGAGGTTTCTCATGACATAGGACGAATGTCAGATAACCAAAATCAACAATGGGGACGGCCATTGGATAGAATGATGAAGGACGATCATCAAAAGGTGGAGGACGACCACCTAGCAGGGGACGGCTGCTAAAATCAACGATGGGGACGGCCATCGAATGAGCATGATGGAGGACGACCATCAAGAAGTGGAGGACGACCACTCAGCAGGGTACGGCTGCTCTCAGGGTTTATCATAACACAGGACGAGTGTTAGATGAGAAGGAAAATTTGTTTTGTTGGCAATCTACTGGGGATATAGTAAACACGGACGAGTATTTACAACCAAGAAGAGAAAGTGTAAGTGTTTAGATGTTGGGTATAGATTAAAGATGCGGACGAGCATCCTTAAGGCTATGATACAGACGAGTATCAGGTAGAAACAAACTGACACGTGTTCAGAGATGATGATACAGACGAGTATCAACTGGTTAACAAGGAACACGGACGAGTGTTGAATCTGAAGGGACTCTTCTGGGGAATAGTAGACACAGACGAGTGTCTATATTCAAGAAGACAAAAGTGTTTGACACAGTGTATGGATTAAAGATGCGGACGAGCATCCTTAAGAGTATGATACGGACGAGTATCATGTAGAAACAAACATTAGACGCAATGTTCTGAGATGATGGTACGGACGAGTACCAACTGGTTAACAAAGAACAAAGACTACTGTTGAATCTGCGGGGATATAAATGGTATATACAAGATACGGACGAGTATCTGTATGAGAGCGAGTGTTGTATAGATGGTGTTTAACTGCTGGGGAGGGTGACACGGACGAGTGTCAAAAGGAGAAAAGTGATATCAACAAGTATATGGGTTGCAAAAGTGTAAGCGACTGCGCTGGGGATATGACACGGACGGGTGTCAAGAAAGTGTATATATAGGTATATGTGAGTGCAAAGAGGACGTCTTTGGCTTTCTGCTGAGATATGACACGGACGGGTGTCATAAAGTATCCGTGACATGGGTGATTTGTTTGTAAAGAGTGTTCAGGCGACTTTACTGGGGAAAGATGGCACGGACGGGTGCCAAAAGGTGTATATATACTGGTGTTTGATGATTTGTGAGGCAACTGCTCTTGCTGGTAACTCTGGTGGGGATTTTTCTTCTGTATGTTGATGAACTGCTATTATTCACAAGTGTTAGTTCAGAACATGGCTTATGATTATGCTATGCGTTTGATTTTTGCCGTAATGCTCCGTATTAGACGGAATGCTACGCTCTGAGGGGAAAATATGATGCAAATGCCATGATTGTGCAAAGATATCAAACCGGGATTCGGATCCCGTTGCTGCGAAGATCTCTGGCTGATCTGTTTGAAATGGACATCCCAGCTGGGGATGAGATCATTGGTGGATCTGATGATATGATAACTGCTTGGAGATATGGGTCCTTGATAGACCTATCCTTGTAAATGAGAGACCCAGCTGGGGTTTGTAGAAGCTTTCTTTACTCTGTTGTGATTTCCTTCGTGCGCTGCTCTTCTGAATAGAGGCTGAGGATTCTGTGGGGAGATGATTCCCTGATTCTCGCATTCTGCTGAGGAGGAATGATTGGTACTACGGCTGGGAGAGTTGCTGGCCACTCAGCTGGGGAGAGTAATGAGAGGCAACTCAGCTGGGGATAGAGCATTTCAGATGCTGAGATTGAGTGTATGTTGATTTGGCAACTTCGCTGGGGAAACGGGCACCTTCCAGCGCCACATGGAAGATAGACCGAGTTGATAATGATCTGCCAGCTTGCTGAGGGTGGAGCTTTCATGCCCTAAGTTGTGCTCCGGATACCTGCAATCCTGCAAAGATGAGGAAACGCACAAATGGTCCCGAGGTATCCCTTACTGGATCCCGTCATAGGAGTTAAACATTTTCGAGAGTAAGTATATTCCCTGCAAGCATGTTTCTTTATTTTCTTAGAGAAGAACATCTGTACTTATGCAATCATTTTTTTTTTTTAAGACATCAGACATTTTTTGCAAAGAAAATGTATAAAACGAGACATGACTGAAAATTTGATTTTATTAATTCACATGCCCTGAATTGGCAAGATACAGTCAAAGGAACATATCCCCTGAAATGAGGAGATTGTTACAAATTGAGAAACAAAATGCTGGCAGTGTTGACGACGCTTTAGGGAGCTTCCTCTTCTGCTATGACTCGTATGACAATTGACGTTCTTCCCACCTTGCTTTCTGAAGAAGGCTGATTCTGATTGAAGCTTGATCCTGTTGAAGCTTACCAAGTTGTAGATGATACAGACGAACTCAGAATGCAGTTGTTCGCTTATTCCCTTATTTTGCATGGATCGCCCTTTCGGGTTTTCAATCCATCGGGATACCCATTTTTGCCTGAGCTGTCCAATGCGGCTTTTCAACTCAGCGGGTGTACATTTTTTTTTAATCTATTTTCCCTTATTTTTGCCCGAGTCTTTTATTCTGTTTTTGACTCGCCGGGATGCCCTATTTTTGCCTAGACTTACATTCTGTTTTTATGTCCAGCGGGTCATTTTTATGCGAAGTATTTTTTAACTGCATCTGAATTCACAGGGGATGGGAAATCTTCACCATCCATGGTGCTGAGCATCAGTGCTCCACCAGAGAAAACTTTCTTTACAACAAATGGCCCTTCATAATTTGGAGTCCATTTGCCCCTGTGGTCTGTATGAGGAGTGAGGATTCTTTTCAGTACGAGATCTCCTACTTGGTACTCTCGGTGCCTGACTTTCTGATCGAAGGCTTTCTTCATTCTCTTCTGATATAACTGCCCGTGGCAGATTGCAGCCAATCTCTTTTCTTCGATCAGACTCAGTTGTTCGTATCGGGACCTAACCCATTCTGCTTCACTCAGTTTAACATCCATTAGTACCCGTAGAGAGGGTAATTCAACTTCAACAGGTAGGACTGCTTCCATACCATACACAAGCTGATACGGTGTTGCCCCAGTGGATGTTCTGATTGATATGCGGTATCCATGCAAGGCAAACGGTAGCATTTCATGCCAGTCTTTGTAAGTGACTACCATCTTCTGCACAATCCTCTTGATATTCTTATTTGCTGCCTCAACAGCGCCATTCATCCTTGGCCTGTAAGGAGAAGAATTGTGATGTTGGATCTTGAAGTCCCGGCATAATTCGGCCATCATTTTGTTGTTTAAATTGGAACCATTATCAGTAATGATTCGCTCGGGAACTCCATAACGACAGATGATATCTCTCTTCAGAAATCTGGCTACCACTTGTCTTGTAACGTTGGCATAGGAAGCTGCTTCGACCCACTTGGTGAAATAATCAATGGCAACCAGGATGAATCTGTGGCCGTTTGAAGCATTCGGCTCAATTTTGCCAATCATATCAATGCCCCACATAGCAAAGGGCCACGGTGAAGACATGATGTTCAGAGGATTGGGAGGCACATGCACCTTATCCGCGTAGATCTGGCATTTATGGCATTTTCTGGCGTAGGCACAACAGTCTGCATCCATCGTGATCCAGTAATACCCTGATCTCAACAATTTCTTAGCCATGGCATGCCCTCCTGCATGAGTGCCAAAAGATCCTTCGTGCACTTCATGCATCAACAAATCTGCTTCCGTCTTATCAACACATCTGAGGAGTACCATATCAAAGTTCCTTTTGTATAAAGATCCATCAGTGTTCAAGAAGAAACTACCAGCAAGCCTTCTCAAAGTCTTTTTATCATTGGAAGATGCCCCAGGTGGGTATGTTTGATCCTCCAAGAAGCATTTAATGTCATGAAACCAAGGCTTATCATCCTTGACAACATCTGCTGCAAATACATATGCTGGTCTATCAAGTCTTGACACTGAAATCTGGGGTACAAAGTTGGCAGCTTGAACTTTGATCATGGATGAAATGGTAGCAAGAGCATATGCAAACTGATTCTCGTCCCGAGGGATATACTCAAGTTTGACTGTTGTGAAGAAAGTCAATAACCTTCTTGTATAATCCCTGTAAGGTATCAGATGATCCTGGTGGGTGTACCATTTGCCGTTGGTCTGATTGACTACCAAAGCTGAATCCCCGAATACGGTTAGTGTCTTGATCCTGAGGTCAATGGCCTCCTCAAGACCCATAATGCAAGCTTCGTATTCAGCTTCGTTGTTAGTGCAGTTGAAAGTGAGTTTTGCCGAGAAAGGCATATGAACTCCCTTAGGTGTAATGAGTACTGCACCAACACCACGACCATTCATGTTAACAGCCCCATCAAACATCATAGTCCATCCTTTTTCAGGGTCAGGGCCTTCAGTATGAACAGGCTCTTCATGATCTTTGGCTTTAATGAACATGATGTCTTCATCAGGGAAGTAAAATCTCATAGGCTGGTAGTCGTCAATGGGTTGCTCAGCAAGATATTCGGACAATACACTGCCCTTGATGGCTTTCTGAGATGTGTACTGTATGTCGTATTCTGTGAGAACCATCTGCCATCTTGCAACCCGTCCGGTAAGAGCTGGCTTCTCAAATATGTACTTGACTGGGTCCATCTTTGAGATTAGTAAGGTGGTGTGGGTCAACATATACTGCCTTAGTCGGCGAGCAGCCCACGCTAAAGCACAGCAAGTTTTCTCGAGCAGTGAATAACGTTGTTCACAGTCGGTAAACTTTTTGCTTAGGTAGTATATTGCATACTCTTTTCGACCAGACTCGTCATGCTGGCCCAGCACACACCCCATCGACTCTTCTAATACTGTCAAGTACATTATCAGAGGTCTTCCTTCAACTGGAGGCATAAGGATTGGAGGTTCTTGCAGATACTCCTTGATCTTGTCAAAAGCCTTCTGGCAATCTTCGTTCCACCTGACCGTCTGTTCTTTTCTTAAAAGCTTGAACAAAGGCTCACAGGTTGCTGTAAGGTGAGATATGAACCTTGAGATGTAGTTCAATCGACCTAAGAACCCTCAAACTTCTTTCTCTGTTTTCGGTGTAGGCATCTCTTGGATGGCTTTGACTTTATCAGGGTCGACTTCAATCCCTTTCTCGCTTACAATAAATCCCAGCAGCTTACCGGACCTTACCCCGAATGTGCATTTGTTGGGGTTCAACTTCAGTTGATACTTTCTCAGACGCTTGAACAACTTGAGCAGATTCACCAGATGATCTTCTTCAGTAAGGGACTTGGCAATCATATCATCCACATAACATTCTATTTCTTTGTGGATCATATCGTGGAATAATGTTACCATAGCCCGTTGATACGTTGCACCGGCATTCTTGAGCCCAAATGGCATTACCTTGTAGCAGAACGTGCCCCAGGGTGTGCTGAATGTTGTCTTCTCCATGTCTTCAGGTGACATTTTAATCTGGTTGTATCCTGAAAATCCATCCATGAAGGAGAATACCGAGAACTGAGCCGTATTATCCACCAGTACATCAATGTGAGGTAATGGGAAGTCATCTTTCGGGCTGGCTCTGTTCAGATCCCGGTAATCAACACACATCCTTACTTTGCCGTCTTTCTTAGGCACATGTACTATGTTAGCGACCCACGGCGGATAACTAGTCACAGCAAGGAACCCGGCGTCCCATTGCTTTTGTACCTCTTCCTTGATTTTCATAGCCATGTCTGGACGAGTACGGCGCAGCTTCTGTTTGACCGGTGGGCACTCTTCTCTCAAAGGCAGCTTGTGCACAACAATGTCGGTATCCAACCCTGGCATGTCTTGATACGACCAAGCAAATACATCCACATACTCTCGAAGCAGACCTATCAGTTGTCTCTTCACTGAGTCTTGCAGGCAGGCCCCGATTCTAACTTCTTTCACGTCTTCATCTGTACCAAGATTGATCACTTCAACCTCCTCCTGGTGAGGAGTAATAACCTTTTCCTCTTGTCTTAACAACCTGGCTAGCTCTTCAGGAAGCTCATATTCTTCTTCAACCCCTTCGTCAGCTTGATTGATTGGATTGTCAAAGTCATACGAAGTCATAGCCGTGCTGTTGTCGGTGCTGTCTGGAAGGCACTCTCTGCAAGGGTTAAGTTTGTTCATTTTAGTGATCTGATTTTAGTCTTATTTAGAAAAGTGAAATGAAGTTATCATTTTGAAAACACCGCCATTTATTTTTTGTACAAAAAAGAAAAATGGAAAAACAGTGAACGAAAAGAAAAAAGACGCGTTTGCAAAAAGATGTCTGATATTTCATTAATTGATCTTGTTTGCACAAAAAGTACAGATGGCCCGATTACAAAATGAGTCTTGTCATCTTGGGCAAGATGCAAGACTTTGATGCATGCTTATAAAATACAGGAAATAATAATTACTCTGATTGAGTAACTCTTATAATTTCCTGGGAAGACCAGTTCGAGACACTGCTCCCCGGGATCTTTGGACGAATCCAGCTTTCCAGGTTGCGTTCTTCTTCCAGCTCGTCTTCCAGACAGTTGATAGCATCGGGGGTAAGCATCCCCCCACTGACAAAACCAGGCTCTCCAGCAGCCTTTGCTTGATGTTGAGTTGGTCTGTAACCCAACCCAAATTTGTCTTTCTTCTCCTCCACAGCTAAAACTTTGCCCCAGCCCAGGGCAGTTCCTTCCTCAACAACCTTCCGGGCTTGTTGGTAAGATGACATGGAGATCCCAGATACAGCAGATGCTTCATTCACATTCAAGGCTTCAAATCCTTGGCTCATTGTTTCATGGATCTCCCCATCCATTTCAATATACTTATAAGTAGCCAGATGGCTAACAAATATATCCTCCTCCCCACAGATTGTAACAACTTGGCCTTCCCACTCAAATTTTAACTTTTGGTGAAGGGTAGACGTTATTGCGCCGGCGGCGTGAATCCAGGGTCTACCCAACAAACAGCTGTAGGCGGGCTGAATGTCCATCACATAAAAGATATTTTTAAAGGTCTGTGGGCCAATTGTCACAGGTAGCTCGATCTCTCCCAGAACCGATCTCTTAGAACCATCGAAGGCCCTTACTACCAGGTTGCTGGGTCTCAATGCCAATCCATCATATTCTAACTTCACCAGAGCCTTCTTTGGTAAGACATTAAGGGACGACCCCGTGTCTACCAGTACATGAGACAGGACTGCTCCTTTGCATTCCATGGTGATGTGCAAGGCTTTGTTGTGGTTGCGGCCATCCGTTGTCAAGTCAGTATTGGTGAACCCTAGCCCATTGCTAGCAGTAACGTTTCCAACCACGGTTTCCAACTGGTTGACAGTAATCTCCTCAGGCACGTAAGCTGCGTGCAAGACTTTGAGTAGTGCATTCCGATGGGCTTCGGAGCACATAAGCAGTGAGAGGATAGAGATTTTGGATGGCGTCTGGTGAAGCTGATCCACGATTTTGTAATCACTCTTTTTGATGATTCTCATAAACTCATCAACTTCTTGATCGAACGGTGTCTTCAAGGCTTCTTTAACAGCTTGATCTTCCTGTACCGGGCTCTTTCCTTTTGCCTTAGCAGCAGCTTCTGCTTCGGCAGTAGGTCTTTGAATTGGTGGAGCAAAGAGACGTCCGCTCCGAGTGAAGCCTCCACCTCCCCCCACATTATCTACTTGTGGTGCAGGTGTTGATGTTTCAAGAGTGATTCTTTTCCCTTCGCAGTACACGTCAGAGCCATAGGTCCAAGGGATGGCCCTATTGCTTTCATATGGTACTGGTCCAGGCACCGTGACAGTGACTGGACTGATTGCTGCTGCTGAAGGGATTGTGATAGTTTGCGGATCATAATAAATTGTAACTGGTGCTCTGGTGGGAGCAGCACCTTCTGAATGGTAGGCAGAGTTGTTCTCAGGATCATAAAAGATTGTGACAGTAGAGACATCTTCATGATTTGTTGCTGGAGTTGTAGGAGATATTGGCGGAAGAATGGATGTTGTCGTTGTAGGAGTCTCGAAGTGGAGTGAAGCTGAAGTTGTAGCAGAAAAATTTGTTGAAAACTGATCAGTTGAGATGATAGATGAAGTACTTGTTGATGAAGCCGAAGAATTGTCAGGAACAATAGTTGCTGCAGTTGTAGGAGGTTCTGAAACCGTTGCTGATGAGATTGCTGGACTTGTTGGAAATGATGTGGTGATCTGAAGTTGGCCACTCTGAATGAGGCCATCTATGCCATTCCTCAAATTATCGCACCCATTTACCGAGATATTACAGTAAGCACAACCCAACTCACACCCCGGGAACATCTGACATTCCAAGAGCTGAGCCTTGATTTCTACCAATGGTGTCCTGATCTGCCCCACACTGGTTATTAAATAAGACGGCTTGTCTTCTTCAATAGCGTTAATCCTGGGACCACCATGGTTTGGCATTGGGTTTTTATTGACATTGGGCGGTGGTGCGAAATTCAGAGCCTTGGAGTCTACCAGGTCTTGTACCTTCATATGCAGAGCTCTGCACTTTTCTGTACTGTGGCCAGGTGCGTTTGAATGAAAAGCACACCTAGCATGGGAGTCATAGTTCCTGGGTAGACTGTTGGGATCCGGAGGTGCCAACGTTCTTAGCTCAACCAGGTTGAGTTTCAGAAGCTGCGGCAGCAAAGTAGCATATGGCATTGGGATCGGATCGATCACTCTGTTAGCTTGAGATGGCCTCTGCTGAAATGGCCTCTGTTGACTGTTGTTGTTGGTGTTGCTGTTGTTGTAATTTCTTGGAGGATATTGATTTTGCTGATGATACTGAGGTTGCGGCTGATAGCTTTGTTGAGGAGGTTGATAGACTGGCTGAGGATGAGCTGGAGCAGGGATGGTGACTGCTGCTATTGACCTTTGAGCATATTGGGGCCTGCCCCTGTTGGTGTGGATGGCATTGGTCTCGCCAGTTCTTCTCGGGCCTGCAAAAGGCTTTCTTGCATTACTGGACGAGCTGGCACCATTATCAGAGATCTTACCCATTTTTAACAAGCTTTCAATTCTCTCCCCGGCTATGACAACATCTGCAAAGCTAGTGGAAGAGAAAGCAGCCAACCTGTCAATATATGTTCCCTGAAGGGTGTTCATGAACATATCTGCCATTTCCCTTTCAGACATAGGTGGTTGAACAGCGGCAGCCAGTTGCCTCCATCTCTGTGCATATTCTCGGAAACTTTCCCTTGACGACTGTGACATTCCCATTAGGAGGGTCCTGTTGGGTGCCATGTCTAAGTTATACTGATACTGTCTGATGAAGGCCTCTGCCAGGTCCTTCCAGCATCTAATAGTTGCCCTTGTCAGATGGGAATACCACTCCCTCGAAGCTCCAGTCAAGCTATCTTCAAAATAGAACATCCACAATTTCTCGTCCATGGTATAAGCTTTTAATCTCTCGAGAAAAGATTGTAGATGGGTTCGAGGACAAGAAGTCCCATTATACTTTTCAAAACATGGAGGCTTGAACTTGTGGGGAATCCTAACCCCGTCTACCAAGCCCATGTCCATGACGTCGAAGCCCAAAGAGTTTTGAGATTCTAAGGACCTCAACTTCTCAGCTATCTCATCCAATCTCCTATCATAAGCTTCCTCACCAGCACCCATTACCGTGAACTGGTCCTCTTGGGGGTCTTCTTGAAGTACCCTAGCTGCGGTGGCAGTCCCTTGAACATTTGCTGGAATATTGACCTCAGGATGGAGGTGTGGTCCAAATACCGGAGGGTTGACATGAGGTTGTACCCTTTCATTGTTACTGGTACCGGCAATCCCTATATGTGGATCCTCTTGATTTTGCCTCTCCACCATGGCCCTCAATCTTTCCTGGCTCTGAGCCATGTTGTTCATAACTTCCATGAACTGCGTCATCTGTGTTCTCATCTCCAATCTTTCGTTTGCCATTTGATTTCTGACCTCTGCAAGGTCCTGCTGTACCTGATCCATTTGAATTCCCGGAAGGTTGTTTCGGGTTGGATAACGGTGCGGACGGTTGAGGGGAAATACCCGGCGCCTAGCAATAGTTCCTGATGCATCACAACAGAGGTTAGCAACAACGAAACAAAAACCTACAAAACAAACAAAAGGGTTAGCATGCAATGCAGTTATGCTTATTTGCTCTCAAGGTATCCGGTTTGGCATTCAGTTTTGACCCTTCCAGACCCTTGAAGATATTGTTGATGCTGCTTTCAAAGCGAACTCAGGTGGAACAAACTAACACAAATATATTACAGAAGGTGAAATAATACAACTTGTTCATTCTACAACACAAGCCCTCTAAGGGGTCAAAATACAGTACAAGAAAGTAAAAGTACATGAAAAGAAAGCAACAACAAACAAATGGTCAAACACCAAGACCAAACTCATCCTCACGAACTTCCTTGAGAAGTGCTTCGGTCACAGGATCAGCCGGACGCTCCGTGAGATTCCTGATGAGGAGATTCCGGGTCGCAACAGCTGCTGCTAGCTTCTTGTGCTGAGTTTGGTCCTTGGACCTCTTCACTCCTGCTTTGATCTTTAGTTCTGATATCTCCCTCTGGGCTGCTGCCAGGGCTTCTTGTTGTTCTTTTGCATTAGCTTCAAGCTGCACCATCTTGTCTTGAACTCTCTTGTCCTCCAAGGTACGAGCCTCGGTGATCCTGACCCACCGGGCTTGACTTTCTTTCAAATACAAGTCTGTCCTTGCTCTCTGGAACTAGGCTTCCTTGCAAGCATTCTTCAGAATTTGTTCTCCAGCCTTAGACTTTTTGATATAATCCCCAGACTTCTCAATCTTAGTCAGATGCTCTACTCTCATCTTCTCCAACCTCTCAATCTCCCTCATACCTTCACTCCTCTCCCGGAGGGTCTTCTGCAAAGCCTGGGTTAACTTCTCATTCCTTTCCTTAAAGCTCTCAAACTCCTCCAAACTGACAGTGGCAGGGGGTGGTGCTGAAGATGACTCAGGCATGTCTTCTATGATAAAGGGCATCCCAGAGAATTGGGCCCTGGCACGGGACCACTCATAATATTGTGCTGATGCCACATTATTGCACTTCCCCAGAATGGTGACTCCCTTGGTTTGAACATGATCCCAGGCCCAGGCAGTCTGCCTAACAACAGCCAAATTAATCTTGTTCTCACAATAGAGGGTCTCAACCAAGTCCTGTGCCCTAGGAGTGTGGACCAGTGCATAGCCCAGTTGTCATCTAAACAGCAGAGGGTTGTAATTGATACTACCCTTAACTCCTATCAAAGGCACATTGTGAAAATGCCCACAGCTGGTGATGATATCCCTGCCCTTGGTGCTATGAGTGCACCATCTGATGTCAGCTGAAGTTAGAACAGCGAGTCTCTTAGCCCAGTTGCTCTGCTGATGAGGGTTCAGAAATGCATCTGTCCTGGGTAGATGCTTGAGAAGCCAAGTGTGGAACAATGGAGCACAACACCTCACTAGTCTTCCCCTCTGCTTTTCATTCCTCTGATGCACTGAGTAGTAGAGATCCCCTAATAAAGTTGGCACTGGGTTCTTCAGGATGAACAGATGGATTGCATTCTTACTGATGAATCGAGGCTCATCTGCAAACAATACTATTCCATATATGCTCAAGGCCAATAGAGCACAGACAGCTTTCCACTCTCCTAAAGAAGCTTTCAGGGTAGCTTGAGAGATCAAGAAATCCAGATGAAAACCAGGGATTCCAGCCTTAGAGGTCATATGCTACTCAATCAAAACAGGTTCCAGATGCAAAGCTTTTGCTACTTCTCCATTAGCAGGAAAGACCATCTCAGGGTTGAAAGGAATTTCTCTCCTGATAGGCATACCAACTAATGAGGAGTACTCTTCCAATAAGGGGCCCAACTGAAAGTCTTGAAAAGTAAAACATCTCAGCGGAGGGTCATAAAACTGAATGCAGGTGTGGATCAAGCTTCTCTGTGATGGGTCTAGATCCATGACCATATCAAGTATATCTCCATAACTTTCCCTGAACAAAGGTATGTGATCTGGGGTAATCAAGGTCTGAATCCTCCTGATATCTGATAACTCTGGCTGGAAGAAGTGGTAGGTGATGTTGCTCTTTTTAGGAGCCATGATGCTGAGACTGAATAGAGACAGGTGATGATGATAAGGCTGAAGTAGTGGGCCACTGACTGGCTGGTGCAGGTGATAACTGAAGCAGATAGCTGATGAAGACAAGTCAAAACTGAAGATGGGGTCAAAACCAAAACCAAATGAATGATGGATACCCTGAAACACAAATAAGCAAATGTCAATATGATGCAATGTTTATGTATGCAAATGATATGCAAGGGTTTGTGACTGAGCTGGATCTGATCAAAAGCCCTGATATAGGCCCAAGTGTGTTCAAGAATTCCAGATGGAGGTCTATAAATCCAGTAACCAAGGTGGGGGACTCAAATAAAGAGCCACAAGTCCAGGGTTTAGAATCACAAGAACTGTCCAACATGGAGTACTCTTAACAAACAAAGTAACAGGGTATTCTGAGGTCAAGGTACCTGCAAACCTGTAAACAACCCAACCCCCTCACAGGTGGTGTTCTAAAACAAGGATCCTCAGACTTGGATCAGTTATGAGAAGTGTAAACACTTCTAACCCGGAGGTACAGTGTTTACAATAACCATAACAATTCCTCCTCTAATTCACCTCAGTTTCTGAAGGTCAGTACTAAAAGGTCATCCAGACTTAGCAGGCTTCCCAGATAGCCCTAGCATTGCAGGAAATCTGCAACACAGAGTTCTCAAGAAGAAACCCACATCTGAACCGTGTTTCATATTCCCGCACCAGACCGAAATGGAATGGGAAAGAATATGATTCACTCTAGCCTAGGTGTCACTCAGGTCCCAGGTATAGGGCCTTAACTCTCAATGAATCACCCACCCACCAAAGCAAACAACAGATCCAGCCAGTAACAATGACAGTATGATATAATGCAAAAGCAGTAAAGAAAGCAGTAAACCAAACTGTATATAAAGCAAAAATAACTACAAATATACAAACACAAATAAGCACATAACACCCCAGTAAACACAAATCAAACAAGCGCTAGGAGGAACCCACAAAAAGAACCAGAGATTCTGGGTTCGTTCCCCAGCAGAGTCGCCAAGCTGTCGCTCCCGACAAATGAAAATGGATCAGATGAAGGTACAGACGCGAACGGTCGGCGAGAGGGACAATGAGAATACACAGCCGTGAACTCACTGGAGATGAATAGAGTCGCCAGCTAGGCATTTTTATCCCGGAGGAAAGGTAATGCTGCATAGACCTAGGAAAAGATGGACAAGACGGTTTGCGAACCAGAGAGACTGAGAAAGGGGGTTGGTTACAACCTGGGAAGGTATTAGCACCCAGATTGTCCGCCGTACTCGACGGGATCCACGCTTAAAAGATTTGTGTTTTAAAAGGGTAGTGTCAGTGCAATTTGTGTGTAAAATAGCTGGAACAGATGTACAGGTGTCAGTGCTGAAAAAGTGGAGTGTGATATATACAGTGTCAGTGTAAAGATAAGAATGAAATGCTCAAGATCATGAGGCTAAAAGAATGAGGCTAGAAAGAGGGGGAATGTACAGAGACTTTTGTTCGATAACTGTTAAGTTATGCCTACGTATCCTCTCGTGCAATGAGGAAGTCAGAACACCGTAGTTCGACCCAAAGAGACTGAAAGATGAATTGACTTGTGAATTGCTTACTTGCCTATGCTCAAGTGTATGACCTGTCTGGCTCAGGTGCAAACTGTCTTGCATTAGACGGAAGAAGCAAGTTCTCGGTTGTGAGTGAATGTGATGAGAAAAGAATCCCGAAGGAGACGATTATTGTTTGTTTTTGTGTTTTCAGTCTTTTATTGCTTTTGAAAGTTTGTCATAAGTTAATGAGCTTAAGCCTAAACCAATGGATTTAGTAAACTCATCACATCTTCCCTCTGATTAGGGGTAATGAGAATACCTTAAGTGTGAAGTCAGATTCTCACACTTAATCACCTTTGATGTAGGGTTAAGATCATTAACCTACTTGTGGATTATTTAGATGTTTTTGTGGTTTTTGTTTAGTGTTAAGTAATGAGGTTAAGCCATAATCAGGGATTTAACAGACTCATTACACCATCCTAAAAGAAGGATAATAAATGAGAATGTTTAAGCTGAGGAAAACTCCTCAACTTAATCCATGATTAGGGATTAAGCTCATGACAAAACAAGCCTTTATTAAGTGGATTTTAGTTAATGATTAGATGATGAAGTGAGTTTTAGGGTTTGTAAGACAACTTGAGGGGGACTTGTCCATTAACACTAGGGTTAGTCCTTCTTAACCAGTTAAGGAAGAATTAGAACCCTAATGCAAGGCCCAAGTTACAAGTGTGATGTCTTGTTACTTATTAAGTGAATTGATTAAGGGATTTAAACACATTAAGGGTTTAACACTTAGGATTAAAGTTATACACTCCATCCTAAGAGAAGGATGCAGGCATAAGCTTAATCACAAAGCCTTAAAGCCTTTAGGGTTTAGTCCCTGATTATGAGATGAGAAGAGAAGACTCAAAAGAGACACAAAGGTAAACTAAGAGGGGAGACTAGTCAAAACCCTAATTCATTGTCATGCTTGGTTGTTCCTAGGGTTTATGAGGTTTTCAAGAACAATCTTCAAAGAGAACCACCAGGAAGCAGATGAACAGGATCAAGAGAAGCAAAGCAACTTGCTTCATTCAAGAAGTCAAGTCACTTGAAGAAAGAAAGTAGGATGGACAAGAATGAGCAAGCTCAATCTCAAACACATATACAAATGCAGCAATGGATGCAAGAGGGTTGAAAAGAAAAGTTATGAGAAGTGAAGGCAAATTCACTTCTCAACCTCACTTACCACCTGAAATGTTAGAAAGAAATGCAATGCAATGCAAAATGAGGTGAAATGTCATGATGAAAAACAAAACCAGAAGCATGTTGATGATGATAATGATGATATGGAGTGCTACAAACATGAGACAAGGCATGGATGTGTTCATACAAGTTCATGGATGCAAATGATGCAAGTTTAGAAGCATGGACATACATGAAAAGTTAGGAAGCATACAAAACATACAACATGGCAAATGCAAGATGCAATGATCAAAGATGCTTTCTATATGTCTTATGATGTCAAATGAATCAAATGGATGCTTGAAATGTCATGGCAAGTCATGTTATGCAAGAGAATGCAAAAGGTATGCAAAAGGAAGCCCAAATTAGGGTTTATGAAACAAACATCAAACAAAACTCAAAATCAGAAGCAAACCCTAAGATAAAAAATGGAAAATGCCACCCAAAGAAACCCTAAACCTATACTAAACCAAAGTCCAAAGGGGAGGTCTCAACTCTTAACCAATCTCAAGTTATGATTTTTCTAAGTTATTAGGGTTTTTAGGGTTCCTAAACAAAAGAAATGCCAAACAAATGGAAAATGAGGAAACAAAACATGGACATTTAATCCTAGAAACTACATGCTAAACACAAAACAAAGCAAAAAGAACCAATGTCCAACTCTTCTTAGATAGGCAGAAATGAATTTTTGAACTTATGATCAAAATAATGCACCAAAAATGATTTAATTCAATCGAAAATTCTCAAAATGCATCAAGATCAAAAAAGAAATTTGGTTTGAAGGTTGGACAATGTTTCTAAATATCTTAGAACATTTCATGAATTTTTTGGTGATTTTTAAATACCTAAAAGTATTTTTAATTAATTGATTTCCATTAACCAATTAAAAATAATCTTTTAAATATTTAAAAATACTTTTTTAATGATAAAAAATAAAATAAAAATATTTTGGGGTCTTAAAAATTAATAAAACTTTTAAGAAAAAGTATCATAATTTTTAAGCCATTTTTGCTATTTTAAAATAATTATGCAAAACAAATGGAATAAATATAAAAATAAATGAATTTAATCTGATTTAATGGGAAGTATGCAAATCCTAGGGACCAGATTCAAAGTTGCCTGCGCGCGAATTGACTGCGCGCCACATCTCACGGCTCAAATTCAAACTTGCTAATTAATGCTTAAAACCCTAACCCTGCCGTTAATCACTCTCAGATGACCGGAACAGTGTTCCGGTCATCTTCTCCGTTCACCTCAAAATGCCATCTCCCTCCCCAGGCCAAATCAGAAGCTCTAAACCTCCAGAAACCATCTACCAACTACCCTAAGCACGAATCCAGCATCAAATCATGTTTAAACTTACACACAAACAAGAATCGAAGCAATGAAATTTCTAGGTCAAACTTTCAGAACACCATAACATACTCATTTCTGGCTTATTTTCAAAAGTGAATAGATCCCAATGATCAGTGTAACATACACAACAAGATTTTAACAAGAAAAAGGAGTTATGGAAAAAAAGTTCATGGTGTCACCTGAGATGGAGCTTTTGATTTAGGAGCTTTCTGGATGATTCTTTGGCTCAATCAGGTCCCAATGATCCACCTTTGAAGCTTTGGATGCTTAGTTGGAGTTTAAACAACCTCTGGAGTGAGTTTGCAGAAGCTCTGACCAAGGGCATGTGAAAATCGTATTTGAGACATGGGGTGTTTCAGGCCAAAACAATGGTTGGTTTCTGGTCAGTGAGGTGAGTAGAGATTGTTGGTGGAGTTTGTTCTTGTGTTTGAGGTTTGTGGAGAGAGATTCGAAGGAAAATGCAGGCTGAGGTGAAGAATGGCAATAGGGTGTTCTTGCTCAAATCAAGCCTGGCTCTTGGTGCTTTGAGGTCTATGAAATATGGTGAGTTGAAGTGTGGAAATGGTTTTAGTGTTCTGAGCTTGTGGAGGCAGATTCGAAGGCTTATGCAAAAAGGAGTGTTTTTGTGAATGTGATCTTGTGAATGGTTTCAGCCTTGCTAGATGTATGAAATGGCTTGCTCTTTGTCCACATAAACCTCTCTCATTGGTCAGATGATTGGACATGTGCTTTATTGATTGGTAAGTCACCTTTTGCAAAAAGTCAAATTTTGTGTAAGGCAAGTATGGCTTGATCTATAGCTAGTACATGGGCTGGTTCTGGTGCAGCAAGATGATGTGAGAGGGCTAGCAAAGTGCAGCATCCAATGCATCAAGTGGTAGAAGCACAATGATGATTTTGCAAGTTGTTGGCTTTTTGGTTCACATGTGATTCCCTAATCCCACAAGCCATAATTCATGGGCATTCTTGGTTCAATTCTGATTTTTATGACTTATAGAATGTTTTCATACTGGTTTGAAATGAACTAGAAGTTGCAATTGGCTTTGGTTCATGGTTTTGCAAAATTCCCATTTGAGGCATGCCTTGAAAATCAATGATTTTGGCCAACTTTGTCACACCATAACTTTTGATCCAAAAAGAGTTTGATCATGTTCTTGTACTTTTTGAAAAGGGAAAGATGAGATCTACAACTTTCATGACCAAAGTTTTTCCATTTGAAGCATTTTTGGACCAAGAATCAAGGCTTGAAAAATGACCTAAAATGAAGCATTCTTGAAAAGTCAACTATGCCCAAAAAGTCAACATTTGCAAAAACCCTAAATTCTTGATTTTTATGAACTTCAACCTCCTTCCATGATCAAATAAAGATCATATACACTCAAAATGATGAAGATCAACCATTGGTTGGGTCATTGGGGGCCTCAGATGCCCTGATTTTGCACTGACTTGTCCAGAAAGTCAACCCTTGATCAGATGACTTCCCCATGGAATTTCTTCATGAAACTTGATATGCATACTCCCTATACCATATAGAGACCAATGGAAACAAGAATGACCAAAAAATTTGGGGTTATGGCCTCTGAAACCAAAACCCTAATTTTAGGTCAACTGTGCAGTCAATCCTGGCTCTGCATCCACTCAAACCCTAGTTCTTGTGATTCTTTTGAAATCTTGACTTTGAGAGGATGTAATATGATACTTGAACACATGTAGACCCCTTTGAATTGATTGGTGACCTTTGGGGTGGCTCAAGAAGCTCTTGGATTGCTCAGATCACAAACCCTAGGTGCAGATGACTTTGAACCAATGCAATGAATCAAAAATGTGATATGAGATGCTATGATTGAGTTTATGCATATGAGGAGATCATAAGCCATGGTGTGAATGGGTGAGGGCAAATTTGGGGTGTTTACAGCTGCCCCTATTCAAACATGAGTTAGCTGTGCAGGTTGTAAGCAACGGCTTAACAGGCAAACAAGATAACTTGTGGTTGAATACCAAAGACAGTCCAAAATTTGCACTCACAGAAATGAAGAAGAAAAGGGATATAGATTGTAAAGGAAAATAAAGTATTGTAAAATGTGGGCGACGGAGGACGACCGTCGAGCAGAGGACGACTGCTGGGTAAATATCAATGACGGGGACGACCGACATGCTGGGAAAAGTGTGTGAAGTAAAGCGATGACGGGGACGGCCGACATGCTGGGGATAAAAGGTACCGCTAAGACGGGGACGGCCGACTAGCTGGAAAAATAAGAAATTATGATGGGGACGGCCACCAAGATGAAACTGTAAAATTCTCTGAGGATTTAATGAAACATGACGGGGACGGCCATCGAGTTCATAAAGGTAAAGTAACCAACGATGGGGACGACCATCGGGCTAAAAAGGAAAAGGGACCACGACGGGGACGGCCATCGGGTTAAAGAATAAATGAAATAAACAGATGATGGGGTACGGCCATCAAAGGTGAAGGACGATCACCTAGCAGGGGACGGCTGCTCTGTTGGGTAAATAAAGGAAATATGATGGGGACGGCCATCAAAGGCGGAGGACGACCACCTGGCAGGGTACGGCTGCCGAAAACATCAACGATGGGGACGGCCATCGGATAAAAGGTCAACGATGGGGACGGCCATCGGACGAGCATGATGGAGGACGACCATCAAGAAGTGGGGGACGACCACTCAGCAGGGTACGGCTGCTCTCGAGGTTTCTCATGACATAGGACGAATGTCAGATAACCAAAATCAACAATGGGGACGGCCATTGGATAGAATGATGAAGGACGATCATCAAAAGGTGGAGGACGACCACCTAGCAGGGGACGGCTGCTAAAATCAACGATGGGGACGGCCATCGAATGAGCATGATGGAGGACGACCATCAAGAAGTGGAGGACGACCACTCAGCAGGGTACGGTTGCTCTCAGGGTTTATCATAACACAGGACGAGTGTTAGATGAGAAGGAAAATTTGTTTTGTTGGCAATCTACTGGGGATATAGTAAACACGGACGAGTATTTACAACCAAGAAGAGAAAGTGTAAGTGTTTAGATGTTGGGTATAGATTAAAGATGCGGACGAGCATCCTTAAGGCTATGATACGGACGAGTATCAGGTAGAAACAAACTGACACGTGTTCAGAGATGATGATACAGACGAGTATCAACTGGTTAACAAGGAACACGGACGAGTGTTGAATCTGAAGGGACTCTTCTGGGGAATAGTAGACACAGACGAGTGTCTATATTCAAGAAGACAAAAGTGTTTGACACAGTGTATGGATTAAAGATGCGGACGAGCATCCTTAAGAGTATGATACGGACGAGTATCATGTAGAAACAAACATTAGACGCAATGTTCTGAGATGATGGTACGGACGAGTACCAACTGGTTAACAAAGAACAAAGACTACTGTTGAATCTGCGGGGATATAAATGGTATATACAAGATACAGACGAGTATCTGTATGAGAGCGAGTGTTGTATAGATGGTGTTTAACTGCTGGGGAGGGTGACACGGACGAGTGTCAAAAGGAGAAAAGTGATATCAACAAGTATATGGGTTGCAAAAGTGTAAGCGACTGCGCTGGGGATATGACACGGACGGGTGTCAAGAAAGTCTTTATATAGGTATATGTGAGTGCAAAGAGGACGTCTTTGGCTTTCTGCTGAGATATGACACGGACGGGTGTCATAAAGTATCCGTGACATGGGTGATTTGTTTGTAAAGAGTGTTCAGGCGACTTTACTGGGGAAAGATGGCACGGACGGGTGCCAAAAGGTGTATATATACTGGTGTTTGATGATTTGTGAGGCAACTGCTCTTGCTGGTAACTCTGGTGGGGATTTTTCTTCTGTATGTTGATGAACTGCTATTATTCACAAGTGTTAGTTCAGAACATGGCTTATGATTATGCTATGCGTTTGATTTTTGCCGTAATGCTCCGTATTAGACGGAATGCTACGCTCTGAGGGGAAAATATGATGCAAATGCCATGATTGTGCAAAGATATCAAACCGGGATTCGGATCCCGTTGCTGCGAAGATCTCTGGCTGATCTGTTTGAAATGGACATCCCAGCTGGGGATGAGATCATTGGTGGATCTGATGATATGATAACTGCTTGGAGATATGGGTCCTTGATAGACCTATCCTTGTAAATGAGAGACCCAGCTGGGGTTTGTAGAAGCTTTCTTTACTCTGTTGTGATTTCCTTCGTGCGCTGCTCTTCTGAATAGAGGCTGAGGATTCTGTGGGGAGATGATTCCCTGATTCTCGCATTCTGCTGAGGAGGAATGATTGGTACTACGGCTGGGAGAGTTGCTGGCCACTCAGCTGGGGAGAGTAATGAGAGGCAACTCAGCTGGGGATAGAGCATTTCAGATGCTGAGATTGAGTGTATGTTGATTTGGCAACTTCGCTGGGGAAACGGGCACCTTCCAGCGCCACATGGAAGATAGACCGAGTTGATAATGATCTGCCAGCTTGCTGAGGGTGGAGCTTTCATGCCCTAAGTTGTGCTCCGGATACCTGCAATCCTGCAAAGATGAGGAAACGCACAAATGGTCCCGAGGTATCCCTTACTGGATCCCGTCATAGGAGTTAAACATTTTCGAGAGTAAGTATATTCCCTGCAAGCATGTTTCTTTATTTTCTTAGAGAAGAACATCTGTACTTATGCAATCATTTTTTTTTTTTTAAGACATCAGACATTTTTTGCAAAGAAAATGTATAAAACGAGACATGACTGAAAATCTGATTTTATTAATTCACATGCCCTGAATTGGCAAGATACAGTCAAAGGAACATATCCCCTGAAATGAGGAGATTGTTACAAATTGAGAAACAAAATGCTGGCAGTGTTGACGACGCTTTAGGGAGCTTCCTCTTCTGCTATGACTCGTATGACAATTGACGTTCTTCCCACCTTGCTTTCTGAAGAAGGCTGATTCTGATTGAAGCTTGATCCTGTTGAAGCTTACCAAGTTGTAGATGATACAGACGAACTCAGAATGCAGTTGTTCGCTTATTCCCTTATTTTGCATGGATCGCCCTTTCGGGTTTTCAATCCATCGGGATACCCATTTTTGCCTGAGCTGTCCAATGCGGCTTTTCAACTCAGCGGGTGTACATTTTTTTTTATCTATTTTCCCTTATTTTTGCCCGAGTCTTTTATTCTGTTTTTGACTCGCCGGGATGCCCTATTTTTGCCTGGACTTACATTCTGTTTTTATGTCCAGCGGGTCATTTTTATGCGAAGTATTTTTTAACTGCATCTGAATTCACAGGGGATGGGAAATCTTCACCATCCATGGTGCTGAGCATCAGTGCTCCACCAGAGAAAACTTTCTTTACAACAAATGGCCCTTCATAATTTGGAGTCCATTTGCCCCTGTGGTCTGTATGAGGAGTGAGGATTCTTTTCAGTACGAGATCTCCTACTTGGTACTCTCGGTGCCTGACTTTCTGATCGAAGGCTTTCTTCATTCTCTTCTGATATAACTGCCCGTGGCAGATTGCAGCCAATCTCTTTTCTTCGATCAGACTTAGTTGTTCGTATCGGGACCTAACCCATTCTGCTTCACTCAGTTTAACATCCATTAGTACCCGTAGAGAGGGTAATTCAACTTCAACAGGTAGGACTGCTTCCATACCATACACAAGCTGATACGGTGTTGCCCCAGTGGATGTTCTGATTGATGTGCGGTATCCATGCAAGGCAAACGGTAGCATTTCATGCCAGTCTTTGTAAGTGACTACCATCTTCTGCACAATCCTCTTGATATTCTTATTTGCTGCCTCAACAGCGCCATTCATCCTTGGCCTGTAAGGAGAAGAATTGTGATGTTAGATCTTGAAGTCCCGGCATAATTCGGCCATCATTTTGTTGTTTAAATTGGAACCATTATCAGTAATGATTCGCTCGGGAACTCCATAACGACAGATGATATCTCTCTTCAGAAATCTGGCTACCACTTGTCTTGTAACGTTGGCATAGGAAGCTGCTTCGACCCACTTGGTGAAATAATCAATGGCAACCAGGATGAATCTGTGGCCGTTTGAAGCAGTCGGCTCAATTTTGCCAATCATATCAATGCCCCACATAGCAAAGGGCCACGGTGAAGACATGATGTTCAGAGGATTGGGAGGCACATGCACCTTATCCGCGTAGATCTGGCATTTATGGCATTTTCTGGCGTAGGCACAACAGTCTGCATCCATCGTGATCCAGTAATACCCTGATCTCAACAATTTCTTAGCCATGGCATGCCCTCCTGCATGAGTGCCAAAAGATCCTTCGTGCACTTCATGCATCAACAAATCTGCTTCCGTCTTATCAACACATCTGAGGAGTACCATATCAAAGTTCCTTTTGTATAAAGATCCATCAGTGTTCAAGAAGAAACTACCAGCAAGCCTTCTCAAAGTCTTTTTATCATTGGAAGATGCCCCAGGTGGGTATGTTTGATCCTCCAAGAAGCATTTAATGTCATGAAACCAAGGCTTATCATCCTTGACAACATCTGCTGCAAATACATATGCTGGTCTATCAAGTCTTGACACTGAAATCTGGGGTACAAAGTTGGCAGCTTGAACTTTTATCATGGATGAAATGGTAGCAAGAGCATATGCAAACTGATTCTCGTCCCGAGGGATATACTCAAGTTTGACTGTTGTGAAGAAAGTCAATAACCTTCTTGTATAATCCCTGTAAGGTATCAGATGATCCTGGTGGGTGTACCATTTGCCGTTGGTCTGATTGACTACCAAAGCTGAATCCCCGAATACGGTTAGTGTCTTGATCCTGAGGTCAATGGCCTCCTCAAGACCCATAATGCAAGCTTCGTATTCAGCTTCGTTGTTAGTGCAGTTGAAAGTGAGTTTTGCCGAGAAAGGCATATGAACTCCCTTAGGTGTAATGAGTACTGCACCAACACCACGACCATTCATGTTAACAGCCCCATCAAACATCATAGTCCATCCTTTTTCAGGGTCAGGGCCTTCAGTATGAACAGGCTCTTCATGATCTTTGGCTTTAATGAACATGATGTCTTCATCAGGGAAGTAAAATCTCATAGGCTGGTAGTCGTCAATGGGTTGCTCAGCAAGATATTCGGACAATACACTGCCCTTGATGGCTTTCTGAGATGTGTACTGTATGTCGTATTCTGTGAGAACCATCTGCCATCTTGCAACCCGTCCGGTAAGAGCTGGCTTCTCAAATATGTACTTGACTGGGTCCATCTTTGAGATTAGTAAGGTGGTGTGGGTCAACATATACTGCCTTAGTCGGCGAGCAGCCCACGCTAAAGCACAGCAAGTTTTCTCGAGCAGTGAATAACGTTGTTCACAGTCGGTAAACTTTTTGCTTAGGTAGTATATTGCATACTCTTTTCGACCAGACTCGTCATGCTGGCCCAGCACACACCCCATCGACTCTTCTAATACTGTCAAGTACATTATCAGAGGTCTTCCTTCAACTGGAGGCATAAGGATTGGAGGTTCTTGCAGATACTCCTTGATCTTGTCAAAAGCCTTCTGGCAATCTTCGTTCCACCTGACCGTCTGTTCTTTTCTTAAAAGCTTGAACAAAGGCTCACAGGTTGCTGTAAGGTGAGATATGAACCTTGAGATGTAGTTCAATCGACCTAAGAACCCTCGAACTTCTTTCTCTGTTTTCGGTGTAGGCATCTCTTGGATGGCTTTGACTTTATCAGGGTCGACTTCAATCCCTTTCTCGCTTACAATAAATCCCAGCAGCTTACCGGACCTTACCCCGAATGTGCATTTGTTGGGGTTCAACTTCAGTTGATACTTTCTCAGACGCTTGAACAACTTGAGCAGATTCACCAGATGATCTTCTTCAGTAAGGGACTTGGCAATCATATCATCCACATAACATTCTATTTCTTTGTGGATCATATCGTGGAATAATGTTACCATAGCCCGTTGATACGTTGCACCGGCATTCTTGAGCCCAAATGGCATTACCTTGTAGCAGAACGTGCCCCAGGGTGTGCTGAATGTTGTCTTCTCCATGTCTTCAGGTGACATTTTAATCTGGTTGTATCCTGAAAATCCATCCATGAAGGAGAATACCGAGAACTGAGCCGTATTATCCACCAGTACATCAATGTGAGGTAATGGGAAGTCATCTTTCGGGCTGGCTCTGTTCAGATCCCGGTAATCAACACACATCCTTACTTTGCCGTCTTTCTTAGGCACATGTACTATGTTAGCGACCCACGGCGGATAACTAGTCACAACAAGGAACCCGGTGTCCCATTGCTTTTGTACCTCTTCCTTGATTTTCATAGCCATGTCTGGACGAGTACGGCGCAGCTTCTGTTTGACCGGTGGGCACTCTTCTCTCAAAGGCAGCTTGTGCACAACAATGTCGGTATCCAACCCTGGCATGTCTTGATACGACCAAGCAAATACATCCACATACTCTCGAAGCAGACCTATCAGTTGTCTCTTCACTGAGTCTTGCAGGCAGGCCCCGATTCTAACTTCTTTCACGTCTTCATCTGTACCAAGATTGATCACTTCAACCTCCTCCTGGTGAGGAGTAATAACCTTTTCCTCTTGTCTTAACAACCTGGCTAGCTCTTCAGGAAGCTCATATTCTTCTTCAACCCCTTCGTCAGCTTGATTGATTGGATTGTCAAAGTCATACGAAGTCATAGCCGTGCTGTTGTCGGTGCTGTCTGGAAGGCACTCTCTGCAAGGGTTAAGTTTGTTCATTTTAGTGATCTGATTTTAGTCTTATTTAGAAAAGTGAAATGAAGTTATCATTTTGAAAACACCGCCATTTATTTTTTGTACAAAAAAGAAAAATGGAAAAACAGTGAACGAAAAGAAAAAAGACGCGTTTGCAAAAAGATGTCTGATATTTCATTAATTGATCTTGTTTGCACAAAAAGTACAGATGGCCCGATTACAAAATGAGTCTTGTCATCTTGGGCAAGATGCAAGACTTTGATGCATGCTTATAAAATACAGGAAATAATAATTACTCTGATCGAGTAACTCTTATAATTTCCTGGGAAGACCAGTTCGAGACACTGCTCCCCGGGATCTTTGGACGAATCCAGCTTTCCAGGTTGCGTTCTTCTTCCAGCTCGTCTTCCAGACAGTTGATAGCATCGGGGGTAAGCATCCCCCCACTGACAAAACCAGGCTCTCCAGCAGCCTTTGCTTGATGTTGAGTTGGTCTGTAACCCAACCCAAATTTGTCTTTCTTCTCCTCCACAGCTAAAACTTTGCCCCAGCCCAGGGCAGTTCCTTCCTCAACAACCTTCCGGGCTTGTTGGTAAGATGACATGGAGATCCCAGATACAACAGATGCTTCATTCACATTCAAGGCTTCAAATCCTTGGCTCATTGTTTCATGGATCTCCCCATCCATTTCAATATACTTATAAGTAGCCAGATGGCTAACAAATATATCCTCCTCCCCACAGATTGTAACAACTTGGCCTTCCCACTCAAATTTTAACTTTTGGTGAAGGGTAGACGTTATTGCGCCGGCGGCGTGAATCAAGGGTCTACCCAACAAACAGCTGTAGGCGGGCTGAATGTCCATCACATAAAAGATATTTTTAAAGGTCTGTGGGCCAATTGTCACAGGTAGCTCGATCTCTCCCAGAACCGATCTCTTAGAACCATCGAAGGCCCTTACTACCAGGTTGCTGGGTCTCAATGCCAATCCATCATATTCTAACTTCACCAGAGCCTTCTTTGGTAAGACATTAAGGGACGACCCCGTGTCTACCAGTACATGAGACAGGACTGCTCCTTTGCATTCCATGGTGATGTGCAAGGCTTTGTTGTGGTTGCGGCCATCCGTTGTCAAGTCAGTATTGGTGAACCCTAGCCCATTGCTAGCAGTAACGTTTCCAACCACGGTTTCCAACTGGTTGACAGTAATCTCCTCAGGCACGTAAGCTGCGTGCAAGACTTTGAGTAGTGCATTCCGATGGGCTTCGGAGCACATAAGCAGTGAGAGGATAGAGATTTTGGATGGCGTCTGGTGAAGCTGATCCACGATTTTGTAATCACTCTTTTTGATGATTCTCATAAACTCATCAACTTCTTGATCGAACGGTGTCTTCAAGGCTTCTTTAACAGCTTGATCTTCCTGTACCGGGCTCTTTCCTTTTGCCTTAGCAGCAGCTTCTGCTTCGGCAGTAGGTCTTTGAATTGGTGGAGCAAAGAGACGTCCGCTCCGAGTGAAGCCTCCGCCTCCCCCCACATTATCTACTTGTGGTGCAGGTGTTGATGTTTCAAGAGTGATTCTTTTCCCTTCGCAGTACACGTCAGAGCCATAGGTCCAAGGGATGGCCCTATTGCTTTCATATGGTACTGGTCCAGGCACCGTGACAGTGACTGGACTGATTGCTGCTGCTGAAGGGATTGTGATAGTTTGCGGATCATAATAAATTGTAACTGGTGCTCTGGTGGGAGCAGCACCTTCTGAATGGTAGGCAGAGTTGTTCTCAGGATCATAAAAGATTGTGACAGTAGAGACATCTTCATGATTTGTTGCTGGAGTTGTAGGAGATATTGGCGGAAGAATGGATGTTGTCGTTGTAGGAGTCTCGAAGTGGAGTGAAGCTGAAGTTGTAGCAGAAAAATTTGTTGAAAACTGATCAGTTGAGATGATAGATGAAGTACTTGTTGATGAAGCCGAAGAATTGTCAGGAACAATAGTTGCTGCAGTTGTAGGAGGTTCTGAAACCGTTGCTGATGAGATTGCTGGACTTGTTGGAAATGATGTGGTGATCTGAAGTTGGCCACTCTGAATGAGGCCATCTATGCCATTCCTCAAATTATCGCACCCATTTACCGAGATATTACAGTAAGCACAACCCAACTCACACCCCGGGAACATCTGACATTCCAAGAGCTGAGCCTTGATTTCTACCAATGGTGTCCTGATCTGCCCCACACTGGTTATTAAATAAGACGGCTTGTCTTCTTCAATAGCGTTAATCCTGGGACCACCATGGTTTGGCATTGGGTTTTTATTGACATTGGGCGGTGGTGCGAAATTCAGAGCCTTGGAGTCTACCAGGTCTTGTACCTTCATATGCAGAGCTCTGCACTTTTCTGTACTGTGGCCAGGTGCGTTTGAATGAAAAGCACACCTAGCATGGGAGTCATAGTTCCTGGGTAGACTGTTGGGATCCGGAGGTGCCAACGTTCTTAGCTCAACCAGGTTGAGTTTCAGAAGCTGCGGCAGCAAAGTAGCATATGGCATTGGGATCGGATCGATCACTCTGTTAGCTTGAGATGGCCTCTGCTGAAATGGCCTCTGTTGACTGTTGTTGTTGGTGTTGCTGTTGTTGTAATTTCTTGGAGGATATTGATTTTGCTGATGATACTGAGGTTGCGGCTGATAGCTTTGTTGAGGAGGTTGATAGACTGGCTGAGGATGAGCTGGAGCAGGGATGGTGACTGCTGCTATTGACCTTTGAGCATATTGGGGCCTGCCCCTGTTGGTGTGGATGGCATTGGTCTCGCCAGTTCTTCTCGGGCCTGCAAAAGGCTTTCTTGCATTACTGGACGAGCTGGCACCATTATTAGAGATCTTACCCATTTTTAACAAGCTTTCAATTCTCTCCCCGGCTATGACAACATCTGCAAAGCTAGTGGAAGAGAAAGCAGCCAACCTGTCAATATATGTTCCCTGAAGGGTGTTCATGAACATATCTGCCATTTCCCTTTCAGACATAGGTGGTTGAACAGCGGCAGCCAGTTGCCTCCATCTCTGTGCATATTCTCGGAAACTTTCCCTTGACGACTGTGACATTCCCATTAGGAGGGTCCTGTTGGGTGCCATGTCTAAGTTATACTGATACTGTCTGATGAAGGCCTCTGCCAGGTCCTTCCAGCATCTAATAGTTGCCCTTGTCAGATGGGAATACCACTCCCTCGAAGCTCCAGTCAAGCTATCTTCAAAATAGAACATCCACAATTTCTCGTCCATGGTATAAGCTTTTAATCTCCCGAGAAAAGATTGTAGATGGGTTCGAGGACAAGAAGTCCCATTATACTTTTCAAAACATGGAGGCTTGAACTTGTGGGGAATCCTAACCCCGTCTACCAAGCCCATGTCCATGACGTCGAAGCCCAAAGAGTTTTGAGATTCTAAGGACCTCAACTTCTCAGCTATCTCATCCAATCTCCTATCATAAGCTTCCTCACCAGCACCCATTACCGTGAACTGGTCCTCTTGGGGGTCTTCTTGAAGTACCCTAGCTGCAGTGGCAGTCCCTTGAACATTTGCTGGAATATTGACCTCAGGATGGAGGTGTGGTCCAAATACCGGAGGGTTGACATGAGGTTGTACCCTTTCATTGTTACTGGTACCGGCAGTCCCTATATGTGGATCCTCTTGATTTTGCCTCTCCACCATGGCCCTCAATCTTTCCTGGCTCTGAGCCATGTTGTTCATAACTTCCATGAACTGCGTCATCTGTGTTCTCATCTCCAATCTTTCGTTTGCCATTTGATTTCTGACCTCTGCAAGGTCCTGCTGTACCTGATCCATTTGAATTCCCGGAAGGTTGTTTCGGGTTGGATAACGGTGCGGACGGTTGAGGGGAAATACCCGGCGCCTAGCAATAGTTCCTGATGCATCACAACAGAGGTTAGCAACAACGAAACAAAAACCTACAAAACAAACAAAAGGGTTAGCATGCAATGCAGTTATGCTTATTTGCTCTCAAGGTATCCGGTTTGGCATTCAGTTTTGACCCTTCCAGACCCTTGAAGATATTGTTGATGCTGCTTTCAAAGCGAACTCAGGTGGAACAAACTAACACAAATATATTACAGAAGGTGAAATAATACAACTTGTTCATTCTACAACACAAGCCCTCTAAGGGGTCAAAATACAGTACAAGAAAGTAAAAGTACATGAAAAGAAAGCAACAACAAACAAATGGTCAAACACCAAGACCAAACTCATCCTCACGAACTTCCTTGAGAAGTGCTTCGGTCACAGGATCAGCCGGACGCTCCGTGAGATTCCTGATGAGGAGATTCCGGGTCGCAACAGCTGCTGCTAGCTTCTTGTGCTGAGTTTGGTCCTTGGACCTCTTCACTCCTGCTTTGATCTTTAGTTCTGATATCTCCCTCTGGGCTGCTGCCAGGGCTTCTTGTTGTTCTTTTGCATTAGCTTCAAGCTGCACCATCTTGTCTTGAACTCTCTTGTCCTCCAAGGTACGAGCCTCGGTGATCCTGACCCACCGGGCTTGACTTTCTTTCAAATACAAGTCTGTCCTTGCTCTCTGGAACTGGGCTTCCTTGCAAGCATTCTTCAGAATTTGTTCTCCAGCCTTAGACTTTTTGATATAATCCCCAGACTTCTCAATCTTAGTCAGATGCTCTACTCTCATCTTCTCCAACCTCTCAATCTCCCTCATACCTTCACTCCTCTCCCGGAGGGTCTTCTGCAAAGCCTGGGTTAACTTCTCATTCCTTTCCTTAAAGCTCTCAAACTCCTCCAAACTGACAGTGGCAGGGGGTGGTGCTGAAGATGACTCAGGCATGTCTTCTATGGTAAAGGGCATCCCAGAGAATTGGGCCCTGGCACGGGACCACTCATAATATTGTGCTGATGCCACATTATTGCACTTACCCAGAATGGTGACTCCCTTGGTTTGAACATGATCCCAGGCCCAGGCAGTCTGCCTAACAACAGCCAAATTAATCTTGTTCTCACAATAGAGGGTCTCAACCAAGTCCTGTGCCCTAGGAGTGTGGACCAGTGCATAGCCCAGTTGTCGTCTAAACAGCAGAGGGTTGTAATTGATACTACCCTTAACTCCTATCAAAGGCACATTGGGAAAATGCCCACAGCTGGTGATGATATCCCTGCCCTTGGTGCTATGAGTGCACCATCTGATGTCAGCTGAAGTTAGAACAGCGAGTCTCTTAGCCCAGTTGCTCTGCTGATGAGGGTTCAGAAATGCATCTGTCCTGGGTAGATGCTTGAGAAGCCAAGTGTGGAACAATGGAGCACAACACCTCACTAGTCTTCCCCTCTGCTTTTCATTCCTCTGATGCACTGAGTAGTAGAGATCCCCTAATAAAGTTGGCACTGGGTTCTTCAGGATGAACAGATGGATTGCATTCTTACTGATGAATCGAGGCTCATCTGCAAACAATACTATTCCATATATGCTCAAGGCCAATAGAGCACAGACAGCTTTCCACTCTCCTAAAGAAGCTTTCAGGGTAGCTTGAGAGATCAAGAAATCCAGATGAAAACCAGGGATTCCAGCCTTAGAGGTCATATGCTGCTCAATCAAAACAGGTTCCAGATGCAAAGCTTTTGCTACTTCTCCATTAGCAGGAAAGACCATCTCAGGGTTGAAAGGAATTTCTCTCCTGATAGGCATACCAACTAATGAGGAGTACTCTTCCAATAAGGGGCCCAACTGAAAGTCTTGAAAAGTAAAACATCTCAGCGGAGGGTCATAAAACTGAATGCAGGTGTGGATCAAGCTTCTCTGTGATGGGTCCAGATCCATGACCATATCAAGTATATCTCCATAACTTTCCCTGAACAAAGGTATGTGATCTGGGGTAATCAAGGTCTGAATCCTCCTGATATCTGATAACTCTGGCTGGAAGAAGTGGTAGGTGATGTTGCTCTTTTTAGGAGCCATGATGCTGAGACTGAATAGAGACAGGTGATGATGATAAGGCTGAAGTAGTGGGCCACTGACTGGCTGGTGCAGGTGATAACTGAAGCAGATAGCTGATGAAGACAAGTCAAAACTGAAGATGGGGTCAAAACCAAAACCAAATGAATGATGGATACCCTGAAACACAAATAAGCAAATGTCAATATGATGCAATGTTTATGTATGCAAATGATATGCAAGGGTTTGTGACTGAGCTGGATCTGATCAAAAGCCCTGATATAGGCCCAAGTGTGTTCAAGAATTCCAGATGGAGGTCTATAAATCCAGTAACCAAGGTGGGGGACTCAAATAAAGAGCCACAAGTCCAGGGTTTAGAATCACAAGAACTGTCCAACATGGAGTACTCTTAACAAACAAAGTAACAGGGTATTCTGAGGTCAAGGTACCTGCAAACCTGTAAACAACCCAACCCCCTCACAGGTGGTGTTCTAAAACAAGGATCCTCAGACTTGGATCAGTTATGAGAAGTGTAAACACTTCTAACCCGGAGGTACAGTGTTTACAATAACCATAACAATTCCTCCTCTAATTCACCTCAGTTTCTGAAGGTCAGTACTAAAAGGTCATCCAGACTTAGCAGGCTTCCCAGATAGCCCTAGCATTGCAGGAAATCTGCAACACAGAGTTCTCAAGAAGAAACCCACATCTGAACCGTGTTTCATATTCCCGCACCAGACCGAAATGGAATGGGAAAGAATATGATTCACTCTAGCCTAGGTGTCACTCAGGTCCCAGGTATAGGGCCTTAACTCTCAATGAATCACCCACCCACCAAAGCAAACAACAGATCCAGCCAGTAACAATGACAGTATGATATAATGCAAAAGCAGTAAAGAAAGCAGTAAAGCAAACTGTATATAAAGCAAAAATAACTACAAATATACAAACACAAATAAGCACATAACACCCCAGTAAACACAAATCAAACAAGCGCTAGGAGGAACCCACAAAAAGAACCAGAGATTCTGGGTTCGTTCCCCAGCAGAGTCGCCAAGCTGTCGCTCCCGACAAATGAAAATGGATCAGATGAAGGTACAGACGCGAACGGTCGGCGAGAGGGACAATGAGAATACACAGCCGTGAACTCACTGGAGATGAATAGAGTCGCCAGCTAGGCATTTTTATCCCGGAGGAAAGGTAATGCTGCATAGACCTAGGAAAAGATGGACAAGACGGTTTGCGAACCAGAGAGACTGAGAAAGGGGGTTGGTTACAACCTGGGAAGGTATTAGCACCCAGATTGTCCGCCGTACTCGACGGGATCCACGCTTAAAAGATTTGTGTTTTAAAAGGGTAGTGTCAGTGCAATTTGTGTGTAAAATAGCTGGAACAGATGTACAGGTGTCAGTGCTGAAAAAGTGGAGTGTGATATATACAGTGTCAGTGTAAAGATAAGAATGAAATGCTCAAGATCATGAGGCTAAAAGAATGAGGCTAGAAAGAGGGGGAATGTACAGAGACTTTTGTTCGATAACTGTTAAGTTATGCCTACGTATCCTCTCGTGCAATGAGGAAGTCAGAACACCGTAGTTCGACCCAAAGAGACTGAAAGATGAATTGACTTGTGAATTGCTTACTTGCCTATGCTCAAGTGTATGACCTGTCTGGCTCAGGTGCAAACTGTCTTGCATTAGACGGAAGAAGCAAGTTCTCGGTTGTGAGTGAATGTGATGAGAAAAGAATCCCGAAGGAGACGATTATTGTTTGTTTTTGTGTTTTCAGTCTTTTATTGCTTTTGAAAGTTTGTCATAAGTTAATGAGCTTAAGCCTAAACCAATGGATTTAGTAAACTCATCACATCTTCCCTCTGATTAGGGGTAATGAGAATACCTTAAGTGTGAAGTCAGATTCTCACACTTAATCACCTTTGATGTAGGGTTAAGATCATTAACCTACTTGTGGATTATTTAGATGTTTTTGTGGTTTTTGTTTAGTGTTAAGTAATGAGGTTAAGCCATAATCAGGGATTTAACAGACTCATTACACCATCCTAAAAGAAGGATAATAGATGAGAATGTTTAAGCTGAGGAAAACTCCTCAACTTAATCCATGATTAGGGATTAAGCTCATGACAAAACAAGCCTTTATTAAGTGGATTTTAGTTAATGATTAGATGATGAAGTGAGTTTTAGGGTTTGTAAGACAACTTGAGGGGGACTTGTCCATTAACACTAGGGTTAGTCCTTCTTAACCAGTTAAGGAAGAATTAGAACCCTAATGCAAGGCCCAAGTTACAAGTGTGATGTCTTGTTACTTATTAAGTGAATTGATTAAGGGATTTAAACACATTAAGGGTTTAACACTTAGGATTAAAGTTATACACTCCATCCTAAGAGAAGGATGCAGGCATAAGCTTAATCACAAAGCCTTAAAGCCTTTAGGGTTTAGTCCCTGATTATGAGATGAGAAGAGAAGACTCAAAAGAGACACAAAGGTAAACTAAGAGGGGAGACTAGTCAAAACCCTAATTCATTGTCATGCTTGGTTGTTCCTAGGGTTTATGAGGTTTTCAAGAACAATCTTCAAAGAGAACCACCAGGAAGCAGATGAACAGGATCAAGAGAAGCAAAGCAACTTGCTTCATTCAAGAAGTCAAGTCACTTGAAGAAAGAAAGTAGGATGGACAAGAATGAGCAAGCTCAATCTCAAACACATATACAAATGCAGCAATGGATGCAAGAGGGATGAAAAGAAAAGTTATGAGAAGTGAAGGCAAATTCACTTCTCAACCTCACTTACCACCTGAAATGTTAGAAAGAAATGCAATGCAATGCAAAATGAGGTGAAATGTCATGATGAAAAACAAAACCAGAAGCATGTTGATGATGATAATGATGATATGGAGTGCTACAAACATGAGACAAGGCATGGATGTGTTCATACAAGTTCATGGATGCAAATGATGCAAGTTTAGAAGCATGGACATACATGAAAAGTTAGGAAGCATACAAAACATACAACATGGCAAATGCAAGATGCAATGATCAAAGATGCTTTCTATATGTCTTATGATGTCAAATGAATCAAATGGATGCTTGAAATGTCATGGCAAGTCATGTTATGCAAGAGAATGCAAAAGGTATGCAAAAGGAAGCCCAAATTAGGGTTTATGAAACAAACATCAAACAAAACTCAAAATCAGAAGCAAACCCTAAGATAAAAAATGGAAAATGCCACCCAAAGAAACCCTAAACCTATACTAAACCAAAGTCCAAAGGGGAGGTCTCAACTCTTAACCAATCTCAAGTTATGATTTTTCTAAGTTATTAGGGTTTTTAGGGTTCCTAAACAAAAGAAATGCCAAACAAATGGAAAATGAGGAAACAAAACATGGACATTTAATCCTAGAAACTACATGCTAAACACAAAACAAAGCAAAAAGAACCAATGTCCAACTCTTCTTAGATAGGCAGAAATGAATTTTTGAACTTATGATCAAAATAATGCACCAAAAATGATTTAATTCAATCGAAAATTCTCAAAATGCATCAAGATCAAAAAAGAAATTTGGTTTGAAGGTTGGACAATGTTTCTAAATATCTTAGAACATTTCATGAATTTTTTGGTGATTTTTAAATACCTAAAAGTATTTTTAATTAATTGATTTCCATTAACCAATTAAAAATAATCTTTTAAATATTTAAAAATACTTTTTTAATGATAAAAAATAAAATAAAAATATTTTTGGGTCTTAAAAATTAATAAAACTTTTACGAAAAAGTTTCATAATTTTTAAGCCATTTTTGCTATTTTAAAATAATTATGCAAAACAAATGGAATAAATATAAAAATAAATGAATTTAATCTGATTTAATGGGAAGTATGCAAATCCTAGGGACCAGATTCAAAGTTGCCTGCGCGCGAATTGACTGCGCGCCACATCTCACGGCTCAAATTCAAACTTGCTAATTAATGCTTAAAACCCTAACCCTGCCGTTAATCACTCTCAGATGACCGGAACAGTGTTCCGGTCATCTTCTCCGTTCACCTCAAAATGCCATCTCCCTCCCCAGGCCAAATCAGAAGCTCTAAACCTCCAGAAACCATCTACCAACTACCCTAAGCACGAATCCAGCATCAAATCATGTTTAAACTTACACACAAACAAGAATCGAAGCAATGAAATTTCTAGGTCAAACTTTCAGAACACCATAACATACTCATTTCTGGCTTATTTTCAAAAGTGAATAGATCCCAATGATCAGTGTAACATACACAACAAGATTTTAACAAGAAAAAGGAGTTCTGGAAAAAAAGTTCATGGTGTCACCTGAGATGGAGCTTTTGATTTAGGAGCTTTCTGGATGATTCTTTGGCTCAATCAGGTCCCAATGATCCACCTTTGAAGCTTTGGATGCTTAGTTGGAGTTTAAACAACCTCTGGAGTGAGTTTGCAGAAGCTCTGACCAAGGGCATGTGAAAATCGTATTTGAGACATGGGGTGTTTCAGGCCAAAACAATGGTTGGTTTTTGGTCAGTGAGGTGAGTAGAGATTGTTGGTTGAGTTTGTTCTTGTGTTTGAGGTTTGTGGAGAGAGATTCGAAGGAAAATGCAGGCTGAGGTGAAGAATGGCAATAGGGTGTTCTTGCTCAAATCAAGCCTGGCTCTTGGTGCTTTGAGGTCTATGAAATATGGTGAGTTGAAGTGTGGAAATGGTTTTAGTGTTCTGAGCTTGTGGAGGCAGATTCGAAGGCTTATGCAAAAAGGAGTGTTTTTGTGAATGTGATCTTGTGAATGGTTTCAGCCTTGCTAGATGTATGAAATGGCTTGCTCTTTGTCCACATAAACCTCTCTCATTGGTCAGATGATTGGACATGTGCTTTATTGATTGGTAAGTCACCTTTTGCAAAAAGTCAAATTTTGTGTAAGGCAAGTATGGCTTGATCTATAGCTAGTACATGGGCTGGTTCTGGTGCAGCAAGATGATGTGAGAGGGCTAGCAAAGTGCAGCATCCAATGCATCAAGTGGTAGAAGCACAATGATGATTTTGCAAGTTGTTGGCTTTTTGGTTCACATGTGATTCCCTAATCCCACAAGCCATAATTCATGGGCATTCTTGGTTCAATTCTGATTTTTATGACTTATAGAATGTTTTCATACTGGTTTGAAATGAACTAGAAGTTGCAATTGGCTTTGGTTCATGGTTTTGCAAAATTCCCATTTGAGGCATGCCTTGAAAATCAATGATTTTGGCCAACTTTGTCACACCATAACTTTTGATCCAAAAAGAGTTTGATCATGTTCTTGTACTTTTTGAAAAGGGAAAGATGAGATCTACAACTTTCATGACCAAAGTTTTTCCATTTGAAGCATTTTTGGACCAAGAATCAAGGCTTGAAAAATGACCTAAAATGAAGCATTCTTGAAAAGTCAACTATGCCCAAAAAGTCAACATTTGCAAAAACCCTAAATTCTTGATTTTTATGAACTTCAACCTCCTTCCATGATCAAATAAAGATCATATACACTCAAAATGATGAAGATCAACCATTGGTTGGGTCATTGGGGGCCTCAGATGCCCTGATTTTGCACTGACTTGTCCAGAAAGTCAACCCTTGATCAGATGACTTCCCCATGGAATTTCTTCATGAAACTTGATATGCATACTCCCTATACCATATAGAGACCAATGGAAACAAGCATGACCAAAAAATTTGGGGTTATGGCCTCTGAAACCAAAACCCTAATTTTAGGTCAACTGTGCAGTCAATCCTGGCTCTGCATCCACTCAAACCCTAGTTCTTGTGATTCTTTTGAAATCTTGACTTTGAGAGGATATAATATGATACTTGAACACATGTAGACCCCTTTGAATTGATTGGTGACCTTTGGGGTGGCTCAAGAAGCTCTTGGATTGCTCAGATCACAAACCCTAGGTGCAGATGACTTTGAACCAATGCAATGAATCAAAAATGTGATATGAGATGCTATGATTGAGTTTATGCATATGAGGAGATCATAAGCCATGGTGTGAATGGGTGAGGGAAAATTTGGGGTGTTTACAGCTGCCCCTATTCAAACATGAGTTAGCTGTGCAGGTTGTAAGCAACGGCTTAACAGGCAAACAAGATAACTTGTGGTTGAATACCAAAGACAGTCCAAAATTTGCACTCACAGAAATGAAGAAGAAAACGGATATAGATTGTAAAGGAAAATAAAGTATTGTAAAATGTGGGCGACGGAGGACGACCGTCGAGCAGAGGACGACTGCTGGGTAAATATCAATGACGGGGACGACCGACATGCTGGGAAAAGTGTGTGAAGTAAAGCGATGACGGGGACGGCCGACATGCTGGGGATAAAAGGTACCGCTAAGACGGGGACGGCCGACTAGCTGGAAAAATAAGAAATTATGATGGGGACGGCCACCAAGATGAAACTGTAAAATTCTCTGAGGATTTAATGAAACATGACGGGGACGGCCATCGAGTTCATAAAGGTAAAGTAACCAACGATGGGGACGACCATCGGGCTAAAAAGGAAAAGGGACCACGACGGGGACGGCCATCGGGTTAAAGAATAAATGAAATAAACAGATGATGGGGTACGGCCATCAAAGGTGAAGGACGATCACCTAGCAGGGGACGGCTGCTCTGTTGGGTAAATAAAGGAAATATGATGGGGACGGCCATCAAAGGCGGAGGACGACCACCTGGCAGGGTACGGCTGCCGAAAACATCAACGATGGGGACGGCCATCGGATAAAAGGTCAACGATGGGGACGGCCATCGGACGAGCATGATGGAGGACGACCATCAAGAAGTGGGGGACGACCACTCAGCAGGGTACGGCTGCTCTCGAGGTTTCTCATGACATAGGACGAATGTCAGATAACCAAAATCAACAATGGGGACGGCCATTGGATAGAATGATGAAGGACGATCATCAAAAGGTGGAGGACGACCACCTAGCAGGGGACGGCTGCTAAAATCAACGATGGGGACGGCCATCGAATGAGCATGATGGAGGACGACCATCAAGAAGTGGAGGACGACCACTCAGCAGGGTACGGCTGCTCTCAGGGTTTATCATAACACAGGACGAGTGTTAGATGAGAAGGAAAATTTGTTTTGTTGGCAATCTACTGGGGATATAGTAAACACGGACGAGTATTTACAACCAAGAAGAGAAAGTGTAAGTGTTTAGATGTTGGGTATAGATTAAAGATGCGGACGAGCATCCTTAAGGCTATGATACGGACGAGTATCAGGTAGAAACAAACTGACACGTGTTTAGAGATGATGATACAGACGAGTATCAACTGGTTAACAAGGAACACGGACGAGTGTTGAATCTGAAGGGACTCTTCTGGGGAATAGTAGACACAGACGAGTGTCTATATTCAAGAAGACAAAAGTGTTTGACACAGTGTATGGATTAAAGATGCGGACGAGCATCCTTAAGAGTATGATACGGACGAGTATCATGTAGAAACAAACATTAGACGCAATGTTCTGAGATGATGGTACGGACGAGTACCAACTGGTTAACAAAGAACAAAGACTACTGTTGAATCTGCGGGGATATAAATGGTATATACAAGATACAGACGAGTATCTGTATGAGAGCGAGTGTTGTATAGATGGTGTTTAACTGCTGGGGAGGGTGACACGGACGAGTGTCAAAAGGAGAAAAGTGATATCAACAAGTATATGGGTTGCAAAAGTGTAAGCGACTGCGCTGGGGATATGACACGGACGGGTGTCAAGAAAGTGTATATATAGGTATATGTGAGTGCAAAGAAGACGTCTTTGGCTTTCTGCTGAGATATGACACGGACGGGTGTCATAAAGTATCCGTGACATGGGTGATTTGTTTGTAAAGAGTGTTCAGGCGACTTTACTGGGGAAAGATGGCACGGACGGGTGCCAAAAGGTGTATATATACTGGTGTTTGATGATTTGTGAGGCAACTGCTCTTGCTGGTAACTCTGGTGGGGATTTTTCTTCTGTATGTTGATGAACTGCTATTATTCACAAGTGTTAGTTCAGAACATGGCTTATGATTATGCTATGCGTTTGATTTTTGCCGTAATGCTCCGTATTAGACGGAATGCTACGCTCTGAGGGGAAAATATGATGCAAATGCCATGATTGTGCAAAGATATCAAACCGGGATTCGGATCCCGTTGCTGCGAAGATCTCTGGCTGATCTGTTTGAAATGGACATCCCAGCTGGGGATGAGATCATTGGTGGATCTGATGATATGATAACTGCTTGGAGATATGGGTCCTTGATAGACCTATCCTTGTAAATGAGAGACCCAGCTGGGGTTTGTAGAAGCTTTCTTTACTCTGTTGTGATTTCCTTCGTGCGCTGCTCTTCTGAATAGAGGCTGAGGATTCTGTGGGGAGATGATTCCCTGATTCTCGCATTCTGCTGAGGAGGAATGATTGGTACTACGGCTGGGAGAGTTGCTGGCCACTCAGCTGGGGAGAGTAATGAGAGGCAACTCAGCTGGGGATAGAGCATTTCAGATGCTGAGATTGAGTGTATGTTGATTTGGCAACTTCGCTGGGGAAACGGGCACCTTCCAGCGCCACATGGAAGATAGACCGAGTTGATAATGATCTGCCAGCTTGCTGAGGGTGGAGCTTTCATGCCCTAAGTTGTGCTCCGGATACCTGCATTCCTGCAAAGATGAGGAAACGCACAAATGGTCCCGAGGTATCCCTTACTGGATCCCGTCATAGGAGTTAAACATTTTCGAGAGTAAGTATATTCCCTGCAAGCATGTTTCTTTATTTTCTTAGAGAAGAACATCTGTACTTATGCAATCATTTTTTTTTTTTTTTTAAGACATCAGACATTTTTTGCAAAGAAAATGTATAAAACGAGACATGACTGAAAATCTGATTTTATTAATTCACATGCCCTGAATTGGCAAGATACAGTCAAAGGAACATATCCCCTGAAATGAGGAGATTGTTACAAATTGAGAAACAAAATGCTGGCAGTGTTGACGACGCTTTAGGGAGCTTCCTCTTCTGCTATGACTCGTATGACAATTGACGTTCTTCCCACCTTGCTTTCTGAAGAAGGCTGATTCTGATTGAAGCTTGATCCTGTTGAAGCTTACCATGTTGTAGATGATACAGACGAACTCAGAATGCAGTTGTTCGCTTATTCCCTTATTTTGCATGGATCGCCCTTTCGGGTTTTCAATCCATCGGGATACCCATTTTTGCCTGAGCTGTCCAATGCGGCTTTTCAACTCAGCGGGTGTACATTTTTTTTTATCTATTTTCCCTTATTTTTGCCCGAGTCTTTTATTCTGTTTTTGACTCGCCGGGATGCCCTATTTTTGCCTGGACTTACATTCTGTTTTTATGTCCAGCGGGTCATTTTTATGCGAAGTATTTTTTAACTGCATCTGAATTCACAGGGGATGGGAAATCTTCACCATCCATGGTGCTGAGCATCAGTGCTCCACCAGAGAAAACTTTCTTTACAACAAATGGCCCTTCATAATTTGGAGTCCATTTGCCCCTGTGGTCTGTATGAGGAGTGAGGATTCTTTTCAGTACGAGATCTCCTACTTGGTACTCTCGGTGCCTGACTTTCTGATCGAAGGCTTTCTTCATTCTCTTCTGATATAACTGCCCGTGGCAGATTGCAGCCAATCTCTTTTCTTCGATCAGACTTAGTTGTTCGTATCGGGACCTAACCCATTCTGCTTCACTCAGTTTAACATCCATTAGTACCCGTAGAGAGGGTAATTCAACTTCAACAGGTAGGACTGCTTCCATACCATACACAAGCTGATACGGTGTTGCCCCAGTGGATGTTCTGATTGATGTGCGGTATCCATGCAAGGCAAACGGTAGCATTTCATGCCAGTCTTTGTAAGTGACTACCATCTTCTGCACAATCCTCTTGATATTCTTATTTGCTGCCTCAACAGCGCCATTCATCCTTGGCCTGTAAGGAGAAGAATTGTGATGTTAGATCTTGAAGTCCCGACATAATTCGGCCATCATTTTGTTGTTTAAATTGGAACCATTATCAGTAATGATTCGCTCGGGAACTCCATAACGACAGATGATATCTCTCTTCAGAAATCTGGCTACCACTTGTCTTGTAACGTTGGCATAGGAAGCTGCTTCGACCCACTTGGTGAAATAATCAATGGCAACCAGGATGAATCTGTGGCCGTTTGAAGCAGTCGGCTCAATTTTGCCAATCATATCAATGCCCCACATAGCAAAGGGCCACGGTGAAGACATGATGTTCAGAGGATTGGGAGGCACATGCACCTTATCCGCGTAGATCTGGCATTTATGGCATTTTCTGGCGTAGGCACAACAGTCTGCATCCATCGTGATCCAGTAATACCCTGATCTCAACAATTTCTTAGCCATGGCATGCCCTCCTGCATGAGTGCCAAAAGATCCTTCGTGCACTTCATGCATCAACAAATCTGCTTCCGTCTTATCAACACATCTGAGGAGTACCATATCAAAGTTCCTTTTGTATAAAGATCCATCAGTGTTCAAGAAGAAACTACCAGCAAGCCTTCTCAAAGTCTTTTTATCATTGGAAGATGCCCCAGGTGGGTATGTTTGATCCTCCAAGAAGCATTTAATGTCATGAAACCAAGGCTTATCATCCTTGACAACATCTGCTGCAAATACATATGCTGGTCTATCAAGTCTTGACACTGAAATCTGGGGTACAAAGTTGGCAGCTTGAACTTTGATCATGGATGAAATGGTAGCAAGAGCATCTGCAAACTGATTCTCGTCCCGAGGGATATACTCAAGTTTGACTGTTGTGAAGAAAGTCAATAACCTTCTTGTATAATCCCTGTAAGGTATCAGATGATCCTGGTGGGTGTACCATTTGCCGTTGGTCTGATTGACTACCAAAGCTGAATCCCCGAATACGGTTAGTGTCTTGATCCTGAGGTCAATGGCCTCCTCAAGACCCATAATGCAAGCTTCGTATTCAGCTTCGTTGTTAGTGCAGTTGAAAGTGAGTTTTGCCGAGAAAGGCATATGAACTCCCTTAGGTGTAATGAGTACTGCACCAACACCACGACCATTCATGTTAACATCCCATCAAACATCATAGTCCATCCTTTTTCAGGGTCAGGGCCTTCAGTATGAACAGGCTCTTCATGATCTTTGGCTTTAATGAACATGATGTCTTCATCAGGGAAGTCAAATCTCATAGGCTGGTAGTCGTCAATGGGTTGCTCAGCAAGATATTCGGACAATACACTGCCCTTGATGGCTTTCTGAGATGTGTACTGTATGTCGTATTCTGTGAGAACCATCTGCCATCTTGCAACCCGTCCGGTAAGAGCTGGCTTCTCAAATATGTACTTGACTGGGTCCATCTTTGAGATTAGTAAGGTGGTGTGGGTCAACATATACTGCCTTAGTCGGAGAGCAGCCCACGCTAAAGCACAGCAAGTTTTCTCGAGCAGTGAATAACGTTGTTCACAGTCGGTAAACTTTTTGCTTAGGTAGTATATTGCATACTCTTTTCGACCAGACTCGTCATGCTGGCCCAGCACACACCCCATCGACTCTTCTAATACTGTCAAGTACATTATCAGAGGTCTTCCTTCAACTGGAGGCATAAGGATTGGAGGTTCTTCCAGATACTCCTTGATCTTGTCAAAAGCCTTCTGGCAATCTTCGTTCCACCTGACCGTCTGTTCTTTTCTTAAAAGCTTGAACAAAGGCTCACAGGTTGCTGTAAGGTGAGATATGAACCTTGAGATGTAGTTCAATCGACCTAAGAACCCTCGAACTTCTTTCTCTGTTTTCGGTGTAGGCATCTCTTGGATGGCTTTGACTTTATCAGGGTCGACTTCAATCCCTTTCTCGCTTACAATAAATCCCAGCAGCTTACCGGACCTTACCCCGAATGTGCATTTGTTGGGGTTCAACTTCAGTTGATACTTTCTCAGACGCTTGAACAACTTGAGCAGATTCACCAGATGATCTTCTTCAGTAAGGGACTTGGCAATCATATCATCCACATAACATTCTATTTCTTTGTGGATCATATCGTGGAATAATGTTACCATAGCCCGTTGATACGTTGCACCGGCATTCTTGAGCCCAAATGGCATTACCTTGTAGCAGAACGTGCCCCAGGGTGTGATGAATGTTGTCTTCTCCATGTCTTCAGGTGACATTTTAATCTGGTTGTATCCTGAAAATCCATCCATGAAGGAGAATATCGAGAACTGAGCCGTATTATCCACCAGTACATCAATGTGAGGTAATGGGAAGTCATCTTTCGGGCTGGCTCTGTTCAGATCCCGGTAATCAACACACATCCTTACTTTGCCGTCTTTCTTAGGCACAGGTACTATGTTAGCGACCCACGGCGGATAACTAGTCACAGCAAGGATCCCGACGTCCCATTGCTTTTGTACCTCTTCCTTGATTTTCATAGCCATGTCTGGACGAGTACGGCGCAGCTTCTGTTTGACCGGTGGGCACTCTTCTCTCAAAGGCAGCTTGTGCACAACAATGTCGGTATCCAACCCTGGCATGTCTTGATACGACCAAGCAAATACATCCACATACTCTCGAAGCAGACCTATCAGTTGTCTCTTCACTGAGTCTTGCAGGCAGGCCCCGATTCTAACTTCTTTCACGTCTTCATCTGTACCAAGATTGATCACTTCAACCTCCTCCTGGTGAGGAGTAATAACCTTTTCCTCTTGTCTTAACAACCTGGCTAGCTCTTCAGGAAGCTCATATTCTTCTTCAACCCCTTCGTCAGCTTGATTGATTGGATTGTCAAAGTCATACGAAGTCATAGCCGTGCTGTTGTCGGTGCTGTCTGGAAGGCACTCTCTGCAAGGGTTAAGTTTGTTCATTTTAGTGATCTGATTTTAGTCTTATTTAGAAAAGTGAAATGAAGTTATCATTTTGAAAACACCGCCATTTATTTTTTGTACAAAAAAGAAAAATGGAAAAACAGTGAACGAAAAGAAAAAAGACGCGTTTGCAAAAAGATGTCTGATATTTCATTAATTGATCTTGTTTGCACAAAAAGTACAGATGGCCCGATTACATAATGAGTCTTGTCATCTTGGGCAAGATGCAAGACTTTGATGCATGCTTATAAAATACAGGAAATAATAATTACTCTGATCGAGTAACTCTTATAATTTCCTGGGAAGACCAGTTCGAGACACTGCTCCCCGGGATCTTTGGACGAATCCAGCTTTCCAGGTTGCGTTCTTCTTCCAGCTCGTCTTCCAAACAGTTGATAGCATCGGGGGTAAGCATCCCCCCACTGACAAAACCAGGCTCTCCAGCAGCCTTTGCTTGATGTTGAGTTGGTCTGTAACCCAACCCAAATTTGTCTTTCTTCTCCTCCACAGCTAAAACTTTGCCCCAGCCCAGGGCAGTTCCTTCCTCAACAACCTTCCGGGCTTGTTGGTAAGATGACATGGAGATCCCAGATACAGCAGATGCTTCATTCACATTCAAGGCTTCAAATCCTTGGCTCATTGTTTCATGGATCTCCCCATCCATTTCAATATACTTATAAGTAGCCAGATGGCTAACAAATATATCCTCCTCCCCACAGATTGTAACAACTTGGCCTTCCCACTCAAATTTTAACTTTTGGTGAAGGGTAGACGTTATTGCGCCGGCGGCGTGAATCCAGGGTCTACCCATCAAACAGCTGTAGGCGGGCTGAATGTCCATCACATAAAAGATATTTTTAAAGGTCTGTGGGCCAATTGTCACAGGTAGCTCGATCTCTCCCAGAACCGATCTCTTAGAACCATCGAAGGCCCTTACTACCAGGTTGCTGGGTCTCAATGCCAATCCATCATATTCTAACTTCACCAGAGCCTTCTTTGGTAAGACATTAAGGGACGACCCCGTGTCTACCAGTACATGAGACAGGACTGCTCCTTTGCATTCCATGGTGATGTGCAAGGCTTTGTTGTGGTTGCGGCCATCCGTTGTCAAGTCAGTATTGGTGAACCCTAGCCCATTGCTAGCAGTAACGTTTCCAACCACGGTGTCCAACTGGTTGACAGTAATCTCCTCAGGCACGTAAGCTGCGTGCAAGACTTTGAGTAGTGCATTCCGATGGGCTTCGGAGCACATAAGCAGTGAGAGGATAGATATTTTGGATGGCGTCTGGTGAAGCTGATCCACGATTTTGTAATCACTCTTTTTGATGATTCTCATAAACTCATCAACTTCTTGATCGAACGGTGTCTTCAAGGCTTCTTTAACAGCTTGATCTTCCTGTACCGGGCTCTTTCCTTTTGCCTTAGCAGCAGCTTCTGCTTCGGCAGTAGGTCTTTGAATTGGTGGAGCAAAGAGACGTCCGCTCCGAGTGAAGCCTCCGCCTCCCCCCACATTATCTACTTGTGGTGCAGGTGTTGATGTTTCAAGAGTGATTCTTTTCCCTTCGCAGTACACGTCAGAGCCATAGGTCCAAGGGATGGCCCTATTGCTTTCATATGGTACTGGTCCAGGCACCGTGACAGTGACTGGACTGATTGCTGCTGCTGAAGGGATTGTGATAGTTTGCGGATCATAATAAATTGTAACTGGTGCTCTGGTGGGAGCAGCACCTTCTGAATGGTAGGCAGAGTTGTTCTCAGGATCATAAAAGATTGTGACAGTAGAGACATCTTCATGATTTGTTGCTGGAGTTGTAGGAGATATTGGCGGAAGAATGGATGTTGTCGTTGTAGGAGTCTCGAAGTGGAGTGAAGCTGAAGTTGTAGCAGAAAAATTTGTTGAAAACTGATCAGTTGAGATGATAGATGAAGTACTTGTTGATGAAGCCGAAGAATTGTCAGGAACAATAGTTGCTGCAGTTGTAGGAGGTTCTGAAACCGTTGCTGATGAGATTGCTGGACTTGTTGGAAATGATGTGGTGATCTGAAGTTGGCCACTCTGAATGAGGCCATCTATGCCATTCCTCAAATTATCGCACCCATTTACCGAGATATTACAGTAAGCACAACCCAACTCACACCCCGGGAACATCTGACATTCCAAGAGCTGAGCCTTGATTTCTACCAATGGTGTCCTGATCTGCCCCACACTGGTTATTAAATAAGACGGCTTGTCTTCTTCAATAGCGTTAATCCTGGGACCACCATGGTTTGGCATTGGGTTTTTATTGACATTGGGCGGTGGTGCGAAATTCAGAGCCTTGGAGTCTACCAGGTCTTGTACCTTCATATGCAGAGCTCTGCACTTTTCTGTACTGTGGCCAGGTGCGTTTGAATGAAAAGCACACCTAGCATGGGAGTCATAGTTCCTGGGTAGACTGTTGGGATCCGGAGGTGCCAACGTTCTTAGCTCAACCAGGTTGAGTTTCAGAAGCTGCGGCAGCAAAGTAGCATATGGCATTGGGATCGGATCGATCACTCTGTTAGCTTGAGATGGCCTCTGCTGAAATGGCCTCTGTTGACTGTTGTTGGTGTTGCTGTTGTTGTAATTTCTTGGAGGATATTGATTTTGCTGATGATACTGAGGTTGCGGCTGATAGCTTTGTTGAGGAGGTTGATAGACTGGCTGAGGATGAGCTGGAGCAGGGATGGTGACTGCTGCTATTGACCTTTGAGCATATTGGGGCCTGCCCCTGTTGGTGTGGATGGCATTAGTCTCGCCAGTTCTTCTCGGGCCTGCAAAAGGCTTTCTTGCATTACTGGACGAGCTGGCACCATTATCAGAGATCTTACCCATTTTTAACAAGCTTTCAATTCTCTCCCCGGCTATGACAACATCTGCAAAGCTAGTGGAAGAGAAAGCAGCCAACCTGTCAATATATGTTCCCTGAAGGGTGTTCATGAACATATCTGCCATTTCCCTTTCAGACATAGGTGGTTGAACAGCGGCAGCCAGTTGCCTCCATCTCTGTGCATATTCTCGGAAACTTTCCCTTGACGACTGTGACATTCCCATTAGGAGGGTCCTGTTGGGTGCCATGTCTAAGTTATACTGATACTATCTGATGAAGGCCTCTGCCAGGTCCTTCCAGCATCTAATAGTTGCCCTTGTCAGATGGGAATACCACTCCCTCGAAGCTCCAGTCAAGCTATCTTCAAAATAGAACATCCACAATTTCTCGTCCATGGTATAAGCTTTTAATCTCCCGAGAAAAGATTGTAGATGGGTTCGAGGACAAGAAGTCCCATTATACTTTTCAAAACATGGAGGCTTGAACTTGTGGGGAATCCTAACCCCGTCTACCAAGCCCATGTCCATGACGTCGAAGCCCAAAGAGTTTTGAGATTCTAAGGACCTCAACTTCTCAGCTATCTCATCCAATCTCCTATCATAAGCTTCCTCACCAGCACCCATTACCGTGAACTGGTCCTCTTGGGGGTCTTCTTGAAGTACCCTAGCTGCGGTGGCAGTCCCTTGAACATTTGCTGGAATATTGACCTCAGGATGGAGGTGTGGTCCAAATACCGGAGGGTTGACATGAGGTTGTACCCTTTCATTGTTACTGGTACCGGCAGTCCCTATATGTGGATCCTCTTGATTTTGCCTCTCCACCATGGCCCTCAATCTTTCCTGGCTCTGAGCCATGTTGTTCATAACTTCCATGAACTGCGTCATCTGTGTTCTCATCTCCAATCTTTCGTTTGCCATTTGATTTCTGACCTCTGCAAGGTCCTGCTGTACCTGATCCATTTGAATTCCCGGAAGGTTGTTTCGGGTTGGATAACGGTGCGGACGGTTGAGGGGAAATACCCGGCGCCTAGCAATAGTTCCTGATGCATCACAACAGAGGTTAGCAACAACGAAACAAAAACCTACAAAACAAACAAAAGGGTTAGCATGCAATGCAGTTATGCTTATTTGCTCTCAAGGTATCCGGTTTGGCATTCAGTTTTGACCCTTCCAGACCCTTGAAGATATTGTTGATGTTGCTTTCAAAGCGAACTCAGGTGGAACAAACTAACACAAATATATTACAGAAGGTGAAATAATACAACTTGTTCATTCTACAACACAAGCCCTCTAAGGGGTCAAAATACAGTACAAGAAAGTAAAAGTACATGAAAAGAAAGCAACAACAAACAAATGGTCAAACACCAAGACCAAACTCATCCTCACGAACTTCCTTGAGAAGTGCTTCGGTCACAGGATCAGCCGGACGCTCCGTGAGATTCCTGATGAGGAGATTCCGGGTCGCAACAGCTGCTGCTAGCTTCTTGTGCTGAGTTTGGTCCTTGGACCTCTTCACTCCTGCTTTGATCTTTAGTTCTGATATCTCCCTCTGGGCTGCTGCCAGGGCTTCTTGTTGTTCTTTTGCATTAGCTTCAAGCTGCACCATCTTGTCTTGAACTCTCTTGTCCTCCAAGGTACGAGCCTCGGTGATCCTGACCCACCGGGCTTGACTTTCTTTCAAATACAAGTCTGTCCTTGCTCTCTGGAACTGGGCTTCCTTGCAAGCATTCTTCAGAATTTGTTCTCCAGCCTTAGACTTTTTGATATAATCCCCAGACTTCTCAATCTTAGTCAGATGCTCTACTCTCATCTTCTCCAACCTCTCAATCTCCCTCATACCTTCACTCCTCTCCCGGAGGGTCTTCTGCAAAGCCTGGGTTAACTTCTCATTCCTTTCCTTCAAGCTCTCAAAATCCTCCAAACTGACAGTGGCAGGGGGTGGTGCTGAAGATGACTCAGGCATGTCTTCTATGGTAAAGGGCATCCCAGAGAATTGGGCCCTGGCACGGGACCACTCATAATATTGTGCTGATGCCACATTATTGCACTTCCCCAGAATGGTGACTCCCTTGGTTTGAACATGATCCCAGGCCCAGGCAGCCTGCCTAACAACAGCCAAATTAATCTTGTTCTCACAATAGAGGGTCTCAACCAAGTCCTGTGCCCTAGGAGTGTGGACCAGTGCATAGCCCAGTTGTCGTCTAAACAGCAGAGGGTTGTAATTGATACTACCCTTAACTCCTATCAAAGGCACATTGGGAAAATGCCCACAGCTGGTGATGATATCCCTGCCCTTGGTGCTATGAGTGCACCATCTGATGTCAGCTGAAGTTAGAACAGTGAGTCTCTTAGCCCAGTTGCTCTGCTGATGAGGGTTCAGAAATGCATCTGTCCTGGGTAGATGCTTGAGAAGCCAAGTGTGGAACAATGGAGCACAACACCTCACTAGTCTTCCCCTCTGCTTTTCATTCCTCTGATGCACTGAGTAGTAGAGATCCCCTAATAAAGTTGGCACTGGGTTCTTCAGGATGATTAGATGGATTGCATTCTTACTGATGAATCGAGGCTCATCTGCAAACAATACTATTCCATATATGCTCAAGGCCAATAGAGCACAGACAGCTTTCCACTCTCCTAAAGAAGCTTTCAGGGTAGCTTGAGAGATCAAGAAATCCAGATGAAAACCAGGGATTCCAGCCTTAGAGGTCATATGCTGCTCAATCAAAACAGGTTCCAGATGCAAAGCTTTTGCTACTTCTCCATTAGCAGGAAAGACCATCTCAGGGTTGAAAGGAATTTCTCTCCTGATAGGCATACCAACTAATGAGGAGTACTCTTCCAATAAGGGGCCCAACTGAAAGTCTTTAAAAGTAAAACATCTCAGCGGAGGGTCATAAAACTGAATGCAGGTGTGGATCAAGCTTCTCTGTGATGGGTCCAGATCCATGACCATATCAAGTATATCTCCATAACTTTCCCTGAACAAAGGTATGTGATCTGGGGTAATCAAGGTCTGAATCCTCCTGATATCTGATAACTCTGGCTGGAAGAAGTGGTAGGTAATGTTGCTCTTTTTAGGAGCCATGATGCTGAGACTGAATAGAGACAGGTGATGATGATAAGGCTGAAGTAGTGGGCCACTGACTGGCTGGTGCAGGTGATAACTGAAGCAGATAGCTGATGAAGACAAGTCAAAACTGAAGATGGGGTCAAAACCAAAACCAAATGAATGATGGATACCCTGAAACACAAATAAGCAAATGTCAATATGATGCAATGTTTATGTATGAAAATGATATGCAAGGGTTTGTGACTGAGCTGGATCTGATCAAAAGCCCTGATATAGGCCCAAGTGTGTTCAAGAATTCCAGATGGAGGTCTATAAATCCAGTAACCAAGGTGGGGGACTCAAATAAAGAGCCACAAGTCCAGGGTTTAGAATCACAAGAACTGTCCAACATGGAGTACTCTTAACAAACAAAGTAACAGGGTATTCTGAGGTCAAGGTACCTGCAAACCTGTAAACAACCCAACCCCCTCACAGGTGGTGTTCTAAAACAAGGATCCTCAGACTTGGATCAGTTATGAGAAGTGTAAACACTTCTAACCCGGAGGTACAATGTTTACAATAACCATAACAATTCCTCCTCTAATTCACCTCAGTTTCTGAAGGTCAGTACTAAAAGGTCATCCAGACTTAGCAGGCTTCCCAGATAGCCCTAGCATTGCAGGAAATCTGCAACACAGAGTTCTCAAGAAGAAACCCACATCTGAACCGTGTTTCATATTCCCGCACCAGACCGAAATGGAATGGGAAAGAATATGATTCACTCTAGCCTAGGTGTCACTCAGGTCCCAGGTATAGGGCCTTAACTCTCAATGAATCACCCACCCACCAAAGCAAACAACAGATCCAGCCAGCAACAATGACAGTATGATATAATGCAAAAGCAGTAAAGAAAGCAGTAAAGCAAACTGTATATAAAGCAAAAATAACTACAAATATACAAACACAAATAAGCACATAACACCCCAGTAAACACAAATCAAACAAGCGCTAGGAGGAACCCACAAAAAGAACCAGAGATTCTGGGTTCGTTCCCCAGCAGAGTCGCCAAGCTGTCGCTCCCGACAAATGAAAATGGATCAGATGAAGGTACAGACGCGAACGGTCGGCGAGAGGGACAATGAGAACACACAGCCGTGAACTCACTGGAGATGAATAGAGTCGCCAGCTAGACATTTTTATCCCGGAGGAAAGGTAATGCTGCATAGACCTAGGAAAAGATGGACAAGACGGTTTGCGAACCAGAGAGACTGAGAAAGGGGGTTGGTTACAACCTGGGAAGGTATTAGCACCCAGATTGTCCGCCGTACTCGACGGGATCCACGCTTAAAAGATTTGTGTTTTAAAAGGGTAGTGTCAGTGCAATTTGTGTGTAAAATAGCTGGAACAGATGTACAGGTGTCAGTGCTGAAAAAGTGGAGTGTGATATATACAGTGTCAGTGTAAAGATAAGAATGAAATGCTCAAGATCATGAGGCTAAAAGAATGAGGCTAGAAAGAGGGGGAATGTACAGAGACTTTTGTTCGATAACTGTTAAGTTATGCCTACGTATCCTCTCGTGCAATGAGGAAGTCAGAACACCGTAGTTCGACCCAAAGAGACTGAAAGATGAATTGACTTGTGAATTGCTTACTTGCCTATGCTCAAGTGTATGACCTGTCTGGCTCAGGTGCAAACTGTCTTGCATTAGACGGAAGAAGCAAGTTCTCGGTTGTGAGTGAATGTGATGAGAAAAGAATCCCGAAGGAGACGATTATTGTTTGTTTTTGTGTTTTCAGTCTTTTATTGCTTTTGAAAGTTTGTCATAAGTTAATGAGCTTAAGCCTAAACCAATGGATTTAGTAAACTCATCACATCTTCCCTCTGATTAGGGGTAATGAGAATACCTTAAGTGTGAAGTCAGATTCTCACACTTAATCACCTTTGATGTAGGGTTAAGATCATTAACCTACTTGTGGATTATTTAGATGTTTTTGTGGTTTTTGTTTAGTGTTAAGTAATGAGGTTAAGCCATAATCAGGGATTTAACAGACTCATTACACCATCCTAAAAGAAGGATAATAGATGAGAATGTTTAAGCTGAGGAAAACTCCTCAACTTAATCCATGATTAGGGATTAAGCTCATGACAAAACAAGCCTTTATTAAGTGGATTTTAGTTAATGATTAGATGATGAAGTGAGTTTTAGGGTTTGTAAGACAACTTGAGGGGGACTTGTCCATTAACACTAGGGTTAGTCCTTCTTAACCAGTTAAGGAAGAATTAGAACCCTAATGCAAGGCCCAAGTTACAAGTGTGATGTCTTGTTACTTATTAAGTGAATTGATTAAGGGATTTAAACACATTAAGGGTTTAACACTTAGGATTAAAGTTATACACTCCATCCTAAGAGAAGGATGCAGGCATAAGCTTAATCACAAAGCCTTAAAGCCTTTAGGGTTTAGTCCCTGATTATGAGATGAGAAGAGAAGACTCAAAAGAGACACAAAGGTAAACTAAGAGGGGAGACTAGTCAAAACCCTAATTCATTGTCATGCTTGGTTGTTCCTAGGGTTTATGAGGTTTTCAAGAACAATCTTCAAAGAGAACCACCAGGAAGCAGATGAACAGGATCAAGAGAAGCAAAGCAACTTGCTTCATTCAAGAAGTCAAGTCACTTGAAGAAAGAAAGTAGGATGGACAAGAATGAGCAAGCTCAATCTCAAACACATATACAAATGCAGCAATGGATGCAAGAGGGATGAAAAGAAAAGTTATGAGAAGTGAAGGCAAATTCACTTCTCAACCTCACTTACCACCTGAAATGTTAGAAAGAAATGCAATGCAATGCAAAATGAGGTGAAATGTCATGATGAAAAACAAAACCAGAAGCATGTTGATGATGATAATGATGATATGGAGTGCTACAAACATGATACAAGGCATGGATGTGTTCATACAAGTTCATGGATGCAAATGATGCAAGTTTAGAAGCATGGACATACATGAAAAGTTAGGAAGCATACAAAACATACAACATGGCAAATGCAAGATGCAATGATCAAAGATGCTTTCTATATGTCTTATGATGTCAAATGAATCAAATGGATGCTTGAAATGTCATGGCAAGTCATGTTATGCAAGAGAATGCAAAAGGTATGCAAAAGGAAGCCCAAATTAGGGTTTATGAAACAAACATCAAACAAAACTCAAAATCAGAAGCAAACCCTAAGATAAAAAATGGAAAATGCCACCCAAAGAAACCCTAAACCTATACTAAACCAAAGTCCAAAGGGGAGGTCTCAACTCTTAACCAATCTCAAGTTATGATTTTTCTAAGTTATTAGGGTTTTTAGGGTTCCTAAACAAAAGAAATGCCAAACAAATGGAAAATGAGGAAACAAAACATGGCCATTTAATCCTAGAAACTACATGCTAAACACAAAACAAAGCAAAAAGAACCAATGTCCAACTCTTCTTAGATAGGCAGAAATGAATTTTTGAACTTATGATCAAAATAATGCACCAAAAATGATTTAATTCAATGGAAAATTCTCAAAATGCATCAAGATCAAAAAAGAAATTTGGTTTGAAGGTTGGACAATGTTTCTAAATATCTTAGAACATTTCATGAATTTTTTGGTGATTTTTAAATACCTAAAAGTATTTTTAATTAATTAATTTCCATTAACCAATTAAAAATAATCTTTTAAATATTTAAAAATACTTTTTTAATGATAAAAAATAAAATAAAAATATTTTTGGGTCTTAAAAATTAATAAAACTTTTAAGAAAAAGTTTCATAATTTTTAAGCCATTTTTGCTATTTTAAAATAATTATGCAAAACAAATGGAATAAATATAAAAATAAATGAATTTAATCTGATTTAATGGGAAGTATGCAAATCCTAGGGACCAGATTCAAAGTTTCCTGCGCGCGAATTGACTGCGCGCCACATCTCACGGCTCAAATTCAAACTTGCTAATTAATGCTTAAAACCCTAACCCTGCCGTTAATCACTCTCAGATGACCGGAACAGTGTTCCGGTCATCTTCTCCGTTCACCTCAAAATGCCATCTCCCTCCCCAGGCCAAATCAGAAGCTCTAAACCTCCAGAAACCATCTACCAACTACCCTAAGCACGAATCCAGCATCAAATCATGTTTAAACTTACACACAAACAAGAATCGAAGCAATGAAATTTCTAGGTCAAACTTTCAGAACACCATAACATACTCATTTCTGGCTTATTTTCAAAAGTGAATAGATCCCAATGATCAGTGTAACATACACAACAAGATTTTAACAAGAAAAAGGAGTTCTGGAAAAAAAGTTCATGGTGTCACCTGAGATGGAGCTTTTGATTTAGGAGCTTTCTGGATGATTCTTTGGCTCAATCAGGTCCCAATGATCCACCTTTGAAGCTTTGGATGCTTAGTTGGAGTTTAAACAACCTCTGGAGTGAGTTTGCAGAAGCTCTGACCAAGGGCATGTGAAAATCGTATTTGAGACATGGGGTGTTTCAGGCCAAAACAATGGTTGGTTTCTGGTCAGTGAGGTGAGTAGAGATTTTTGGTGGAGTTTGTTCTTGTGTTTGAGGTTTGTGGAGAGAGATTCGAAGGAAAATGCAGGCTGAGGTGAAGAATGGCAATGGGGTGTTCTTGCTCAAATCAAGCCTGGCTCTTGGTGCTTTGAGGTCTATGAAATATGGTGAGTTGAAGTGTGGAAATGGTTTTAGTGTTCTGAGCTTGTGGAGGCAGATTCAAAGGCTTATGCAAAAAGGAGTGTTTTTGTGAATGTGATCTTGTGAATGGTTTCAGCCTTGCTAGATGTATGAAATGGCTTGCTCTTTGTCCACATAAACCTCTCTCATTGGTCAGATGATTGGACATGTGCTTTATTGATTGGTAAGTCACCTTTTGCAAAAAGTCAAATTTTGTGTAAGGCAAGTATGGCTTGATCTATAGCTAGTACATGGGCTGGTTCTGGTGCAGCAAGATGATGTGAGAGGGCTAGCAAAGTGCAGCATCCAATGCATCAAGTGGTAGAAGCACAATGATGATTTTGCAAGTTGTTGGCTTTTTGGTTCACATGTGATTCCCTAATCCCACAAGCCATAATTCATGGGCATTCTTGGTTCAATTCTGATTTTTATGACTTATAGAATGTTTGCATACTGGTTTGAAATGAACTAGAAGTTGCAATTGGCTTTGGTTCATGGTTTTGCAAAATTCCCATTTGAGGCATGCCTTGAAAATCAATGATTTTGGCCAACTTTGTCACACCATAACTTTTGATCCAAAAAGAGTTTGATCATGTTCTTGTACTTTTTGAAAAGGGAAAGATGAGATCTACAACTTTCATGACCAAAGTTTTTCCATTTGAAGCATTTTTGGACCAAGAATCAAGGCTTGAAAAATGACCTAAAATGAAGCATTCTTGAAAAGTCAACTATGCCCAAAAAGTCAACATTTGCAAAAACCCTAAATTCTTGATTTTTATGAACTTCAACCTCCTTCCATGATCAAATAAAGATCATATACACTCAAAATGATGAAGATCAACCATTGGTTGGGTCATTGGGGGCCTCAGATGCCCTGATTTTGCACTGACTTGTCCAGAAAGTCAACCCTTGATCAGATGACTTCCCCATGGAATTTCTTCATGAAACTTGATATGCATACTCCCTATACCATATAGAGACCAATGGAAACAAGCATGACCAAAAAATTTGGGGTTATGGCCTCTGAAACCAAAACCCTAATTTTAGGTCAACTGTGCAGTCAATCCTGGCTCTGCATCCACTCAAACCCTAGTTCTTGTGATTCTTTTGAAATCTTGACTTTGAGAGGATGTAATATGATACTTGAACACATGTAGACCCCTTTGAATTGATTGGTGACCTTTGGGGTGGCTCAAGAAGCTCTTGGATTGCTCAGATCACAAACCCTAGGTGCAGATGACTTTGAACCAATGCAATGAATCAAAAATGTGATATGAGATGCTATGATTGAGTTTATGCATATGAGGAGATCATAAGCCATGGTGTGAATGGGTGAGGGCAAATTTGGGGTGTTTACACATATTTACGCAGTGATGTCATCAACAAAAGACAGGATCTTGAAGGATGCTCATGTAATCAATTTCCAGAAAATGAGAAGACATGCGAATGGAAAACCTCAGGGCTAATTGGTGGCTTGTTTGATTCTTTTGCTAAAGGTATTAATACCGAAACGCAACCAGTTTCAGTCGATTCATTTGGTAAGAATGTGGAGCAAGTGATGACCTTCCATCTTTCTATTCTTCACATCAAAGTAACCGAGGACCTAGGACAAAGAGAAAGTTTTATAGCAGTGAGAACTCTGCACACACTCAATATCCCACGAGTAACGGTTTGATTGAGGCAATGATGTTACCTTGTCTTGAAGAAAGTAAAACCTCAGCCCATATTAAATCTGTCGTCTTAAATCCTAATGATACAAGAGTTATACAAGGTAAACGAAAGACTGAGGAAAGAAGAAGCTTCTCTAGGTACCGGTGATCCCGAATTCCCAAAGACAGTTTGGCCTCCAAAGCAGCTTTGCTATTCCTGTTACCTTGATCAAGACCAACTAACAAGCTAACAAGCAACAAAATTGAATTGAACCAGGATGTCAGCCCCGTGTGACAAGGACACCCTTCCATTCTTTCACGAGCCCACGGCAGCATACGTAGAAATTCAAGCATAGGCATCAACCTGCCATGACAGAGTTTGAAGAGAGTGAAAATTAAAAGAAAATAAGAAGAACAAGAGAAAACTTCATAACCACGACTAAATTCACCATGAGCTGCAAAACAGAAAATCAAAGAGGAGTTCGTCCTAACCAACCCTAACCGAATCCACAGAGAAACATGTCAATAAAAAGGGCTGTATAACAGAGAGCTAAAAAGTTGGAAGTGAATGATAGCACAGAAAGATCAAAATCACAAAAAAATTTGGTTATGCAATGGCAACAAAGTCATAATCAAATCCTAACCGAATTTTCTAACAGAATTCACAACAGAAAATAACTAAATCTTAACAACCGTAACCGAATTTTCTAACTGATTATTACCTGAAGTTTCTGGAATCTTCTCAAAATCTCCTATAAGTCAATGGCTTTTCATTCAATCAGTTCTTCTTCCACAATTTTTTCCTCCTTCAATCACAAGTTTTTTTCAAAACCCTTCACCATCTTGTCTCAATCCTCCATCTCAATTCTTCAGAATTTCTTCCCATTTCTTCAGCATTCTCCAATGGTTTCCTCTATTATCTTTCACCATTCCCTTCACCACCTGCACCCTGCAACCGAGTTTTGATAAGAAGCTGGAAAAGGGACTCAATACCACGATTACCAGAGAATGTGTAGAGGGACACAAGATTGAAATTGGTGGCTGCGAATCCTAATTCATGACCAGAAGAAGAAAAGATGGATCGCATTAAATCCGTACCTTAAACGTTTCGCCATCGTATCGCATCAGTCACGCAGTATTTTCAGACGCCATTTTCGTCATCGCTACGGAAGCACCTTCAACCGGCAGCAGCAACGCAAACCCTCCCATCTTTGTCATCATTCGTGACAAACCGTACATACGCGAATCACAGCAAGAAGCATCGGCTTAACACAGAGAAGACGAGTCCTCAAGCGCAATAGAGAGCCTCGGAGCGTCTTCCTCCTCGCACGCCAGATAATCACCAGTTAATCCCCTTCGTCGCGAATCACCTCTGTTACGCCGTTCGTGTCACCGATTGCAGGTACGCATGCTTCAATCCCCATTCGAATAGGAGTAGGCATAGGTTGTAGGAATCAATGTTATTTTGGGATGATCTTTGGATAATTTCCGTTCTCGTTCAATCGGGGGAAGGGGTTTCGTTAGGAGCTCTGTGGGGTTTGGTTTCGGTTTCAGGGAGAAGGAAGGTTTAGTTTTAGCTTGTGATGGGCGAATGGGAGGTTTGGGAGTGAGGATTTAGAAGGTGGTAGCGGGGAAGACGGAAGGGCGTTGCGGCGGCGGTCTGGGGAAGAAGAAGGAGAGGCTAGGGTTTGTGTGAGGTAGATTTAGGGGAAGATTGAAAGTGTTGAACGTGTTATTTATTTGGTATATTATAGTTTGATTATAAATTAATGTTGATATTAATCTTAACTTAAATTAGGGTAATTAACATTAAAAGAGTGTTATAAAAAACAATTAAATTAAGTTAATGAATTAGGTTAATGAATTAAGTTAATGATTATTATTAAAATGGAAAACGTTAAGAATTATTTAATCAGTATTAAAATTCAAATAACCCCTTTTATTATTTTCTGATTTTTTTGTTACTAATGTTAATTCCATGGATTTAGTGATTGGGCCTAGCTTTTGCTATTAACACCCCTGCGTAAGCCCAATTCCAAAAACAACTGAAAGAGAGTATGCTAAATGCACCCCCAAAAGGGCCTGCGAATTTGGACCCAAATATTTGCTTTCTGTACCTCCTCTTAGAAGCCCAATTAAAAAAGAACTATAAATAATACTTGATTTACCCCCTTTGTTATTTATTTTTTAGAATTTAATTTTGTGGTTTAATATAGTTTCAAAGTAAATCATAAAAAAATAGATAAAAAATATTAACTTAAAGTTTAGGTTAATTCTTTCTTTTTTTTTTCTTTTCTTTAAATCAAGATTTTTGGAAATATTAGTTCATAAGATTTATTTAAATTAAGGTTTTAGAGGAAATTATTTTTAAGATTAGTTTAATATTTCCGTAAATTAAGATTTTTTTAGAAAATATTAGTTTAGGTGAGTTTAACTCATTTTCTTAATTTCAGATTTTTTTTTAGAGAAAAAATGTTATAATAAGATTAACTTAATCTTAGTATAAGTAATAATATACTAGGTATCATTAATTTTAATACAAGTCCCATATTGGGCCCTGGTTCTTTTCTATTAGCACCTTCCTTTTGGGACCCAGTTCACAAAAACAAATAAAAATTACTAAGAGCACCCCATTTATGTTCTTGTTAGAATTTCATTTTAGTTTAATTATAGTTTCAAATTAAATCTAATAAAAATAATAAAAAGCATGAGAAAATTCTGTAAAAATTAAGGTAGCTTAATAAATCAACTTAGAAATTTATGACATTTTCATTTTCTGAAATTTGATTATTTTTTATTTAATTATGAATTTTTCTATTAATTAGTGTTATTGAATTTCCATTAATTGTGCTGGATTTTGTTTATTTTATTTAAATAGCTTCTAACCACTTTTTTTGAGCCATTCTTTTTTCTGTAATTAAAAGACTCATAATAGCTCTTAGGATATTTTTTATGGAATTTTTAGGAGCTTTTATCTTATGTTTTAGTGATATAATCTTTAGGAAATAATGGTTAATTTTAGCTGAAATTAAATAATGTTTAGGCATAGGAAAAATAAGTATTTTTAGAATCCCTCTTAGTATACTATTTTAGATAGTGTTAGGACCTTGCAATTTAATTTTCACAATTTTTCTAGAAGTTTTAGTATTTTTTTAGAATATTAATTTTGGCTTAGTTATGCATAATTCCCTTAGGTTAGGCCATTAGAAAAAATAATGTTCAATCAAAAATAACAATAGTCTAGATTAATTTTAGTCATAGGATTTAATATTAGACTTAGGTTTAGTTTAATTTGTTTTAGGATGAATATTAAGTTTGACCTAGATTTAGAACTTAGTATAAAATTCATTTCCATATAGAAATAGAATAAATAAATAAGACTATTTATTATTCATGCCTTTAAGGCATTTTTAGAATATTATTTCTCATAGTTGATTTCATTGTTTTGCCTTATTTTTATTGTTACAACTTGTATAAGATTCCCTCTTTGTGTTCTTAGAATCAACTTAACTTCATTAAGAAGTAAGTTGAATTCTAATAGTTTTATTTTCATTAGGAGTAGAAAACCTCACTAACCATTAAGCCCTCTTGTAAATAAACAAAATTAGGATTGAGTCTTAGTCCCTTAGATTTTGACCTTTTTGCAATTTGAGTCATTCTCTTCTTATCTTCAAACAAAAATCCAAAAAAACACTTAATAAATAAATGGAAGGATTCCTTGTGTATAGCCTTATTCCATGAAGCACTTGCATTCATTCCATCTTGGAGTGGTGAAAGCTTGTTTATCATGATGCACAAGTCTCATCAAGGAGTTGTTCACAAAGAAAGCTTAAAAAATACTTCTTCACAAAAGCAACAAAAACACTTAATAAAGTTCAACAAGCTAGTGAACTTAAACCCTAATCCTAGGAAACCAGTCTTGGATAAATTCTCCTTGCTGGGTATGCTTGTTCTATTATTCCATCTTGGAATGTAGAGTCAAGTGTACATTCCATGGAAAAGAGTTTGAATTCACTTCCTTGTGCCAAATTCATACAAAAACTCATAAAAGCCAAAAAACAAACAATAAGCGATTATCCTGCGGGAACTTCTCTTCTCATCTCATTCACTCACAACGCGAACTCGCGACGACTTGTCACACATGCAAGACGGTAAACGCACTCGTACCAGACGAGCCTGCAACACCTGAGCATAGACATACGCAGTTCCAGCCATAAAAAACACAAACAAATAGTTCCCGCCTTAGTTAGGCGAACTACGTCGACTCTGATCCTCATTATCCTGATGAGGTACGTAGGCAGTGGGGTAGGGCCCGTTCGAGCACATTCTTTATTTTCCCTACATTTCCCTCTTTCTTTTCATTCTCTTTTCTTATTCCTTTCTCATTTCAGTTCCTTTTTCATTCCATTTCCAGTTAGCGGTTCATTTATTCAGCAGCATATTATTTTTCTCACCCTTTGAAATCAAACAAGCAAGCGTGGATCCCGTCGGGTACGACGGACGATCTGGGGTGCTAATACCTTCCCAGGTCGTAACCGACTCCCGAACTCAGATCTTTGGTTCGCAGGACCTTGTCCTTTCCTTCTTCCTCAGGTTTGTGCAACATTACCTTTCCCATCCATTCGGGATAAAAATGTCTGGCTGGCGACTCTACCTTTCCGCGCCACTTTCGCGTTTGTACTAGGATGAAAATCCCGGGAGCGACAGCTGGCGACTCTGCTGGGGAGTAACCTGATTCTTCCGGTTTCCCTTGTAGAGTCAATCCTAGCGCCTGTTTGGTTTTGTTTCTTTGGGTGTTTACTGTTTGCTTTAGTTTAGCTTTAATATTTTTATTTACAGTTCTTTACAACTTTACTTTATCGCATTTATTTATCGCTTTCAGTATTTTATTTTCCATGCATCATATTATACTGGACTGTCTGGCTGTGCTGGTTTTCATTTTTTCTGTGGGATGGGAGTTACTGTGAGATAAGCCAACTACCCGGCTTGAAGTGCACCCTAGGATTTAGAGTGGTTCCACTTTGGCTTCATGGCATCTTGCTATGTTGGTAGTAGTGAGTTCCACACCTTGACTTGCGACCTTCTCGGGAATGTATTGATACCGGAATCTTTCTGGGTTGATGCGCTACCTTGATAGTTATGTGCAGTCAGGGGACCGATCATTGAGAACCTTTGTGGAAACATCCCTCTCCAGTGATGACAGTGGCAGACCACATTTGTTGGCAAACCCACTCGCATCCGAGGTCCCACTGGGAACTCGCATAGGATGGCCTGGTTCTCTCATAGGAATTCAGTTAAAGCAAACTGTTCGTATGACGATAGTATTGTACCCTTCGGGATGAATGTACTATTGTTTCTCGACTCAGTGCTTGAAGCTGGAAACTTGTGAGGGATGCTTATTTTTCCGGACTCAACTGAGACCTCCCTGAGTAGTACATAATGCCAAACCGATTCCCTGATTTGATCATGAGCCATTTCTCGGAAATGGTGAACGTATTATTGCTATTCGGCTTTGAGAGTCCGTGATGTTGACCCGAGTAGCACACCCGTGAGATTGGGAGGGGTTTACAGGTTTGCAGGAACCCTGGTACCTTCAGCATACCCACTTTGCCTTTGGTTCAGTTTTGTGATCTGGATTTCTGTTCTTAAGTTGTGGATCCCGGATCAGAGGGATAATTATTGTGATATCTGGATTTTGAGACCTGGCACCGACACCTGATTATATGATTGGCACATCACAGACACTTCACTGATCACATGCCTTGTCTTGCATAAGCATCATATCATCATTAATCATTTTGTGTTCTTTTTTATTCCCAGGGTTCATTACTTCCTAGGTCCTGGTCATATTTTCTACTTCAGCATGGAGATTCCGAGGAAGAGAAATGTTCATTATACTTTCCCGCAGCCAGAGACAGAGAGTGTCCAGGGTTTGATTAGCTTGATGGGTGACCGAGTCCTTGATGATTTCAGGAAAGAGTATGGTAAGATACTGAATTATGTGAGCAAGCCCACAGTCGACCAGAAGGATAGCTTGCATTCTTTGTTACAGTTCTATGATCCACATCTGAGGGTTTTTGTTTTTCCTGATTATATTTTGGCACCTACATTAGAGGAGGTTTCTAGCATGCTGAGTGTTCCTGTTAAGGAGGGTGTACCTTACTATGTTTCGGAGAGGATCCCATCTCATGAGGATATCACTATTGCCTGTCATTTGAGTATGCCTAGACTCAAGGTGGGATTAGAGGCTGGCCAAAGTAAAGGAATCCCTTTGGACTTTCTTGTTGCAGAGGCACGTGTTATGGCATCGGAAAAGAAGTGGGCAGACTTCAAAGCACTGTTGGCTATGGTAGTATATGGAATCAGTTTGTTTCCCGGAGAGAAAGGACTAATTAACATGGAGGCCATTACCATCTTCGTCAAGAGAAATCCTGTTCCTACATTGCTAGCTGACTTTTATTATGGAGTTCACCACAGAAATGAAAAGAGGAAGGGGTTTGTAAATTGTTGTGCTCCCATATTCGCTGATTGGTTTGTAAGGCAACTCCCTAAATCAGGACCCTTTCAGGATTCGAAACAATCTTGGAAGTGGTCCAAAAGATTAATGGGCTTAACCTCAGCTGACATTGCTTGGGGATGCAACAGAGATTTGGTGGGCAAAGAAATGTTGGTTAGTTGTGGTAGCTTTCCAAATGTACCTTTGATGGGAAGGAAAGGTGGGATTAGCTATAATCCTATTTTGTCCAGGAAACAGTTCGGCTATCCTTTAAGAGACGTACCTTTGATCGACGATGCAAATGAGTCCTTATATTTTCCAGCAGAGGGAAACTCCAAAATGAGCATCCTGGCATCCCAAGCTTGGGAAATTAGGGTGATGAAAGGAAAGAAAGAATTTGGAAGAGTAGATCCTAATACCTATGATCCTTTTGCCAGCTGGTTGGAGGATCGTGTGAAGACTCACCTTCTACCATTTTCTAGAGAGACGCCTCTTTACCCTAAAGAGGTAGCACCAAGGACTACGGTGCCTTTGGAGGAATATCAGAAGTTAGAAGCTTTGGTTAAGCAACTGAGGGTTGAAAATCAAGAGGCTCTTAATTCTTGTCAAAAGCTGATGATCCAGAACCGTCAATTGAAAGATAGAGCTGAGCAAGCCGAGGAAATAGTCCGTCTCAAGCAGAAGGACTTTGAGGATAGAGAACTTTACTTCCGAAAGAAAGGTTTAGCTGAGACTCATAAGACGGCCCAGCGCCGAAGAGAGAAGAAAGATCTTAGTGAAGCCAATGAAGCTGTTACTTTATGGCAGGAGAAATGGGACGAAAATCTGAAGAAACAAAAAGAGTTGGACGCCAAGCATAAACAGGAAGTCAAAAGTCTTCAGGATTCTTTAGATGGGCAGAAAGAACTTCTCAGGAAAGCTTATTATCAAGAGGAAGATCGTATCCGGCGCGTAACAGAAAGCCAGCAGGCACTGAAGGAAGCTCAAAAGGAGATTGAAGACTTGAAGTTGAAAGCTGAGGTGAAAAGGTCGAAGGCCGAGACAAGTCAAAGCAAGGGGAATGAAGCAGCATTTCTACAGCAGATCGAGGAGTTGCACGCTTCTTCTGATATGAGGGACCTCCTCATTCAGAAGCTCATCCAGGAGCCCGGTCATCCAGATGTAGTTCAGCTGTTCCAGAGCGTCCAACGCCTTAGCTGGAGATTGAAAGATATAGAGTTCCCTAGTGTTTAATTTCATATTGTTGTACTTGGATTACCCACAGGCTTGTTGTGGGATTCCTTATATGTGATGTACTTTTGTTGTTATTTTGATTGGTACCCTTCAGGAACGTTGTATTTCCAAACTCCAGTTTATATGATTGATTTGTTCCGGATTTCTTGTTCGTTATTTGCACCGACACGGGGTAATGAGCACCAGTTTTTCACAGCCGTCATTATGTCTGAATATTACTTGGGTCTTCTTCCCAATTCTTATCTTCTTAATGCCAGGACCGGACACAGGAAAATACTCAGGAATAAAAGGAACACATTGCATTGCATACACATCATTTGCATTTTGTCTTTGTCTTTGCAGGTTTTTCTTCGAGATGTCTAATTTATCTGTGTTCACCAGGCAAAGATTGCGAGAGCCGCCAAGACCCGGTACATACGACAAGTTATCCCTCATCGGTACGCGACCCGCAGCAATCAAAGAACAGCGATGGATGCTATGCAGACAGAACTCAATGAAGTCCGTACCAAGATGGCAGAATTTATGACTTTGATGCAGGGGATGGCCCAGGGGCAGCAGGAGCTGAGAAATGCAATTCAAGGGTTAACTCCTCCTAACACTAATGCTCAAGCAACCACTTCCGGCGGACTAGGGGGTCCTCCTAACACCAACAACGGTACAGGTGGACCTCATATTCCAGATCCAGCTATGGCTACATATGTTCCTGTGCAGGACAGGCAGGAAGACCAATTCCAGTACTTCAACAACGATATGGGTTTCGGCGGTGACGGAAATCTCAATGACTTCTTGGTGCTTGCAGAGAAGGTCAAGGCCTTAGAGTGCAAGGACACTTTGGGAATTGACGTGTCAGATATGGGTTTAGTACCTGGGGTGGTCATTCCACACAAGTTCAGGCCACCAGCATTTGATAAATACAACGGCAGCTCTTGCCCGAAAACTCACCTACAAGCCTTCTACAGGAAGATTGCGGCTCACACGCGAGACGAGAAACTATGGATGTACTATTTCCAGGATAGCCTTTCTGGAGGGTCCTTGGAGTGGTACATGAAGTTGGAAAGGAGCTCTATTAGAAGTTGGAAGGATTTGGGAGAGGCCTTCCTCAGACAATATCAATACAACATTGACATGGCACCTAGCCGTACTCAGCTCCAAAGCTTGACACAGAGGAGCTCGGAGAGCTTCAAAGACTATGCACAGAGGTGGCGTGAGGTGGCCGCCCGAGTGCAACCACCTTTATTGGAAAGAGAGATGGTCGATCTTTTCCTGAATACCCTCCCAGGGCATTTCATGGAAAGGTTGGCTGGTTGTTCCTCAAGTGGTTTTTCGGACATTATCTTGACTGGAGAAAGAATCGAGAGCTGGCTCAAACAGGGGAAAATTCAGAATGGAAACTCTTCAGTGTCTGGTATCAAGAAACCCTTTGTGAAAAGGAGGGAAGGAGAAACAAGAGCAGTATACGCACAGAGAGGAATGATGCACCAAGGATATTATCAGCAAGTGGCCCCCGTCACTATTTCAACACCTCCAGTTCAACAACGGATTCAGCCTCCATAGCCGCAACGCTCACAGGGGTATCAGCCAAGACCCCCTCGTCCGTACTACTCCCAGAGGGTGAAGGATAGACATATTGAAGCTCCACCAATGTCTTACTCCCAACTGTTGAAGAATCTCCTACAGCTTCAAATGATTCAGCTCCGGACCTTGCAACCTCCGAAGCCAGGCCAAATTCCTGAAGGTTATGACTCGAATGCTAGATGCGAGTTTCATTCTGGAGCTCCCGGCCATAGTACTGAGAATTGTAAAGCATTGAAGCACGTTGTCCAGGATTTATTGGATTCTGTAGATGTTTAAGAATTGGCAGAATTTTTGACCAAACAAGAAATGTTAAATTCAGTTCAGAATGTCCTATCAGATGTTGGGACATTAGCAAACAGAGTATGTGAACTTGGTTCAGGATGTCCTACCAGATGTTGGGACATTGTATAAATGACTAAGTTCAGTTTTGTCAGGATGTCCCAACAGATGTTGAGACATCTCAGACCTGCTACCAGAATTAATTATTGATTAACAGATCAGAGATATTTAAGGAGAATTATCTGGAATTAATTAATGATGGATATAAAACAGAACAAGGCGCATCTGTAGGGAGTTTTAAATTGAAGATTCAGATTAAAACAGAAGACCTAATGCACCTAGAATATAGGAGGTAACAAACCCTAAATTCAAGGTGACAGCTGCTGCACATTAGGGCTGGATCATTCTACAGAAAGCCCAAAATTCAGAACCTATTTAAACAACAGAATCTCATAGAATTGAGCACGAATTTCAGAAGACTAAATAGGGTGTCTAGTGTTTTAATAGCAGGCTGTTTTTATGTACCACTTTATGAGCTTTTAAGCAAAAGTGCATTTGTGACTTGATTGAAACTGTGAAGTAAGATCAAGCTGTTTTGTTTGAAGTGTGACTTCAATTTAATTAAATTTGTAAACAAAATCACTGTGTGATTGAGGGGGAGTGAGTAGGGTACTCTTATCTAAGTGAGTCTTAGGTAGAAATTGCATTGGGTAAGTATTAAGTGATAGATTAAACAGGGTGGTTTAAGTCTTGAATTAATATTACTAATAGTGGATTTCCTCCTGGCTTGGTAGCCTCCAGATGTAGGTGTGGTTATACACTGAACTGGGTTAACAAACTTCTGTGTTGTTTATTTTTCTTGCTGTTTAAAGTTTTGGTTAAATTTGTCAAATGTCCTATTAAGTGTTGGAACATCTCTTAGGACATCTCATTACAGAATTTCAATTGGCATCAGAGCAGGCACCCTGCCTGTTTATACTGGGTGAGATCTAGGGAAAACAAATTCTGTAACATGGACAGAGATATAGGGTCAGTAAATAGACCACCTATACTGGATGGTTCTAATTATGACTACTGGAAGCCAAGAATGATTGCATTCTTAAAGTCTCTTGACAACAGGGCATGGAGAGCAGTAATTGTTGGATGGAAACATCCTGTTAAAGACACCAAAGATGGATCAATAGTTCTGAAACCTGAAGAAGAATGGAGTAAAGAGGAAGAAGATTCAGAACTAGGCAACTCAAAAGCCCTAAATGCTTTATTCAATGGCATTGATAGAAATATTTTCAGACTGGTGCATCATTGTGAGCTGGCCAAAGATGTGTGGGATACCCTCAAGACAACTCATGAAGGAACATCAAAAGTAAAAATGTCAAGACTTCAACTTCTCACCACCAAGTTTGAAAACTTGAGAATGAAGGAAGATGAATCAATTCATGAGTTCTACATGAACATCTTGGATATAGCCAATACTTCTGGAGCCTTGGGAGAAAAGATGACTGATGAAAAGCTTGTAAGGAAGATTCTCAGATCTTTGCCAAAAAGATTTGACATGAAAGTCACAGCAATAGAAGAAGCTCAAGACATATGCTCCATGAAAGCTGAAGAACTCATTGGTTCCCTTCAAACTTTTGAAATGGGAATGAATGACACACATGCTAAAAAGAACAAAAGCATTGCCTTGGTTTCAAATGCAGATGAAGAAGAAGATGATAAATCAGCAAATGACAAAAGCTTATCAGAAAACCTTGCCTTGCTTGGAAGACAATTCAAACAGATTCTCAGAGGAATGGAAGGCCAATCCAAATCCAGTGGAAGAAACACAAACTCTGAGAACAGGAGAACATATGATGCTAACAGAAAGTCAAAGTTTGCTGAAAAGACCAGTCAAGATAAAGGAGTCAAATGCCATGAATGTGAAGGATATGGACACATCAAGTTTGAATGTCCTACCTACTTAAAGAGGCAAAAGAAAGGACTCTCTGTGACCTGGTCTGATGAAGACTCAGGAGAGTCAGAAGAAGAATCAGCTAAGCATATTACTGCTCTAGCTGGACTGTGTGAATATGATAGTGATTCCAGCTGTGGAGAGCTTACTTATGCAGATCCTGAGCAAGCCTTCAAGGATCTGTACAAGAGTAGTACTGAAGTATGCAGTGAGGTCATAAAGCTAAAGAAGCAGAATGAAGTACTAGAAGAAGAAAAAGCAAGTGATCAAGTAATCATTGATACCTTAAAAAGTGAAGTAACTCTTCTCAATTCTAAGCTGGAACATATGTCCAAATCTGTTAGAATGATGAACAGCAGCTCAAATACACTGGATGCTATTCTCTGCAATAATAAACATTCAGGGGACAAAAGTGGACTGGGATATAACAGAGATGAAGCCAGCTCCAGCAAAGCTACTTCAAAAATTACACAGTCAAACAAGATGTCCCAACAGATGCTTCAACATCAGAACACAAAGACTAACTTAATGTTCCAACAGATGTCTCAACATTCTGGAAAGAACAAAATGAAGAAGAAGTATCAAAGATGGAGATGCCATCACTGTGGAAGATTTGGGCATATCAAACCTCACTGTTATAAGCTACATGGATATCCAAATCAGATGTATCAGCAACCCTCCAAACAGAAAGTAGAAGGTACCAAGAAAGTGCTTAGACATCAAAGGAATCAGCAACCTCCTAAGCAGAAGACAGAGGTCATCAAGAAGGTGTGGAGACCAAAAGCTGACACTCAGACTGATCAAAGCCACAGTCCCAAGAACCAGATCAACAATCAAGCTTTGAGATCAGCTGAACAACACACAGGGCAGAGGCATCAAAAGAAATCTCAACTCATCTGGTCAAAGAAAAGTACTGCTTACATAGCACATACATCATTGAAAGTATCAGCTAAAGAAGACTGGTACTTTGACAGTGGATGCTCAAGACACATGACTGGATTGAAGAATTTGCTAGTAAACTTAAAGTCATATTCATCCAGGTATGTTACCTTTGGAGATGGAGCTAAAGGAGAGATCAAGGGAGTTGGAACCTTGGATTGTCAAGATGTTCCAAGATTAGATAATGTGCTGCTTGTTAAAGGTTTAACTGCTAACCTGATCAGTATAAGTCAACTATGTGATCAAGGATACAGTGTAAACTTTACAAAAACTGAATGCATAGTGACTAACCAAAAGCAAGAGGTTGTCATGAAAGGAGCCAGATCTAAAGACAACTGTTACATGTGGGAATCCCAAAATCTCAGTCTCACTTCAACCTGTTCTCTAGCTAAAGAAGAAGAAGTGAAACTGTGGCATCAAAGACTAGGTCATCTTCATTTCAGAGGCATAAAGAAGATCATATCTATGGATGCTGTAAGAGGTATTCCTAAACTGAAGATTGATGATGGCAAAATATGTGGTGAATGTCAAATAGGCAAGCAAACCAAGATGTCCCATCCAAAGCTCCAACATCTGACAACTTCCAAAGTTTTGGAACTTTTACATATGGATCTTATGGGACCTATGCAGGTTGAAAGTCTTGGTGGTAAGAGGTATGCCTATGTTGTGGTTGATGATTTTTCAAGATATACATGGATAAACTTCATCAAAGAAAAGTCAGATGTATTTGATGTATTCAAAGAATTATGTCAAAGATTGCAAAGGGAAAAATCCAGCTGTGTGATCAGAATTAGAAGTGATCATGGAAAGGAATTTGAGAATCAAAAATTCTTAGATTTCTGTTCTTCAGAAGGAATCAATCATGAGTATTCTTCTCCTATCACTCCTCAACAGAATGGGATTGTTGAAAGAAAGAATAGAACTATTCAAGAATCAGCAAGAGCTATGATCCATGCTAAAAAGTTACCTCTGTATTTCTGGGCTGAAGCTATGAACACTGCCTGCTACATCCATAACAGAGTTACCTTGAGAAAAGGAACTTTGTCCACAATATATGAAGTATGGAAGGGCAGAAAACCAACTGTGAAGTACTTTCATGTGTTTGGAAGTAAATGCTATATTCTGACAGATAGGGAGCAAAGGAGAAAAATGGATCCTAAAAGTGATGAAGGAATTTTCCTTGGATACTCTATAAACAGCAGAGCATATAGAGTATTTAACTACAGAACAAATGTTATCATGGAGTCCATAAATGTGATAATTGATGATGCTCCTACAGATGTCCCCGAAGATGTTGGAACATCTGCTGATATCAAGGTTGAAGCTGAAGAAAAGAATGATCAATATAACTTCACTCATAATGATACAAGGTCAGAAGATTCAAGCAAACCTCCCTCCATCAGAATACAGAAGGATCATCCCAAAGATTTAATAATTGGTGATCCCAACAGAGGTGTGAGCACTAGATCAAGAGAAGTGATTTCAAGTTCTTGTTTTGTTTCCAAAATAGAACCTAAAAATGTCAAGGAAGCTCTCACTGATGAATACTGGATTTGTGCTATGCAAGAGGAATTAGGTCAATTCACAAGGAATGAAGTGTGGAATCTTGTACCTAGACCTGATGACATAAATGTGATTGGTACAAAATGGGTGTATAAGAACAAGTCAAATGAACAAGGAATTGTTACAAAGAACAAAGCTAGACTTGTGGCTCAAGGATACACTCAAATTGAAGGAGTAGACTTTGATGAAACCTTTGCACCAGTAGCAAGGCTTGAATCAATAAGACTACTGTTGGGAATTGCTTGTATCTTAAAGTTCAAGTTATTTCAAATGGATGTGAAAAGTGCCTTTCTTAATGGTTATCTTAATGAGGAGGTTTATGTAGAACAGCCTAAAGGATTTGTTGATCCAAGCTGTCCAAATCATGTATACAAACTCAAGAAAGCACTTTATGGTCTGAAGCAAGCTCCAAGGGCATGGTATGAGAGACTTACCACATTTCTTATCAAGCAAGGATACAGAAAAGGTGGGATTGATAAAACCCTGTTTGTTAAAGATGAAGAAGGAAATGTCATGATTGCACAAATATATGTTGATGACATTGTGTTTGGTGGGATGTCTGATAAGATGGTCAAACATTTTGTCAAGCAGATGGAAGCTGAATTTGAAATGAGTCTAGTAGGTGAATTAACCTATTTTCTTGGTCTGCAAGTTAAGCAAATGGAAGACTCAATGTTCATCTCACAAAGCAAGTACTCCAAGAACATAGTGAAGAAATTTGGAATGGAAAATGCTACTCATAAAAGAACTCCTGCTCCTACACATTTAAAGCTGACTAAAGATGAAAAGGGTGAGAAGGTAGATCAAAGTTTATATAGAAGCATGATTGGAAGCTTGTTATACTTGACTGCTAGCAGACCAGACATTGCATTTGCAGTAGGAGTTTGTGCAAGATATCAAGCTGATCCAAAAGTCAGTCATCTCAATCAAGTCAAGAGAATCCTTAAATATGTTAATGGTACATGTGACTATGGCATAATGTACTTTCATGGATGCAAACCAATTCTCACTGGCTTCTGTGATGCTGATTGGGCAGGAAGTGCTGATGACAGAAAAAGCACTTCAGGAGGATGCTTCTTTCTAGGAAACAATCTGATTTCTTGGTTCAGTAAGAAACAGAATTGTGTATCCTTATCTACAGCTGAAGCTGAGTACATAGCAGCAGGTAGCAGTTGTTCTCAGTTGGTTTGGATGAAGCAGATGCTCACTGAGTACAATGTCCCACAGGATGTCATGACATTGTACTGTGACAACTTAAGTGCAATCAACATATCTAAAAATCCTATCCAACACAGCAGGACAAAGCATATTGATATCAGACATCATTTCATCAGAGATCTTGTAGAAGAAAAGGTGATTTCATTGGAGCATATAGCTACAGATCTGCAGTTAGCTGATATCTTTACCAAGGCATTGGATGCTACTCAATTTGAGAACTTAAGGGGCAAACTTGGAATATGTTTATGTGATATCTAGCAGTTAATGAGATGTGCCAACATGTCATATGACATTGCATGGCTTAATTTCCAGATGGCAAAACTGGTCTGGACAAGATCTTTGAGAATTCCAATCCTAATCATTTGGACTGTAACGGCTACTTATTTAGGAACTCCTTATAAGCAGCTATCAAGAGTCTCATCACATCATCACAAGCGAATCACATTAACTAGCAATTCTTCAGAAATCATAAACCCTAAAGCTGCACATTCATCTTCTTCAACAATGTCTCAAAACCCTAAAACATCTGAAGAAGTTCTCAATCAGAAAGACGTGGTTCATGCTACTCCTATTTCTATGGTGCCAATGCAATCAACACCATTAGACGAGCTCAGGGGAAGCCCTTCTCACTCTAAAAAGGCAAGAACACCAAAGAGAGCTAAAGATCAAGTTTGTAGCAAAGCCAAAGGAGGCATTCCTTCTCCTGCTAACATGCCACCAAAATCTTCAAACTATGTGGATGATTCAATCAAGGAGATTGTCACCCAAATTCTGTTTGAACAAAGAAAGGTGAGTGGGATCTCTGTTCCATTGCAAACCATGCCTGCTCCCCAAGAAGAACCATCTCAAACTGCAGAGGGCACTTCTGCAGAACAAGATGTCCCAATAAATGTTGGAACATCTGCAGATGAGAAAGAAAATTCATCTGATGCTGAACAGACTGAGGTCCAAGAAAAGGCCTCAAGTGAAAGTGATAAAGGAAACTCTGAGGATCAGACCAAAGCCTCAGATGAAGATCTAATCCCTGCTGATCAACAAGCTGAAGAAGAGACTGCTCAATCTCCTCCAGTGGTCAATCTGGAGCAGGACTCTGATGCAGAAATCATAGCATCTGTCAAACCCAGCATAGCCAAAAGACTCAGGTCCAGGCAGGGTAAGATGCAAGCTGAAGCAGCAATTCTTGAAAAGAAGAAAGCCTCTCCAAAGAAAGGGAAAGCTAAAGCCTCTTTTGGGCCCTCAAAACAATGGAGTAAAGTTCAAACTCAGAAAAGAAAGGATGTCACACCATCAGATTCAGATGTTGAATCAGATGTCCCAACATCTCCTCCTAAGAAGAGACCAGCAATATCCAGAGCTTCATCTGCTGTACCAGAAGCTCCCTTGGATAACATATCATTTCACCATGTCTCTAGTGTGAACAGGTGGAAATATGTGTACCAAAGAAGGGTTGCCCTGGAAAGAGAACTGAGCAGCAATGCACTTGAGTGCACAGAACTGATAGACCTCATATCTGCTGCAGGACTGTTCAAGACAGTCTCAGACCTCTCTCCCTGCTATGAACTTCTTGTCAAAGAGTTCATTGTGAATCTTCAGGAAGATTGTTCACATGGTAAGTCCTCTTAATTCCAAAAAGTTTTTGTTAGAGGTAGATGTGTGGAGTTTTCTCCCCAAATCATAAATCAGTATCTAGGAAGAGAAACAGATGGACCAAATGAGCTGGGCAAGACAGATAATCAAGTCTGTAAGGTGATAACTGCTGACCAGGTAAAGGCATGGCCTGTGAAGGGAAAACTATCTGTAAGCATGCTTACCAGAAAGTATGCCATGCTGAACAGGATTGGTACATCTAATTGGGTGCCTACTAACCACACTTCCTCAATCTCAACTGGTCTAGCCAGATTTATATATGATGTTGGAACTCAAACCAAAATGGACTATGGAGCCTTCATCTTTGATCAAACCATGAAGCATGCCAGCTCCTCTGCAACCAAGCTACCAATAGCCTTTCCATCATTGCTGTGTGGTATTGTACTCAATCAATATCCTGGGATTTTAACTGACAAGGATACTGCATGCAAAAGAGAGAGCCCCCTGGCTTTTCATTACAAATTATTCCTAAGTCACCATGCTACAGATGTTAAAGCACCTGCTGGGACATCTGCTGGTCCCTCAACTGCTAAGAATTCAATCTCCAAGAAAGAGTTAATTGCTGAGCTAAAGTGCACATGCACGGAGCTTGAAACAAGGAAGCTGAAACTGGAAGAAATCATTCAAAGATTGGAGAATGAAGAAGACCAGAAAGCTGCCTCTAATGCAAACAATGCCTCTGATGAAGACAGTGCTGCTGATGAAGAAACAGAAGCTGATGAAGAGACAGAAGTTGAGGAGGGAACTGAGAGTGATGATTCTGAGTGATCAAATGTATGTGAGGCATTTGTAATGACAGCAATGATTTGTAATTCTGGATAATAGTTCTTTGGCCCCTAATTTTGTGCCTACCAAGGGGGAGAACACCATCAAATGTAATTGCTGTTTAAATGAATGAAATCTGTTTGTTTCTGTCTGAACTGAATCAGTGTGTATTTCTGTTGCAACAAGACTGGACACATATATGTTTGAGGGGGAGTAAAACTCAAATATGAATCAACAGAAAAGTAATGATATACTCTGATAAAAAGAACTTCTGCTGCACTCTGAAAACCAGAAAAGATGTTAGCCAAAAATTAGCCAAAGGGGGAGTTTGTAGATGTTTAAGAATTGGCAGAATTTTTGACCAAACAAGAAATGTTAAATTCAGTTCAGAATGTCCTATCAGATGTTGGGACATTAGCAAACAGAGTATGTGAACTTGGTTCAGGATGTCCTACCAGATGTTGGGACATTGTATAAATGACTAAGTTCAGTTTTGTCAGGATGTCCCAACAGATGTTGAGACATCTCAGACCTGCTACCAGAATTAATTATTGATTAACAGATCAGAGATATTTAAGGAGAATTATCTGGAATTAATTAATGATGGATATAAAACAGAACAAGGCGCATCTGTAGGGAGTTTTAAATTGAAGATTCAGATTAAAACAGAAGACCTAATGCACCTAGAATATAGGAGGTAACAAACCCTAAATTCAAGGTGACAGCTGCTGCACATTAGGGCTGGATCATTCTACAGAAAGCCCAAAATTCAGAACCTATTTAAACAACAGAATCTCATAGAATTGAGCACGAATTTCAGAAGACTAAATAGGGTGTCTAGTGTTTTAATAGCAGGCTGTTTTTATGTACCACTTTATGAGCTTTTAAGCAAAAGTGCATTTGTGACTTGATTGAAACTGTGAAGTAAGATCAAGCTGTTTTGTTTGAAGTGTGACTTCAATTTAATTAAATTTGTAAACAAAATCACTGTGTGATTGAGGGGGAGTGAGTAGGGTACTCTTATCTAAGTGAGTCTTAGGTAGAAATTGCATTGGGTAAGTATTAAGTGATAGATTAAACAGGGTGGTTTAAGTCTTGAATTAATATTACTAATAGTGGATTTCCTCCTGGCTTGGTAGCCTCCAGATGTAGGTGTGGTTATACACTGAACTGGGTTAACAAACTTCTGTGTTGTTTATTTTTCTTGCTGTTTAAAGTTTTGGTTAAATTTGTCAAATGTCCTATTAAGTGTTGGAACATCTCTTAGGACATCTCATTACAGAATTTCAGATTCCAAAGCGATCAATTTTGCTCCCTCTCCTAATGTGCTGGAAAATCCCATGCCTCCTCACAGGGGCATGGTTGGTGCAATTGGTGAAGGGGAGAAGTTGAATTCGGTGGATGATGTAGATGACTTGCAGACTTCATTGGTTGCTATCAAAGTCTGTTTGTTGAAGAAAGGCATTTTCCCCGGATGCGAGGATGATTGTTCAGAGTGTACTGAAACTACCAACGGTTGTAAACGATTGAAGGCCGGAATTCAAGGTATGATTGATGAAGGAGTGCTGCAATTCGACAAGATCGTGAAAGAAAGTGAAGTATCTACAGTGACTATCTTTTATGATCCATCCCAAGTTCCTTCGCGTGCCAGAGCAGCGCCAATAACTATTACTACCGCTGGACCCATAATGTACCAAAGTGACAGAGCAGTTCCTTGGAACTATGGTGGCGAAGTGTATTGCAATGGCCAGAGACAAGAGTTGGCCACGACTAGTATAACCCCAGCTCAAGTGGAGAATGTTGGAGTAGGGGGTTTTACTAGAAGCGGAAGACTATTTGCGCCGGAAGCACTGAGAAGCAATGTGATACCACCCAGGGATACTGCCGAAGCCCAAGCTAGAGCCAGGGGAAAGCAACCAGTAGTTGCCAATGATCGAACTCCATCAGCTGATCCAGATCTCACCTTTGATAAGGAAGCCGAAGAATTCCTGAGGATGATCAAGAAGAGTGACTATAAGATTGTAGATCATTTGCAGCAGACGCCGTCAAAGATCTCCATCTTATCATTACTCATGTGTTCGGACTCTCACAGGAAGGCCCTTTTAAATATTCTGAACAAGGCCTACGTGCCTCAGGATATTTATGTAAACCAGTTAGAAATGGTGGTGTCCAGTGTTAATGCCAGTCATGGATTGGGTTTCACAGACTTGGACTTAACTTCTGATGGGCGTGCTCACAATCGGGCATTGCATATTTCTCTGGAATGCAAGGGTGCAGTACTCTCCCATGTGCTGGTGGATACTGGTTCATCTCTGAATGTCTTGCCTAAGAAGGCATTGATGAAGCTGGACTATGATGGAGTGGTGCTAAAGCCCAGTGATCTAGTAGTTCGGGCATTCGATGGATCAAGAAGATCAGTGTTTAGAGAGGTGGAGTTACCTATCAAGGTAGGTCCACAAGTCTTCAACACCACGTTTTATGTGATGGATATCCAGCCGGCATATAGTTGTTTACTTGGAAGACCCTGGATACACTCGGCAGGAGCGGTATCTTCTACACTTCATCAGAAATTAAAGTTCGTCTGGGAAGGTCAAGTTGTGACGGTCAGTGGGGAAGAAGATATCTTCGTCAGTCATCTAGCCTCATTCAAATATGTGGAGATGGATGGCGAAATAGTCGAAACCCCATGTCAAGCTTTTGAGCCTTTGAAGTCCGAGCAAGCATCCGCCGTAGCAACTTCTCCTGAGGTGCCGAAGAAGGGGGTGTCTATAGCTTCGTATAAACAAGTGCTAGAACTAGTAGAATCTGGAGTGCGAGAAGGCTGGGGCAGCCCAGTCGAATTGCCAGAGAAGAAGGACATGTTCGGGATTGGTTATCACCCTGGAGGATCTTCGTCTGAAACAAGTACAAAAGGTTGTCAGAGCCCGGTCACTTTCACAAGTGCAGGAGTGATAGACTACGGAAATATCAGCGCAGTGCAGGATGAAGCTGTTGATAGTGACTGTGACTTGGATGAATGGATTAGGCCTGTCGTCCCAGGAGCTCAACTTAGCAACTGGACGTCAGAAAGGCTCATTTCAGTAACATCTTTTGAAGAGTAATATTTTTTGTTTTTGTTTTCCTGTATTAAAGCACTATGTCTTGCCCGGGGCATAGTGGCTCTTTGTAAGGGTTCATTTGTTCATTAACACAATCATTAATAAAATTGACGTTTCACATTCATTTCATGTTGTTCTCTGTCTTTCGTTTTTTACTTTTGTTTTTCAAAAAAGAAAGAAAAGTTTTAAAATGGCAATGTTTCTCATTTTATCAAGTTGTTGCTAAAGCCTTGCATGAATCATCATTCATGCAGGTGCTCGTCACCGGATCTTATCAATGACGACCCTGTTATGGCTAAGTATGACTTCGACAATCCAATTTATCAAGCCGATGAGGAAGGTGAAGAGGATTGTGATTTACCCGAAGAATTGGCCAAACTGCTCAAACAGGAGGAGAAGATGATTCAGCCGCATGAGGAAGATGTTGAAGTGATAAACCTGGGTACTGAAGAGGACAAGAAAGAAGTCAAGATCGGAACTGCATTAGAAGAATCTGTCAAGACTTGTTTGATGGCTATGCTTCGAGAATACGTTGACGTCTTCGCATGGTCCTACCAGGATATGCCTGGTTTAGACACTGACATTGTGGTACACAAGCTACCTCTCAGAGAAGGTTGTCTTTCGGTAAAGCAGAAGTTGAGGCGCACACGTCCAGACATGGCAATTAAAATAAAAGAAGAAGTGCAAAAACAGTTTGATGCTGGCTTCTTGGCTGTGACTAGTTATCCTCCATGGGTTGCTAACATTGTGCCGGTTCCTAAGAAAGATGGCAAAGTCAGAATGTGTGTGGATTACAGGGATTTGAATAGGGCCAGCCCCAAAGATGATTTCCCTCTACCTCACATAGATGTACTTGTCGATAATACTGCTCAGTTTTCCGTGTTCTCTTTCATGGACGGATTCTCAGGCTATAATCAAATCAAGATGGCTCCCGAGGATATGGAAAAGACAACTTTCATCACTCCTTGGGGCACCTTTTGTTACAAAGTCATGCCGTTTGGTTTAAAGAATGCAGGAGCTACCTATCAAAGGGCAATGGTGACGTTGTTTCACGACATGATCCATCATGAAATTGAGGTCTATGTTGATGACATGATAGCAAAATCCCAGACAGAGGAAGAGCATTTGGTCAACCTAGCAAAATTGTTTGATAGGCTTCGAAAGTTCAGACTGAGGTTGAATCCGAATAAGTGTACCTTCGGGGTTCGTTCTGGCAAGTTACTCGGCTTCATTGTGAGTGAACGAGGAATTGAGGTTGATCCGGCCAAAGTGAAAGCAATCCAGGAAATGCCTGAGCCGAAGACTGAAAAGCAAGTGCGTGGCTTATTAGGGAGACTAAACTACATTGCACGGTTTATTTCTCACTTGACGGCCACGTGCGAGCCCATCTTCAAGCTTCTGAGGAAGAATCAGGCCATTAAATGGAATGAAGACTGTCAGCGGGCCTTCGACCGAATCAAAGAATATTTGTTGGAGCCACCAATTCCTATGCCTCCAGTGCCAGGGAGACCTCTGATCATGTATCTTACTGTGCTCGAAGGATCGATGGGGTGTGTGCTGGGTCAGCAGGACGAGTCTGGTCGAAAAGAGCATGCCATTTATTACCTTAGCAAAAAGTTTACCGATTGTGAGACGCGATACTCACTACTCGAGAAAACTTGCTGCGCTTTGGCATGGGCTGCTCGCCGACTAAGACAGTACATGCTGACACACACTACTCTTTTAATCTCCAAGATGGATCCTGTAAAATACATCTTTGAGAAGCCGGCTTTGACTGGAAGAGTGGCCCGTTGGCAGATGATACTCACGGAGTATGATATACAATACACTTCACAGAAAGCTATCAAGGGGAGTGTGTTGTCAGAATACTTGGCCCAGCAGCCGATCGACGATTATCAACCCATGAGGTTTGAGTTTCCGGATGAGGACATCATGTTCCTCAAGTCGAAAGACCATGAAGAACCACTTCCGAAGGAGGGGCCCGACCCTGAATCCAAATGGAAGTTGATGTTTGACGGGGCTGTAAACATGAATGGGAGTGGAGTGGGTGCTGTTATTATCTCGCCGGAAGGAGTCCACACACCTCTCGCCGCTCGGTTGACCTTCGAGTGCACTAACAACGAGGCAGAGTATGAAGCGTGTATCATGGGGATCGAAGAGGCAATAGACTTGCGAGTCAAGAACCTTGAGATCTTCGGAGATTCCGCTTTGGTAGTAAATCAAGTCAATGGCAAATGGCTAGTTCATCAAGCTCGTTTGACTCCTTACAGAGATTATGTCAGGAGGTTGTTAACCTTCTTTACCAAAGTAAAGTTGAGCTATGTTCCTAGAGACGAAAACCAGTTCGTCGATGCTCTCGCAACTTTATCATCCATGATTAAAGTTTGCCGAGAGAATTTCGTGCCTCGAATTTCGATCTCCAGGCTCGAAAGACCTGCTTATGTCTTTGCCGTTGGTGATGATGAAGATAGCAAGCCTTGGTACCACGACATCAAACAATTCCTGAAAGCTCAAGAATACCCGGCTGGGGCATCCAGTAAAGATAAGAAAACTCTTAGAAGACTGGCGGGAGGTTTCTTCTTGAATCAAGACGGTATGTTGTACAAACGGAACTTTGACATGGTGCTGCTCAGATGTGTGGACAGACACGAGGCAGACATGTTAATGCAGGAGGTTCACGAAGGCTCCTTTGGTACCCATGCTGGAGGACATGCCATGGCCAGGAAATTATTGAGATCGGGATACTATTGGATTACCATGGAGTCTGATTGTTGCAAATACTCCCGTAAATGCCATAAGTGTCAAATTTATGCCGACAAGGTCCATGTGCCTCCGAATCCGTTGAGTGTCATGTCTTCACCGTGGCCGTTTGCTATGTGGGGTATCGATATGATTGGAAAGATTGAGCCAACAGCTTCTAATGGGCATCGCTTCATCCTAGTTGCTATTGATTATTTCACGAAGTGGGTTGAAGCAGCTTCCTACACCAATGTCACTAAACAAGTGGTTGCTCGATTTATTAAGCGGGACATCATCTGCCGGTATGGAGTCCCTGAAAGGATCATTACTGATAATGGTTCTAACCTCAACAACAAGATGATGGCTGACTTGTGTCGAGACTTCAAAATAGAACACCACAACTCTTCTCCATATCGTCCGAAGATGAATGGCGCCGTCGAGGCGGCTAATAAAAACATCAAGAAGATTGTTCAGAAGATGGTTGTGACGTACAAAGATTGGCACGAGATGTTACCATTCGCGTTGCATGGGTACAGAACATCAGTACGCACTTCAACTGGGGCATCTCCATTCTCATTGGTATATGGTATGGAAGCAGTCTTACCGATCGAAGTGGAAATCCCTTCCTTGAGGTTGTTGATGGATATCAAGCTAGATGAAGCTGAATGGCTCCGATCCAGATATAATCAATTGAGCCTCATTGAGGAGAAGCGTCTAGCAGCTGTATGCCATGGACAGTTGTATCAGCGACGAATGAAGCAAGCTTTTGACAAGAAGGTGCGGCCACAGAGGTACATGCCAGGAGATTTAGTGTTGAAAAGGATTCTTCCTCCTCTCAACGATCACAGGGGCAAGTGGACACCCAACTATGAGGGACCGTTCGTGGTTAAAAAGGTTTTTTCAGGCGGAGCCTTAATGCTGACAACCATGGACGGAGAAGACTTTCCATCCCCTGTCAACGCAGACGCAGTAAGAAAATACTTCGTGTAAAAAGGACCCGCTGGATAAAAACAGAATAAAGATCCAGGCACAAATGGGCATCCCGGCGAGCCAAAAACAGAATAAAAGGCTCGGGAAAAAGTTAGGGAAATATTGAAAAAATGTACACCCGCTGAGTTGAAAAGCCACATCGGACAACTCAGGCAAAAAAGGGTATCCCGGTGGATTGAAAACCTGAAAGGGCGATCCACGCAAAAGAGGGATTAACATGAACGACTGCGATCTGCGAGATCCATGACCTACCTACAGTTGAGGCTATTCTTAAGGGTTGAAGATCAGTTCACTTACTTTTTCTCAAGAGGCAGAAGAGCGGAGCGTCTTGAAGACATACGAGTCATAACCGGGTTGATACTTGATGAGATTCACTTTTCACATTGCCAATAGGGTAGTTTGTTTTTCTTTTAGTTGTTCCCTCATTCCAGGGAACTGCTTCCTTTGTATTGCCTATTCAGGGCCACCTTTCAAAATCAATAAAAATTCAACTTCAGTCAATTGACCATTTTAACTTTTTGTTTTTACTTTTTCATCTAGCATTGATTGATTGTGAAAACGTCTAGCAAATGGTAACTTGCATTGTGTTATGAACATTTGAATGCTTTTCTAACTCGTGCAGGAGAATAGAAACATTTAATACAATTCTGAAAGGGTGCTGAGATACCTAGACAATGATTCATGCTATGAGCCTGGGGCAAGCAGGTCCCAAACTAATTCTCTATGTTGCAGGTACTATCGATTGTGTTCATGCAGGTACAGGTGTTGATGTTGCTAACAAAGTTAACAACAATTATCCGGGATGGGCATTCCCTTTTGTTTGAGCAGAAACAAATGTCTCCTAGGGTGTTTCCAATCATCCCCATCCATGTGCCAGTTGAAACTTCACCCAGCAAGGTAGAAAAGAGTGGGTGCAATCCCCAAGCAGAAGTCTCCTTGCAGACAGGGGCAATTCTTAACAGCATAAGGAGTGTTTTGCCTCCTCAGCAGTTGCTTCCTCAGCAGTGTCATGCCTTTGGTTCCCAGGAAGTCCTCACTTCCCCATCAGAGTTCAAGAAGGGTCCACCTCCAGCAGGGTCTTGGCGCTCCAATCTCAAAGTCCAATTTATTTTTGGCAGTGGCGGCTATTCAGAGCCAGTGAATTATTAACAACTTTCCCCGCAGAGTTGTTTCCTCCTCATCAGGATGAGCCAGATCAATGCAATGATCATCGTTTCTTCCCAGCCAAGTTATCTGGAATTACCTGCAGTCTCCTTATCAGGAGATCTTTTTGCATTGTCATTCGCATAATCATCATTGCGTCTGCATCTTCCAAAGCGTAGCATTTCCATCATCATGGAGCATTACGCCATAAATTCAAACATATGCATGCCAGCATGGGCCAGTTTTGAGGTATATTACATGAGACCTGTTATATCTCCCATCAGATTGATATGTTCCCCACAGAATGCAACTTCATTTCCCAGGATGGATGCTTCTACCAAGTTTTGTTGTTATCCCCAATTGAGTATTGTTTCAGTACAACAATCTCATGTTCTCATGCCTCCGTTTCGGTACAACGGTCGTATCTCGGGCTCTCGTTTAAGTACAACGATCCCATTTCATTCGAGTCTCCATTTAAGTACAATGGTCTCGTATTTGAGTCTTGTTTCAGTACAACAGTCTCATTTCCTTTCGCGTCTCCGTTTCAGTACAACGGTCACGTCTCAGGTTATCATTTAAGTATAATGATCCTGTTTTCTTGGGCTCTCGTTTAAGTACAACGATCCCATTTCATTCGAGTCTCCATTTAAGTACAATGGTCTCGTATTTGAGTCTTGTTTCAGTACAACAGTCTCATTTCCTTTCGCGTCTCCGTTTCAGTACAACGGTCGCGTCTCAGGTTATCATTTAAGTACAATGATCCTGTTTGCTTGGGCTCTCGTTTAAGTACAACGATCCCGTTCCTTTCGAGTCTCCATTTAAGTACAATGGTCTCGCCTTTGAGTATTGTTTCAGTACAACAGTCTCATTTTTTCGCGTCTCCGTTTCAGTACAACGGTCGCGTCTAGGGCTCTCGTTTAAGTACAACGATCTCGTTCCTTTCGAGTCTCCATTTAAGTACAATGGTCTCGCCTTTGAGTCTTGTTTCAGTACAACAGTCTCATTTTTTCGCGTCTCCGTTTCAGTACAACGGTTGCTTCTTGGGCTCTCGTTTAAGTACAACGATCTCGTTCCTTTCGAGTCTCCATTTAAGTACAATGGTCTCGTCTTTGAGTCTTGTTTCAGTACAACAATCTCATTTTTTCGCGTCTCCGTTTCAGTACAACGGTTGCGTCTTGGGCTCTCGTTTAAGTACAACGATCTCGTTCCTTTCGAGTCTCCATTTAAGTACAATGGTCTCGTCTTTGAGTCTTGTTTCAGTACAACAATCTCATTTTTTCGCGTCTCCGTTTCAGTACAACGGTTGCGTCTTGGGCTCTCGTTTAAGTACAACGATCCTGTTCCTTTCGAGTCTCCATTTAAGTACAATGGTCTTGTTTCAGTGCGAAGATAATGGATCGGTTGATACCATTTCCGTGTTAGATCGGTTGATCTTATTTGAGTCATGAATCGGTTGATATCATTTCTCTTCGAGTTGTAAATCGGATGATATTACATTCTCGCGTCTCTTGGTTATGGATCGGTTGATACCATCTCCGTGTTAGATCGTTTGATCTTATTTGAGTTATGAATCGGTTGATATCATTTCTCTTCGAGCTGTAAATCGGATGATATTACATTCTCGCTTTCCAGGGTGGATCAGTTGATACCATCTCTGTGTTAGATCGGTTGATCTTATTTGAGTCGCAAATCGGTTGATGTTGCGTTAAGTCCTGTTTCGCCAACAGGCACCCTCGTCGCGACTTTGATTCGCTCAGTAGTCACAGTGATTGCATTGATTCTATTCCACCCGGTTCTATCTCCGTTACCTATTCAGAGGTCAAAATCAAGAAATATATGAATAAATAAATGGGCAGATGGCATTTCCATTACTCTCAGTGTGCAAATTTTCAGGTTTTATTCGAGTATTCAATCACTCCCTGCCTTGAACGTATAAAAGCCGTTGCAATTATTCGTTCAGGCTTGCAGATGATTGAATAGGGGCAGCTGTAATACCTCAAAATTTGCCCTCATATTTGTTCCCTCTATGGGCTCATCATTTTGCATTCATCTGTATTTCTCACCAATTCATTAACATCATAGTAGCTCACTTCGTTGTTTCATAAGGCATGTGATCAGGGTTCAAGGAAACTAGGGTTTTGTACCTTATAAATACCTGGCAAGGATTGAAACGACAAAGAATATTCACCGGATCATGATTCCCCTCCAAATGCGGTTATTCAGTTGTGTATCAACTCAGATGGGAGTTTGAACTAGTTAGGGCCAAACTATCAAAAGATGGTTGCGACTGCAAGGTTTATTTTGGGCCACGGGACTGTTTCTTAAACAATGCATGTTCAAAGTTCAGATTGCCGTGTGTTGAAATTCATCAGTTTATCGAGCAGTGTTTTGTTTGAAGTTTGGTTTGAATTTTCATTTTATCAGTGACGTATCTGGATTCGAATGGTTATGGTATGTTTCAAACGATTCAAAGAGTTGTGACTAATCTGAAAAAACGTTCAATGGCTCAGAAGTGGTTGTGTTTATAGATTTATGGAGAGAACTCAAAATAGGTTTTGGAAAAAAATCAAGAGTTCATTTATGGCTTTGTTCTCATTGTTATGAACCGCTCCTGATTATTCCATTCCATTCTCATCTCTCTATTTCAATACGTTTCCATCAATCCATTTTCAGTTTCAATTTATTCATATATCTATTCATTTTTTAATCCATTGTATTAACCAAATAATCATTTCATTTTCTAGGGGCCCAATCAGTCATCTAAACTTTTGATTTTGCACATATTCATTTCCTTCTTTTAACCTGAGGATTATTTCTTTTTGTACTTGTTTTAATTCTCATTACAAGGAAATATGAGTATCATTATTCTTTTGGCCCAATTCTTTGTAAGCCCATTACACATTCCATTTTCTTTCCTTAATGTGTTTCCAAACTTCGTTCATGTTTTAGGACCATTACTTGTTCTCATTAGCAACTAAGTCATCATTAGTTCTCTTATATATTTTGTTTTAGTTTAAGATTCTTACATAATTCTTATCAAGGAGGTGGGTTTAATATTCATGGCTAATAAAAAAAAAAGAGAGAGAAAGCAATTATGATGCTCAACATTTCAAGTTTAAATCCCGAGAATTCTAAATTGTGAGTGTTATTGAGGTTGAAGTACAACTGGAGCATTTTCTAAATAGAAAGGACTTGCTTTTGAAGGTAAAAATCAATTGACTCCCTCTAGCAAAGGCGTTTTTCAGGCTTGCTGTTTGTATTTCACAAGGTTCAAAGTTATGTAAAGAAGTTCATACAAGAAGTTCATACAAGAAATTCTCTCCCAACTAAAATATTCGGTCTTGGCTTACTCTAATAAAATCCAGTTGGGAAAATTCTTTCAAAACCAAAAAATATACAATTACAAGGAAGTCTCATCATTACAATTACAAGGAATTTTTATTATTACAGTTACAAGGAAGTTTTGTCATTACACAATATTCAAACATGAAGCCATATTTAAGGATCATATTTACGCAGTGATGTCATCAACAAAAGACAGGATCTTGAAGGATGCTCATGTAATCAATTTCCAGAAAATGAGAAGACATGCGAATGGAAAACCTCAGGGCTAATTGGTGGCTTGTTTGATTCTTTTGCTAAAGGTATTAATACCGAAACGCAACCAGTTTCAGTCGATTCATTTGGTAAGAATGTGGAGCAAGTGATGACCTTCCATCTTTCTATTCTTCACATCAAAGTAACCGAGGACCTAGGACAAAGAGAAAGTTTTATAGCAGTGAGAACTCTGCACACACTCAATATCCCACGAGTAACGGTTTGATTGAGGCAATGATGTTACCTTGTCTTGAAGAAAGTAAAACCTCAGCCCATATTAAATCTGTCGTCTTAAATCCTAATGATACAGGAGTTATACAAGGTAAACGAAAGACTGAGGAAAGAAGAAGCTTCTCTAGGTACCGGTGATCCCGAATTCCCAAAGACAGTTTGGCCTCCAAAGCAGCTTTGCTCTTCCTGTTACCTTGATCAAGACCAACTAACAAGCTAACAAGCAACAAAATTGAATTGAACCAGGATGTCAGCCCCGTGTGACAAGGACACCCTTCCATTCTTTCACGAGCCCACGGCAGCATACGTAGAAATTCAAGCATAGGCATCAACCTGCCATGACAGAGTTTGAAGAGAGTGAAAATTAAAAGAAAATAAGAAGAACAAGAGAAAGCTTCATAACCACGACTAAATTCACCATGAGCTGCAAAACAGAAAATCAAAGAGGAGTTCGTCCTAACCAACCCTAACCGAATCCACAGAGAAACATGTCAATAAAAAGGGCTGTATAACAGAGAGCTAAAAAGTTGGAAGTGAATGATAGCACAGAAAGATCAAAATCACAAAAAAATTTGGTTATGCAATGGCAACAAAGTCATAATCAAATCCTAACCGAATTTTCTAACAGAATTCACAACAAAAAATAACTAAATCTTAACAACCGTAACCGAATTTTCTAACTGATTATTACCTGAAGTTTCTGGAATCTTCTCAAAATCTCCTATAAGTCAATGGCTTTTCATTCAATCAGTTCTTCTTCCACAATTTTTTCTTCCTTCAATCACAAGTTTTTTTCAAAACCCTTCACCATCTTGTCTCAATCCTCCATCTCAATTCTTCAGAATTTCTTCTCATTTCTTCAGCATTCTCCAATGGTTTCCTCTATTATCTTTCACCATTCCCTTCACCACCTGCACCCTGCAACCGAGTTTTGATAAGAAGCTGGAAAAGGGACTCAATACCACGATTACCAGAGAATGTGTAGAGGGACACAAGATTGAAATTGGTGGCTGCGAATCCTAATTCATGACCAGAAGAAGAAAAGATGGATCGCATTAAATCCGTACCTTCAACGTTTCGCCATCGTATCGCATCAGTCACGCAGTATTTTCAGACGCCATTTTCGTCATCGCTACGGAAGCACCTTCAACCGGCAGCAGCAACGCAAACCCTCCCATCTTTGTCATCATTCGTGACAAACCGTACATACGCGAATCACAGCAAGAAGCATCGGCTTAACACAGAGAAGACGAGTCCTCAAGCGCAATAGAGAGCCTCGGAGCGTCTTCCTCCTCGCACGCCAGATAATCACCAGTTAATCCCCTTCGTCGCGAATCGCCTCTGTTACGCCGTTCGTGTCACCGATTGCAGGTACGCATGCTTCAATCCCCATTCGAATGGGAGTAGGCATAGGTTGTAGGAATCAATGTTATTTTGGGATGATCTTTGGATAATTTCCGTTCTCGTTCAATCGGGGGAAGGGGTTTCGTTAGGAGCTCTGTGGGGTTTGGTTTCGGTTTCAGGGAGAAGGAAGGTTTAGTTTTAGCTTGTGATGGGCGAATGGGAGGTTTGGGAGTGAGGATTTAGAAGGTGGTAGCGGGGAAGACGGAAGGGCGTTGCGGCGGCGGTCTGGGGAAGAAGAAGGAGAGGCTAGGGTTTGTGTGAGGTAGATTTAGGGGAAGATTGAAAGTGTTGAACGTGTTGTTTATTTGGTATATTATAGTTTGATTATAAATTAATGTTGATATTAATCTTAACTTAAATTAGGGTAATTAACATTAAAAGAGTGTTATAAAAAACAATTAAATTAAGTTAATGAATTAGGTTAATGAATTAAGTTAATGATTATTATTAAAATGGAAAACGTTAAGAATTATTTAATCAGTATTAAAATTCAAATAACCCCTTTTATTATTTTCTGATTTTTTTGTTACTAATGTTAATTCCATGGATTTAGTGATTGGGCCTAGCTTTTGCTATTAACACCCCTGCGTAAGCCCAATTCCAAAAACAACTGAAAGAGAGTATGCTAAATGCACCCCCAAAAGGGCCTGCGAATTTGGACCCAAATATTTGCTTTCTGTACCTCCTCTTAGAAGCCCAATTAAAAAAGAACTATAAATAATACTTGATTTACCCCCTTTGTTATTTATTTTTTAGAATTTAATTTTGTGGTTTAATATAGTTTCAAAGTAAATCATAAAAAAATAGATAAAAAATATTAACTTAAAGTTTAGGTTAATTCTTTCTTTTTTTTTTCTTTTCTTTAAATCAAGATTTTTGGAAATATTAGTTCATAAGATTTATTTAAATTAAGGTTTTAGAGGAAATTATTTTTAAGATTAGTTTAATATTTCCGTAAATTAAGATTTTTTTAGAAAATATTAGTTTAGGTGAGTTTAACTCATTTTCTTAATTTCAGATTTTTTTTTAGAGAAAAAATGTTATAATAAGATTAACTTAATCTTAGTATAAGTAATAATATACTAGGTATCATTAATTTTAATACAAGTCCCATATTGAGCCCTGGTTCTTTTCTATTAGCACCTTCCTTTTGGGACCCAGTTCACAAAAACAAATAAAAATTACTAAGAGCACCCCATTTATGTTCTTGTTAGAATTTCATTTTAGTTTAATTATAGTTTCAAATTAAATCTAATAAAAATAATAAAAAGCATGAGAAAATTCTGTAAAAATTAAGGTAGCTTAATAAATCAACTTAGAAATTTATGACATTTTCATTTTCTGAAATTTGATTATTTTTGATTTAATTATGAATTTTTCTATTAATTAGTGTTATTGAATTTCCATTAATTGTGCTGGATTTTGTTTATTTTATTTAAATAGCTTCTAACCACTTTTTTTGAGCCATTCTTTTTTCTGTAATTAAAAGACTCATAATAGCTCTTAGGATATTTTTTATGGAATTTTTAGGAGCTTTTATCTTATGTTTTAGTGATATAATCTTTAGGAAATAATGGTTAATTTTAGCTGAAATTAAATAATGTTTAGGCATAGGAAAAATAAGTATTTTTAGAATCCCTCTTAGTATACTATTTTAGATAGTGTTAGGACCTTGCAATTTAATTTTCACAATTTTTCTAGAAGTTTTAGTATTTTTTTAGAATATTAATTTTGGCTTAGTTATGCATAATTCCCTTAGGTTAGGCCATTAGAAAAAATAATGTTCAATCAAAAATAACAATAGTCTAGATTAATTTTAGTCATAGGATTTAATATTAGACTTAGGTTTAGTTTAATTTGTTTTAGGATGAATATTAAGTTTGACCTAGATTTAGAACTTAGTATAAAATTCATTTCCATATAGAAATAGAATAAATAAATAAGACTATTTATTATTCATGCCTTTAAGGCATTTTTAGAATATTATTTCTCATAGTTGATTTTATTGTTTTGCCTTATTTTTATTGTTACAACTTGTATAAGATTCCCTCTTTGTGTTCTTAGAATCAACTTAACTTCATTAAGAAGTAAGTTGAATTCTAATAGTTTTATTTTCATTAGGAGTAGAAAACCTCACTAACCATTAAGCCCTCTTGTAAATAAACAAAATTAGGATTGAGTCTTAGTCCCTTAGATTTTGACCTTTTTGCAATTTGAGTCATTCTCTTCTTATCTTCAAACAAAAATCCAAAAAAATACTTAATAAATAAATGGAAGGATTCCTTGTGTATAGCCTTATTCCATGAAGCACTTGCATTCATTCCATCTTGGAGTGGTGAAAGCTTGTTTATCATGATGCACAAGTCTCATCAAGGAGTTGTTCACAAAGAAAGCTTAAAAAATACTTCTTCACAAAAGCAACAAAAACACTTAATAAAGTTCAACAAGCTAGTGAACTTAAACCCTAATCCTAGGAAACCAGTCTTGGATAAATTCTCCTTGCTGGGTATGCTTGTTCTATTATTCCATCTTGGAATGTAGAGTCAAGTGTACATTCCATGGAAAAGAGTTTGAATTCACTTCCTTGTGCCAAATTCATACAAAAACTCATAAAAGCCAAAAAACAAACAATAAGCGATTATCCTGCGGGAACTTCTCTTCTCATCTCATTCACTCACAACGCGAACTCGCGACGACTTGTCACACATGCAAGACGGTAAACGCACTCGTACCAGACGAGCCTGCAACACCTGAGCATAGACATACGCAGTTCCAGCCATAAAAAACACAAACAAATAGTTCCCGCCTTAGTTAGGCGAACTACGTTGACTCTGATCCTCATTATCCCGATGAGGTACGTCGGCAGCGGGGTAGGGCCCGTTCGAGCACATTCTTTATTTTCCCTACATTTCCCTCTTTCTTTTCATTCTCTTTTCTTATTCCTTTCTCATTTCAGTTCCTTTTTCATTCCATTTCCAGTTAGCGGTTCATTTATTCAGCAGCATATTATTTTTCTCACCCTTTGAAATCAAACAAGCAAGCGTGGATCCCGTCGGGTACGACGGACGATCTGGGGTGCTAATACCTTCCCAGGTCGTAACCGAATCCCGAACTCAGATCTTTGGTTCGCAGGACCTTGTCCTTTCCTTCTTCCTCAGGTTTGTGCAACATTACCTTTCCCATCCATTCGGGATAAAAATGTCTGGCTGGCGACTCTACCTTTCCGCGCCACTTTCGCGTTTGTACTAGGATGAAAATCCCGGGAGCGACAGTGTTTTATCAAAGTACCGGCTTATCCGACAAAACGATCCCTCGTACGGTTTGTTATGTGTGTGCGTCGATAAAAACTTGTCCGACGATTTTCAACCGACTATTTGCTTGAGGACAAGCAAAGGTTTAAGTTTGGGGAAGTTTGATAACGAGAAAATGTATCGATTATATTGCTATGTTTCATTACCGTTTTATCGCATAATCGTCGTTTTAACACCCGATTCCTCGAGTTTTCCTTGCCATTTTGCAGGTACATCGTATACATAGCTAAATCATGAGCCACAAGAAAAAGGAGCGAAAACAACCATAAAAAGATGAAGAAATAAAGAATGCTGCAAAACCTGCATATTTTGTAGCACTCACGGTCGTCACCTAGGTGTCACGATCGTGACACCCCAAAAGGAGCCATCACGACCGTGACATATCCCTCACGACTGTGACACTTAATTTACAAAGGACACGAACGTGATGCCCTTGTCACGACCGTGACAATGGAAAAATAGGTTATTTGACTGAAACTTGGTCATAGCGTTACGTGCATATGAAATTGCCTACTTTCCAGTTGACCCTGTATCCACGTTCCTGGATTTTCTCAAATGCTCCTACGAGGCCCATGCAGCAAGTTCAACCACCAGCCCATTAAATCTTCTATAAATAGCTTAATTCAGATGAACAATTAATAGAGTTCAGTTTATTATTTTCTTGCGGAAGCTCTGCCGAATTATTTTACACCTTTATTATTTTTCAGCATTATTTTCATTGCTTTAGTTTTATTGTATCCAAACCAAACCTATAACAATTTCCAACATCAGGAAATTGTTATAAAATTATTTGTTTCAAAGCCTTCAGAATTTTTAGTTTATTTCCGATTCCGACGAATACTCCGAGCCTTCCGGTCTGTGGAAGAAGGAGTCTGCCATTTTTATTGTTAACCAGGTTTATATTAATTTGCAATTTTATATTTATGTTATTTATTTATTTTTCTGCCATGAATATTTCGTTTTATGTTTCTCTGCCTCTGTCTGGTTCAACAAAAATGAGTAGCTAATTACCTTAGGGCGGTATGTAATTAAAACAAACTAAATCGATAAAATCAACTATAGGCTTAAAATAATTAATAGCTTAGTATTCTGGCTGATACTTTTTATTATAAAATCGACCTTTTCGTTACGAGAGTAAGGAAAGTGTATTAGGTTAGGTCAAGACCACGAGAGTGTGAGATTTTAACCAGATAGCTAAAGTTAGGCATTTAAATTAAACACAGCGAGAGCGCTTTAAAATAAATTAGAATTACTAAGTTTCCAAAAATTATCTCTAAACACTTATGGGCTAGCGAGAGCAGGCATAGGGCTTTAGGGGTAAGATCTGAGATAAGACCACGAGAGTGTGAGTTAAAGGTATTTAAACTGGTAACCTCTACAGAATAGATTAAGTGAACCATCTTTATAAGCCTAGGTTAGATTGACCCGCCTAAGTTAGCATAATTACATACCGACCGCCTTAGTATTATTTTATTAAACTTAAATTTAATTCCCGCCTTTAATCTTTAAAAAAAACAAAAAATCGTGACAACCCTTCACCTTAGCTAAACTAGAAGTTCATCTAGCACTAAGTAACCATAGAGTCCATGTGGATCGATAATCTTAAATATTACTTCGATAGGCTGTGCACTTGCAGTTAAGATACCGCTAGACACATAATTAGATACGTCTTTAGCCCATCAACCCTTCAATCTGTATGCATCGTATTCTGCTAGAAGAAGATTGCAAAACCTCCAGAGAATCTCAAAGAAGAATTAACCCAATCCTTAGCACTGTAGTAAAGGAAGAAGTTAAGAAACTACTAGACGCTGGAATAATATATCCAATCTCTGATAGTAAATGGGTTAGTCCAGTACATGTAGTACCAAAGAAAGGAGGTATCACTGTTGTGAAAAACTTTAAAGGTGAATCGATATCACAAAGAGTAGTGACAGGACATAGAGTGTGCATCGATTATCGTAAACTAAACAAAGCCACTCGAAAAGATCATTTCCCACTACCTTTTATAGATCAAATGTTAGAACGATTAGCTAAGCCCTCATATTTCTGTTATCTTGATGGTTACTCAGGATTTTTCCAAATCCCTATCCACCCCGATGATCAAGAGAAGACTACATTCACATGCCCTTATGGAACGTTCGCTTATAGACGAATGACCTTTGGATTATGCAACGTGTCGTACCCCGAAAAATACGACCTCACGCGATCCGAAATGGACGGAGCCGCGCGCCGGACTGACTGAAGAGTCGCCACCTAATTCTATTTATTCCCGAATAGGGAAAGGGAAGATATAGATACAACCCGGGAGGAAAAGGATGAGGACAAAGGTCAACGGAACCATTGCCTGGGTTCGGGAGTCGGTTATGCAGGGGGAAGGTATTAGCACCCCCTACATCCATCGTACTCGATGGGAACCATCTAAGTTATCGCGCGTGAAAGGATGTCTATGCTTAAACGAATTGCTTGCTAGAGGGAAATGAGTTGAGTTATAAGTTAGATTGAACCTAGGTGCTCGGCAAGGATGGAGATCCTCGTGCCTACGTACTCCCGTGTGCAATGGGAAAGTCAGAGCCTCGTAGTTCGGCCTACTAAGGGTATTGGATGTTGATTTTATTACCTTTCGTCGATGAAAGGGTTTAGGAGTTGAATGTACTAAAGACTATGGATAGTTTATCTCGCCCAACAGGACGAGTGTCCTGCGTCGAAATAATCGGAGCGAGTAACGAAAGCTCGTTATCCCCCTTTCTACCGCTTAAGGCTCGTGGCGTACAAATCTTCTCGTTTTTATTAAAGTGTTTTTATTTCCTAAAGCCGCTTGACGTTGGATCAAGGGTTTGGATCTAATCGGAATATTTTGGTTTTTTTGAGGTTTAGAGGGTAAATGCAAATGGAGTTTGATTTTGTGGTTTGTTAGCGAGGCACGAATCGCTCGGCTCGCAAGGTAAGGTGGATCCTAAACGAAACGATAACTGAAAAATAAAGTGTAAGTGTGCAGGTGCAATCGCTTGGCGTTGGACCAAGGATTCAGAATTAAAATAAATGCGGAAAATAAAATGCGTACAAAGTAATGGGAGAGGGGTACAAAATAAATACAGGGGATTGCGAAAAATAAATGGTCTCGTTGTAATTAGCCCAAGAGAAAGCGTGTGTGCAGTGTGTTTGAACTATTCGAAGGCGTTCGGCCTGTTTATTCGGGACGCAACTATTCGGAGGCGTTGGACCTTTTAATCGAGCGCAACTATTCGAAGGCGTTGGACCTTTTGGGACGCGACGAAATTTTGTTCGTTTACTGCCTTAGAATCGGTTCAAAATGGGAACCATTCTATAAGGAGTCGAATCGTAATTTTTTTTAATGCAAAAATAATTGAATAATAAATGAATAAATAAATGAATAAATAAATGAATTGAATTGTTAGAAAAATAAAATAATGAATATAAATGATTAAACGAAATAAATAATATTAAGAATAAAATGAATTAAATCAAATTACAAGTTTGTTTTGTCGAAATAATAATAAAAATAATTACAAAAGGGGGGGCCTCATATTGACCGAAGATCACCGATTTAGATCGGGCGAAAAATCGGCCGTTTGTTATATCATTGGCCCAAAAGAGAGAGAAAAGGATTTAACAAGTTATGATCCAAGCATAAACAAATAAATAAATAAAAACTAGACCAATAAAAATATCCAAATCAAATGATTTTACTAAATGATTCTTGCAATATTTTTTAATGACTTTTCTTTTAAATGGTAGAAATAATAACAACTAGAATTTTCCTAAAGGAAAACCATGAGAAAAAAGAACTAAACAAAAATAAAGAAATGATAAACAAAATAATAAAAAAAACTATTAACATATTATTATGAGAGAAATTCATATGATAAAATAATAAAATAAATAGATAAAAGAAACAATGGAAAAGAAAACACGTTACAGTATGTGATTCACATGTTTAGTAAAAAAATGACCTTAAGCAAAAATCAATATATATAAACAAAAGACCCAATATTGATTTAATAAAACAAAGAAATGAAAAACAGTCAATCTTCTTCTTCCTCTCACGCCGCATCACTATTCACAGTCACGCTAGCATTTCGGAGCTCCGTCAAATCGGAGCGACGGGGCTCCATAATAACATCATAGCGATCAGTACGAAACAAGGATCGAGAATATACAAACAAAATCAACCATAGAAGCTTATACACAACAAAATCAGAGTCGAAAGGTTTGTCAAAAAATCTAGATCTACATTCAAAAATGGAGTAAACACGCTTTAAATTTTCCTCTCTTCTTGTTTGCTTTAAATGAGTCTTGATGGTTCCTCACGCGGTTGTTTGGTTCGGTGGTTATAGAAAAATCAGCGGAGCCGTCCTTCTCCCACTCGCCATTTTTTCAAATTGGTTTCCTTCCCACTCATTTGTGTTCGGCGACGGTGGTGGTGAGTACTCTGTTTCGGTGGTGGCTTCGGTGGGTGCTCGCGGTTTTTTTTGTTTTTGTTTTTTTGTATAAAGGTGGTGTTTAATGGTGTGTGAAGGGATTAATGGAGGAATGAAGACTGAATGGGGCGTTACGGTTCTATGAAAGTTATTTTGAGATGATGATGAGATTTATTGAAGTGTTTGGAGGTAGCTACGCATGAATGAAGGTGGAGATGGTGATAGGAAAAATGAAGATTCACTGTGTTCTGTGATGGAAGGTGGTTTTGGTCACATAAACTTGTGAAATGGTAGCTGTTTGTTTTCAAATTTATTGAAAGTTGTTCTGGTTGTTTAGAAGTTGATATTTGCAGAATTTTTTTGGGTTTTTTGAAGTTGGAAATTGATTTTTTGCAGAGGTTTAAGGTGTCAGTTGAAGATGAGGAGTAGAGTTTCGGTTGAAAATTTGAGAGGAAGGGTGAGCAGAGTTGTTGAAGGATATGAAGTAGATTTTTTTTGGTGTGAGAATGCTGCAGATTGTGAAAAAGTAAAGAGAGTGCATCCGCGGAATACGCAGTGGAGAATGTGCCTTTGTACTGAAAATTGTTAGTGATATCACATGAGACAGGCTGGATATTTGTTGCATTTTGTGAGTGGGTTGTACATTGATTTCGTACAATTCAGCTGCAAAGAGTATTGGCAAGATGCAATTTTTGGACAGCTGGAAAATGTGAGATAGAATCACCTTTTGAAACAAAAAATTAATAATAATACAAAATACTAATAATACTAATAGTAATAATAGAAATAATAATAAAAAATAATAATAAAAGAAACAATGATAATAGTAATAATAGTAATAAAAAATAATAACAATTATAATAATAATAATAATAATAAGAGTAGAAAAGTAAAAAAAATACTAAATGAAAAAAAAATAAATATTATAAACAAAGTTGATAAAATAAAGTAAAGTAACAAACAAATAAAAAAAATAAAATAAAAAAAAGGAAATTATGACATGGATATTATATATTTTTAGAGAGAAAAGTAGCAAAATAAATTGACTCTTTTTTTTATTTGTAGAATTTTTGACTAAATAATGAAGGATAAAAAACTTGAAATAAGAGGAGAATGCAATTTTCGACTAACAGGAAGTGTGACCTATTTTTGAATTTTTATAATATCAGACAAAATAAAATAATACATGTTTTTTTCAATTTTCGAAATATTTATTAGACAGATAAATAAAATGGTACAAGTTTTTTTGATTTTTTTGAAACAATGATTAAATAGTAAAATGGTGCGGGTAGGACAAATTTGGGGTATGACAGATGCCCCTATCGAATTGGCTTAGACCGAGTAAGATGAACTGGCTCGCGTTCAATCTTTCAAGGTATAAGATAATTAGATACTAACAGACTCCAAATTTGTCCGTCAAAAGAAAATGTGCAGTAAATGGATGATTAAAATTGGAAAATGAAGGCGATACGAAACAGAAACAGGTTGACAGAAAATTGAATGATCGCTTACCACCGCCAGGTTGATAATGCGACCCCAACACTAAAAGAATTCTGAGTAACAGAAAATTAAACAATCGCTATCATCAAAAGGATGATAAGGCGACCCCGAAAATAAAGTTGCTATCACCAAAAGGATGATAAGGCAACCCCGAAAATAAAGTTGCTATCACCAAAAGGATGATAAGGCAACCCCGAAAATAAAGTTGCTATCACCAAAAGGATGATAAGGCGACCCCGACATCAAAAGGATGACAAGTAACAGAAAATTAAATAATCGCTATCACCGAAAGGATGATAAGGCGACCCCGACATCAAAAGGATGACGAGTGACTGAAAATTAAATAATCGCTATCACCAAAAGGATGATAGGGCGACCCCGACATCAAAAGGATGACAAGTAATAGAAAATTAAATAATCGTTATCAGCGAAAGGATGATAAGGCGACCCCGACATCAAAAGGATGACGAGTGACTGAAAATTAAATAATCGCTATCACCAAAAGGATGATAAGGCGACCCCGACATCAAAAGGATGACGAGTGACTGAAAATTAAATAATCGCTATCACCAAAAGGATGATAAGGCGACCCCGACATCAAAAGGATGACGAGTAACAGAAAATTAAATAATCGCTATCACCAAAAGGATGATAAGGCGACCCCGACACCAAAAGGATGACGAGCAACAGAAAATTAAATAATCGCTATCACCAAAAGGATGATAAGGCAACCTCGACATCAAAAGGATGACAAGTGACTGAAAATTAAAATAATCGTTATCACCAAAAGGATGATAAAGTGACCTCGACATCAAAAGGATGACGAGTAAAAGAAAATTAAATAATCTGGAAGAGAAATATCCACCGGGGACGCCCACTGAATAACACGTAGGCGAATCTTTGGAATCTTCGGCCAACCCCGGATTCTGACTTCTGCTGGGGAAAGGCCTGGAATCTTGGGTTGATCCTGGATCCTGAGTTATGCGACTATGCTTGACTAATTTTGAAATGGTATCCCATAATGATGGAAATACGATGCGAATGTTTATGCACTGAGATATAAATTCGATAATGTCAGGGATATGGAAAGCTGGTTTATTTAGGCATGCATATGATGCATATGTTGCAAATGATTGATGTAATGATGCTTTATGACGTTAATGATGCATAATGATGCATATGAGTGATTAAAAAAAGAAAGGTGCCAGCTTGGTGGACTTTTGGTCTGGTAGTTGCCAATGGTAATTGGACTTTGGGTGGGTGGAGGGTTTGATTTCCAGACACTCGATCTTTGACGATGTATGGTCAGAAGATGGATCTGACAGCTCCAAGCTTGGTTCTCTACTGATGAGCGGAGCGACTTAATTGACGCATGCAGACTGATTTCGCTTTGAATGATTGTCAATGTCCGACAAGATCTGCTTTGTCCAGCTGGGGGGAAGAGATAGGAAGATTTGCTCCTTGTCTGCTTGCCCCTGCCTGTAGGGTATTTGAAATAAAATTGACGGGGAAGCTTTGACAATGATCTGCCCCAGAGTCTGGATTTGGTAAGCGCCTGCCCCTGATTGAGCTGTTTGAAGATAATTTGCCCCTGATTGGGCTGTTAAGAATGATTTGCCCCTGATTGGGCTGCTGAAGTAGTCTTAATTCATGTTGGCATCAAGGAAGCTCAAATTTTCTTTTGATTGCCCCTTGTTGAGATTGTACTGATGTCAAGCACTAAATTGCAATTAAATTGTTCATACACAAATGACAGTGTTAATGTAAAGTTCATGTAAGTTTTGAAAAAGTCAATTTATTTGAATGATGTGATAGTGTGACGAATGGACTGTTAGTCCAAACGAGGTGCTGATTTAGAAATTGCGTGAAAGATGCAGCAAGAATAATGTGCAGTCGAGATTTGAAGATTAGCAAATATATGGGAGTCAATTTACGCAACCTTGTTGGTAGCATGCTTTCAAAATAAACCTTGCCTCAATTAGGACTTTTGAGGGTTGTAACGTGGTCTGGTTAATGGTTTTGAGAAACAAAGGATATAAGGCTCAAAGTTTGATTTGTACCCGTCCCTTCTTCGTGATGTTCTCCAGTCCTACGTTCAGTTAACTTTGCATATGTATTTGTTTTGACTTTGCAAGCGTGAAGATGAAGCTTCAAATTTCGCTTGAGAATGGCAGTCATCTTTTTTGTTGTTGGTGACCCTTTGATTTTGTTTTGGTAGTCACCTGATCGTTGCTTTGTTTTTGCTGAGGATTTGAGCTCCTCTTTTGATTTGTTTTTTTTTTCGACTAAGTCTCCCTTTGGGTGCTCAACTTAGTGTTTTTTCTTCTTTTTTCTTTTTCTTTTTGTATTTTTTTGAATATTGTGACTGCCAAGTCATTTGTTGATGGTCCTCTGACGGGATATCTCATCTTGCGATTCGAAGGTGTAGTCATGTTAACTGAACAACTACCCTGCCCCGGGTTAAATGTAAGGGTTGTATCCGAAAGAAACTACTACTTCTAGGCTCGAAGTGGTTGACTAGGGATTAACTCCTTATATCTCCAGTGTTAGGGGATTTGAAAGAATTCCTATACATCATTGACGAGGTTTTATCCGAAAGCATACCGCAACAGCTATGGGTATTTCGTTTTCATCATCCTCCCTCAAATATTTGCTAAAGTGAAGTGAGGGAAATATTTTTGTGATTTTTGTGATAGATGATAAATATGAGCGAATGCGAATAAACTGATTCAAAACATGCATAAACATAACATTAACATAACCAAGTACAAATGATAACAATGTTCAGAGCAAATAGTACTTAAACAAACAATACAAAACAACAGGAATGCAGAAACAAGTAAATGGCGATGGCTGCCTTGATTTGAGGAATTGAACTTCTCTTGATTGAATGCTTCAAAGGGGGAGACTACTCAGCTTTGGTCTTCTTCAAAGGCATTCGTTGAGGGGCCACTGGCGGCGACATTGGATTGCTCTGGACATTCGGACCCTTCTGAGTAAAGGTGAGGTCCTTAGAGTTGATCATATCTTGAACCACATGCTTGAAGACGTGGCAATTCTCAATTGTGTGACTTGGAGCGCCTTTGTGATAATCACAGCGGGCATTGGCATCATAATTCCGGGCATTGCTAACCTGAGGTGGCATATCTCTCAACGTAAGAGATCCTTTTGCCATTAACTGATTAAAGATTTCGGCGTACGGCATAGGCAATGGATCAATGTGCCTATCATATCCTCTTCGTTGATATGGTGGACGCTGTTGAGGAGCGCGTTGTTGTTGTTGACCGGGCTGTTGTTGATAAGCCGGTTGCTGGTATGGATAAGCCGGTTGCTGATATGGATATGCCGGTTGTTGGCATGGTCTAGGTCCATATTGCGCAGCTGCACCCGGAGGATAAGGACATGGTTGATAAGCCATCGGTGGCGGAAGTAGAGCTTGAATAGCTGGATGAACAGGCATTGAAGGAACAGGCTGATGCGACACAACCATCCTGGCCAAGGCTTGCATGGCCTCATGAATACGATCAATCTTGCTCTTGATTGAGTCAATTTCTCCCCTCATAGCAGCTTGTTCTTGTTGAATTTGATCCATCAGTCTTCTAGTGTTGGCTCAAGTTGAATACGGTCGTCTAACTCGATACGGGCGTCGGGAAACCAGCTTGATTTACTGAAGATGGAGGAGCATGAAAATAAGTTTTATGGCTTTGGAATGAAATGCAAGATGAATAAATGATGCAAATGAAATGATATGCAATGTCAGAATCCAGGATCACAAGATCAAAGTCTCATGAGTCCAAGGTACAGACGGAAGATACTCTGATCAGGAACTCAATGGGTAGACTCTAGGGTTTTAGGGATCCCAAAGTTATCAATTCATATGGCTGTTCATCACACGCGCCATAAGCATGACGGTTGATTGACTCCGCCACATGAATCTATTTTGGGTGAGATCTTCGTATCGACAACCCACGAGAGCAATTTTTCTCGGGAGTCCATACTACGTGATCACCGACACAAGGTTTAAAACAAAGTCCTGGAGTTATGGAACTTTCTCAACTGTTTGATGCACGTGTCAAATTCATACATTCTTGACAGTCAATCAACTCCATTGAGTAAGTCTATTCCAAGTGAGGTTTTCGTACCGAGCCACGCGAGGGCGAACCCTGGTGCCCAATACTACGCAACCATCAACCGATGTTTTAACCAAAAGGTTCTAAAGGCTCTCAGAGTTGCTGACCTTAATGAAAACAACTGAGCACACACGCCAAAAGCTTGACGGTTGTCAGTATTTCCATTAAAATCTACTCCGAGTGAGGTTTTCGTATCGACAACCCACGAGAGAGGTTCTCTCGGGAGCCCATACTACACAACCTCGCTAACTTAAGTTTGTACTCGAAAGCCCGGGTATAGAGCTCTTCCCTCAAGTTCTTTTGCAAAGTATCGATCCAAATTATAGTACCAAGAAGCCACAAGATATATAAGATGGAATGCGATAAAGAAAGCGATAAAAATAAACAAGCAAGGCATAAAAGCAAACATCCAAACAAGCAAGAAAACCTAGACTAGGCTCGACTCGCATAGGGGTGAACCATTCCCCAGCAGAGTCGCCAGCTGTCGTACCCCAAATTTGTCCTACCCGCACCATTTTACTGTTTAATCATTGTTTCAAAAAAATCAAAAAAACTTGTACCATTTTATTTATCTGTATAATAAATATTTCGAAAATTGAAAAAAACATGTATGATTTCGTACAATTCTGCTGCAAAGAGTATTGGCAAGATGCAATTTTTGGACAGCTGGAAAATGTGAGATAGAATCACCTTTTGAAACAAAAAATTAATAATAATACAAAATACTAATAATACTAATAGTAATAATAGAAATAATACTAAAAAATAATAATAAAAGAAACAATGATAATAGTAATAATAGTAATAAAAAATAATAACAATTATAATAATAATAATAATAATAATAATAATAAGAGTAGAAAAGTAAAAAAAATACTAAATGAAAAAAAAAAAAATATTATAAACAAAGTTGATAAAATAAAGTAAAGTAACAAACAAATAAAAAAAATAAAATAAAAAAAAGGAAATTATGACATGGATATTATATATTTTTAGAGAGAAAAGTAGCAAAATAAATTGACTCTTTTTTTTATTTGTAGAATTTTTGACTAAATAATGAAGGATAAAAAACTTGAAATAAGAGGAGAATGCAATTTTCGACTAACAGGAAGTGTGACCTATTTTTGAATTTTTATAATATCAGACAAAATAAAATAATACATGTTTTTTTCAATTTTCGAAATATTTATTAGACAGATAAATAAAATGGTACAAGTTTTTTTGATTTTTTTGAAACAATGATTAAACAGTAAAATGGTGCGGGTAGGACAAATTTGGGGTATGACAGATGCCCCTATCGAATTGGCTTAGACCGAGTAAGATGAACTGGCTCGCGTTCAATCTTTCAAGGTATAAGATAATTAGATACTAACAGACTCCAAATTTGTCCGTCAAAAGAAAATGTGCAGTAAATGGATGATTAAAATTGGAAAATGAAGGCGATACGAAACAGAAACAGGTTGACAGAAAATTGAATGATCGCTTACCACCGCCAGGTTGATAATGCGACCCCAACACTAAAAGAATTTTGAGTAACAGAAAATTAAACAATCGCTATCATCAAAAGGATGATAAGGCGACCCCGAAAATAAAGTTGCTATCACCAAAAGGATGATAAGGCAACCCCGAAAATAAAGTTGCTATCACCAAAAGGATGATAAGGCAACCCCGAAAATAAAGTTGCTATCACCAAAAGGATGATAAGGCGACCCCGACATCAAAAGGATGACAAGTAACAGAAAATTAAATAATCGCTATCACCGAAAGGATGATAAGGCGACCCCGACATCAAAAGGATGACGAGTGACTGAAAATTAAATAATCGCTATCACCAAAAGGATGATAGGGCGACCCCGACATCAAAAGGATGACAAGTAACAGAAAATTAAATAATCGTTATCAGCGAAAGGATGATAAGGCGACCCCGACATCAAAAGGATGACGAGTGACTGAAAATTAAATAATCGCTATCACCAAAAGGATGATAAGGCGACCCCGACATCAAAAGGATGACGAGTGACTGAAAATTAAATAATCGCTATCACCAAAAGGATGATAAGGCGACCCCGACATCAAAAGGATGACGAGTAACAGAAAATTAAATAATCGCTATCACCAAAAGGATGATAAGGCGACCCCGACACCAAAAGGATGACGAGCAACAGAAAATTAAATAATCGCTATCACCAAAAGGATGATAAGGCAACCTCGACATCAAAAGGATGACAAGTGACTGAAAATTAAAATAATCGCTATCACCAAAAGGATGATTGTAAACACCCCAAATTTGCCCTCACCCATTCACACCATGGCTTGTGATCATTTCATATACATAAACACAATCATATCATCTCATATCCCATTTTTGATTCACTGCATAGATTCTAACTCATTTGCACCTAGGGTTTGTGATCTGAGCAATCCCAAAGCTTTTTGGGCCACTCCAAAGGCCACCAATCAACTCAAAGGGGTCCATGTGTGTTCTTATATCATATTTCATCTCCTCAAAGTCAAAATTGCAGAGGAATCACAAGAACTAGGGTTTGAGTGGATGCAGGGCTAGTTTGAACTGCACAGTTGACTGAAAATTAGGGTTTTGGTTTCAGAGGCCATAACTCCATTTTTTTGGTCATTCTTGTTTCCATTGATCTCTATATGGTATAGGGAGTATGCATGTCAATTTTCATGAAGAAATTCCATGGGGAAGTCATCTAATCAAGAGTTGACTTTTCAGACAAGTCAGTGCAAAATCAGGGCATCTGAGGCCCCCAATGACCCAACCAATGGGTGATCTTCATCATTTTGAGTGTATATGATCTTTATTTGATCATGGAAGAAGGTTGAAGTTCATAAAAATCAAGAATCTAGGGTTTTTGCAAATGTTGACTTTTTGGGCATAGTTGACTTTTCAAGAATGCATCATTTTAGGTCATTTTTCAAGCCATGATTTTGGATCCAAAAATGCTTCAAATGGAAAAACTTTGGTCATGAAAGTTGTAGATCTCATCTTTCCCTTTCCAAAAAGTACAAGAACATGATCTAATTCATCTTGGATCAAAAGTTATGGTTTGTTAAAATTGGCAAAAATCACTAAATTTCAAGTTATGCACTAAATGGAAAACTTGCAAATTCATGTATCAAGCATTCTAGTGACTTCAAAGTGACTTCAAAACTTCATCACATGATCACATATGCCCTAAAAAACAGAATTGGCCCAAGGGATTCTTCATTGTTTGCCTTGATTTTCAAGAAATCCATAAGACATTTTCCATCACAAGTGCAAAGTTGGATTTTTGGCATAGTCATTTTCCAAGGAATTATGTGGTCTCTAGCTGACTTTTAAACATTGCCATGACCAAAAGAAGTGTTATGCTACAAAATTCAGCAAGAAGATTCACATGTACTTAGCATAAACTCATGAGAAAACACAAGTTGTCAAGTTGCAAAAGCTAGCATAGCTTGTCATCCACATGCTGCAGACATTCTCAAGCCATCCAAGGGTTGTCCCTGACTCAAGCTGAAGCAAGACATGCCCTAACATAGCTGCTGCCATAGCCCATGCTGCAAGTACAACAACTTTTGACTTTTTGGCCAATTGCTCCATACCTTTCCCACAGTACATGTCAAGTCTTCTGATTGATTCCAATAGATTAGGGATAATGTATGGATCATAAAACACACCATTCACAAGGCAGAAACCTCCCACAATCCAGCATCCAAGAAATCTGACCAAAACTTCTCCTCTTCGAATCTTCACACACAGCCATCAAACTTTATTTTTTCCTTCACCAATAAGTCACAAATTGTCCCCAGAACAAAAGCCACCCCTCAAAGCAGCTTGAAACATCACATACAAAGACCCCCATTTCTGCTACACCAGAGCTGAATCTTTCAAACCAGCCACTCCACAAGCTTTCTAAGCTTCATTCCATCCTCAGGAGGTTCAAGGAAGCAAGCTTGTGCAAAAGAAAAGCCCAGAAAGCTCATAAACAGAGAAGCTTCATCTCAGGTAACATGAAGAACTTTTTTCCCAGAAACTGATTTTTAAGTTCTTTTATGATGCTATGTCTTCTCCTGATCATGGATATGTGTTTATTTTTTGAAATAGTGAAGAAACCAGCATGTATGGTGTCTCTGAACATTTGCCCGTATTTTGTGTTTTGCTTCGATTCAAGCTTGTGAGTGAAAATAAATGAGTTTTGGGAGAGGGGTTAGGTTTAGATTGAGGAGAAGATCATTTGGGTGGAAGAAATTTGTTGATTGGTGACCTGTAGAAAAATCTAGGGTTTTGGCTGGCCGGAGAAGACGACCGGAAGTCTTCTCCGGCGGCCTGAAAGTCATTTAACCCTAATTATGTCATTAATTGAAGTTTGAATGTGGAGCGTAGATCAGGCTGACTTTGGTTGACTTGCGCGCAAACGTGTGGCCAGGATGCATCATTAAAACCCTAAGCATGTTTAATTAATTCAAAAACCTGATTAATTAGTTCATAAATAAGTTTAGCCAGATTTGAATCTGGGCCCTTGGATCTGGCGCGCAGTCAACCAGTCCAAGCCCAGATCAAATCCTGGCCATCCCTTGTGCATACTTCTCTTTATTTCAATTTTATTTTCATTTTTATTGCATTATTTTGTACGAATTAATTAAAATAGTAAAAATCATTTAAAAATTATGAAAATTTTTGTCAAAGTTTTCATTAATTTTTAAAACCCAAAAATATTTTTATTTTATTTTTTATCATTAAAAAAATATTTTTAAATATTTAAAAGATTATTTATAATTGATTAATGAAAATTAATTTATTAAAAATACTTTTAAGTATCTAAAAATCACCAAAAAATTCATGAAATGTTCTAAGACATTTAGAAACATTGTCCAACCTTCAAACCAAATTTCTTTTTTGATCTTGATGCATTTTAAGAATTTTTCATTGAATTAAATCAATTTTTATGCATTATTTTGATCATAAGTTCAAAAAATCATTTATGCCTATTGGAGAAGGTTGAGACATTGATTCTTCTTGCATTGTGTTATGTTTAGCATGTATTTTCAAAGATAAAATGGCCATGATTTGTTTCCTCATTTTCTAATTGTTTGGCATTTCTTTTGTTAAGAACCCTAAAAAACCCTAATAACTTAGAAAATTCATAACATGAGTTTGGTTAAGAGTTGAGAGCTCCCCTTTGGGCAGTGGTCTATTATAGGTTTAGGGTTTCTTTGAGTGCCATTTTCCATTTTTATCTTAGGGTTTTATTTCTGTTTTGGGTTTTTGTTTGATGTTTGTTCCATGAACCCTAATTTGGGAGTTCTTTTGCATCCTTCTTGCATTCTCTTGCATAACATGACTTGTCTCTGCATTTTGTGCATTCTTGTGATTCATTTGACATCTCAAGACATATAGAAAGCATGTTTGATCATTGCATCCCATATTTGCCATGTCATTTGTCTTGTGTGCTTCATAACTTTTCATGCTTGTTCATGCTCCTTAGCTTGCATCATTTGCATTCATAACCTTGTATGAGCATCTCCATACCTTGTCTCATGTTTGCAGCACCTCATAGCATCATTTCCATCATCAACATGCTTCTGGTTTGGTCTAGCATCATGTCATTTCATTTCATCTAGCATTGCATTGCATTTCTTTCTAACATTTCAGGTGGTAAGTAAACTTGGGAAGTGGATTTGCCTTCACTTCTCATACCTTTTCTTTTCATCTCTTTTGCATCCATTGCTGCATTTATGCATGTATTTGAGATTGAGCTTGCTCATTCTTGTTCCTCCCACTTTCTTTCTTCAAGTGACTTGACTTCTTGAATGAAGCAAGTCACTTTGCTTCTCTTGATCTTATTCATCTGCTTCCTGGTGGCTCCTCTGAAGATTGTTCTTGCAAGCCTCACAAACTTTAGGATCATCCAAGCATGATAATGAATTAGGGTTTTGATTGGTATCCCCTCTTAGTTTTCACCTTTGTGTCTCTCTTTGAGTCCTCCCTTCTCATCTCATAATCAGGGATTAAACCCTGAAGGCTTTGAGACTTTGTGCTTAGGGTTATGCCTGCATCCTTCTCTTAGGATGGAGTGTATAACTTTAATCCTAAGTATTAAACCCTTAAGGTGTTTAAATCTCTTAATCAATTCATATAATAAATATCAAGACATCACACTTGTAACTTGGGCCTTGCATTAGGGTTCTAATTCTTCCTTAAGTGGTTAAGAAGGACTAACCCTAGTGTTAATGGACAAGTCCCCCTCAAGTTGTCTTACAAACCATAAAAAACACTTCATCATCATACCATTAAATAAAATCTACTTAATCAAAGGCTTGTTTTGTCATGGGTTTAATCCCTAATCATGGATTAAGTTGAGGAGTTTTTCTCAACTTAAACATTCTCATCTATCATCCTTCTTTTAGGATGGTGTAATGGGTCTATTTAATCCCTGATTATGGCTTAACCTCATTACTTAACACTAAACAAAATCACAAAAAACATCTAAATAATCACAAGTAGGTTAATGATCTTAATCCTACACCATAGGTGATTAAGTGTGAGAATCTGACTTCACACTTAAGGTAATTCTCATTACCCCTAATCAGAGGGAAGATGTGATGAGTTTACCAAATCCATTGGTTTAGGCTCAAGCTCATTAACTTATGACAAACTTTCAAAAGCAATAAAAGACTGAAAACTCAAAAACAAACAATAATCGTCTCCTTCGGGATTCTTTTCTCATCACACTCATTCACAAACGAGAACTTGCTTCTTCCGTCTAATGCAAGACAGTTTGCACCTGAGCCAGACAGGTCATACACTTGAGCATTGACAAGCAAGCAGTTCATCAGTCAATTCATCTTTCAGTCTCTTTGGGTCGAACTACGGTGTTCTGACTTCCTCATTGCACGAGAGGATACGTAGGCATAACTTAACGGTTATCGAACAAAAGTCTCTGTACATTCCCCCTCTTTTCAGTTTCATTCTCTTAAGCCCCATGATCTTGAGCATACTCTTGTCCTTACACTGACACTTCATCTATACACTTCACTTCTTTTGCACTGACACCTGTACATATTGTTTTCCAGCCATTTTACACACAGATTGCACTGACACTACCCCTTTAAAACACAAATCTTTTAAGCGTGGATCCCGTCGAGTACGACGGACAATCTGGGTGCTAATACCTTCCCAGGTTGTAACCAACCCCCTTTCTCAGTCTCTCTGGTTCGCAAACCGTCTTATCCATCTTTTCTTAGGTCTATGCAGCATTGCCTTTCCTCCGGGATAAAAATGCCTAGCTGGCGACTCTATTCATCTCCAGTGAGTTCACGGCTGTGTGTTCTCACTGTTCCCTTCGCCGACCGTTCGCGCTTGTACCTGGATGCAAATCTTTGGGAGCGACAGCTTGGCGACTCTGCTGGGGACCCTTATACTGCAACCAGGGCTTCTGGTTCTTTTTGTGGGTTCCTCCTAGCGCTTGTTTGATTTGTGTTTACTGGGGTGTTATGTGCTTATTTGTGCTTGTATATTTGTACTTATTTTGCTTTATGTACATTTGCTTTACTGCTTTCTTTATTGCATTTATATATATCATACTGTCATTGTTGCTGGCTGGATCTGTTGTTTGCCTTGGTGGGTGGGTGATTCATTGAGAGTTAAGGTCCTATACCTGGGACCTGAGTGACACCTAGGCTAGAGTGGATCATATTCTTTCCCATTCCATTTCGGTCTGGTGCGGGAATATGAAACACGGTTCAGATATGGGTTTCTTCTTGAGAACTCTGTGTTGCAGATTTCCTGCAATGCTAGGGCTATCTGGGAAGCCTGCTAAGTCTGGATGACCCTTTAGTATTGACCTTCAGAAACTGAGGTGAATTAGAGGAGGAACTTTTATGGTTATTGTAAACACTGTACCTCCGGGTTAGAAGTATTTACACTTCTCATAACTGATCCAAGTCTGAGGATCCTTGTTCTAGATCACCACCTGTGAGGGGGTTGGGCTGTTTACAGGTTTGCAGGTACCTTGACCTCAGAATACCCTGTTACTTTGACTTTATTAAGAATGCTCCATGTTGGATAGTTCTTGTGATTCTGAAACCCTGGACATGTGGCTCTTTATTTGAGTCCCCCACCCTGGTTACTGGATTTATAGACCTCCATCTGGAATTCTTGAACACACATGGATCTATACCAAGGCAGTTAATCAGATCCAGCTCAGTCACAAACCCTTTGCATTTCATCTGCATACATACTCATTGCATCATATTAACATGTGCTTATTTGTGTTTCAGGGTATCCATTTTCATCTGGTTTTGGTTTTGACCCCATCTGCTATATTGACCTATCTCCACCAGCACTTGCTTCAGCTTGTCAGCCATATACTTCAGTTATTTGCATTAGCCAGCCAGTGGCCCACTCCTCAGCATCTTCATCAGCACTTATTCTACTCAGTCTCAGCATCATGGCTCCAAAGAAAAGCAACATCACTTATCATTTCTTCCAACCAGACTTATCAGACATCAGGAGGATCCAAACCCTGATCACTCCAGATCACATACCCTTGTTCAGGGAGAGTTATGGAGATATACTGGACATGGTTATGGATCTGGACCCTTCACAGAGGAGCCTCATCCACACCTGCATTCAGTTTTATGACCCCCCATTGAGATGTTTCACCTTTCAAGACTTTCAGTTGGGTCCTCTTTTGGAAGAATACTCATCATTGATTGGTCTGCCTATCAAGAGGGAAATCCCTTTCAACCCTGAAATGGTATTTCCCAGCAATGGAGAGATAGCAAAAGCTTTGCACCTGGAGCCTGTTTTGGTTGAGCAACATGTGGCCTCTAAAGCTGGGATCCCTGGATTTCATCTGGATTTCTTAATTTCTCAAGCTAGTTTGAAAGCCTCCCTGGGGGAGTGGAAAGCTGTTTGTGCTCTGTTGGCCTTAAGTGTATATGGAATTGTGTTGTTTGCAGATGAGCCTCGATTCATCAGCAAGAATGCAATCCACTTGTTCATCCTGAAGAACCCTGTGCCAACTTTGTTGGGTGATCTCTATTACTCAGTACATCAGAGAAATGAGAAGCAGAGGGGAAGATTAGTGAGGATTTGTGCTCCATTATTCCATGCTTGGTTCCTCAGGCATCTACCCAGGACAGATGCATTTCTAAATCCTCATCAGCAAAGCAACTGGGCTAAGAGGCTCACTACTCTCACTTCAGCAGACATCAGATGGTGTACTCAAAGCACCAAGGGCAGAGATATAATCACAAGCTGTGGACACTTTCCCAATGTGCCTTTAATAGGGGTTAAGGGAAGTATTAATTATAACCCCCTGCTGTTCAGGAGGCAATTAGGCTATGCATTGGTTCATACTCCTAGGGAACAAGACTTGGTTGAGACCCTCTACTGTGAGAACAAGGTTAGTTTGGCTGTTGTTAGGCAGGCTGCCTGGGCCTGGGATCATGTTCAAACCAAGGGAATCACCATTTTGGGGAAGTGCAATAATGTGGCATCAGTCCAATATTATGAGTGGTCCCATGCTAGGGCCCAATTCTCTGGAATGCCCTTTACCATAGAAGACATGCCTGAGTCATCTTCAGCACCACCCCCTGCCACTATCAGTTTGGAAGAGTTTGAGAGCTTGAAGGAAAGAAATGAGAAGTTAACCCAAGCCTTGCAGAAGACCCTCAGGGAGAGGAGTGAAGGTGTGAGGGAGATTGAGAGACTGGAGAAGTTAAGGGTGGAACACTTGACTAAGATCGAGAAGTCTGGAGATTATATCAACAAGTCAAAAGCTGGTGAGCAGATTCTGAAGAATGCTTGTAAAGAAGCCCAGTTCCAAAGAGCAAGAACAGACTTGTATTTGAAGGAAAGTCAGGCCAGGTGGGTCCGGATCACTGAGGCCCGTACTCTAGAAGACAAGAGAGTTCAGGACAAGATGGAACAGATGGAAAAAGCCCTGGCAGCAGCCCAGAAGGAAATAGCAGAGCTAGAAATCAGAGCTGGAGTGAAGAGGTCTAAGGACCAAAGTCAAAACAAAAAGTTAACTGCAGCTGTTGCAACAAGAAACCTTCTCATCAGAGGTCTCACGGAGCGTCCGGCTGATCCTGTGACCGAAGCACTTCTTAAGGAAGTTCGTGAGGATGAGTTTGGCCTTGGAGTTTGATCATTTGCTTGTTGTTGTTCCTTTTCCATGTACTTTTGCTTTTTGTGATGTATTTTGACCCCTTTGAGGGCTTGTGTTGTAAAATGAACAAGTTGTATTTATTTCACCTTTTGTAATATATTTGTGTTAGTTTCCATCTGGGTTCACATCAAAAGCAACTTCAACAGCATCATCTTCAAGGGTCTGGAAGGGTCAAAACTGAAGGCCAAACCGGATACCTTGAGAACAAATAAGCATAACTGCATTGCATGCTAACCCTTTTGTCTGTTTTGTAGGTTTTTGTTTTGTTGTTGCTAACCTCTGTTGTGATGTTCAGGAATTATTGCTCGCCGCCGGGTATTTCCTCTCAACAGGCCTCACAGGTACCCAACTAGAAACAACCTTCCGGGAATTCAGATGGATCAGATGCAGCAAGACCTTACGGAGGTCAGAAACCAGATGGCAAACGAAAGACTGGAGATGAGAACCCAGATAACACAATTCATGGAAGTGATGAACAACTTAGCTCAAAGCCAGGAGAGGCTCAGAACTTTGGTAGAAGGGAGGAATCAAGATGAGCCCCACGTGGGGACTGCTGGCACAAGTAACAATGAAAGGGTGCAACCACATGTTAACCCCCCTGTGTTTGGTCCACATCTCCATCCTGAGATTAATATTCCTGCAAACATTCAAGGAACAGCTACTGCAGCCAGGGTACTTCAAGAAGATCCTCAGGAGGACCAATTTACAGTAATGGGTGCTGGAGAAGAAACCTATGATAGACGATTGGAAGAGATAGCTGAGAAGTTGAGGTCCTTAGAATCTCAAAATTCTTTGGGTTTCGACGTCATGGACATGGGTTTGGTAGACGGGGTCAGGATCCCCCATAAGTTCAAGCCTCCTTGTTTCGAAAAGTATAATGGGACTTCATGCCCCCGGACTCATTTGCAATCATTTCTGGGAAGGCTGAAGGCCTATACAATGGATGAGAAACTTTGGATGTTCTACTTCGAAGATAGCTTGACTGGAGCTTCTAGGGAATGGTATTCCCATTTGACAAGGGCAACTATAAGATGCTGGAAGGACCTGGCAGAAGCCTTCATCAGACAGTATCAGTATAATCTAGACATGGCACCCAACAGGACTCTCCTGATGGGAATGTCACAGTCTTCGAGGGAAAGCTTCAGAGAATATGCTCAAAGATGGAGGCAATTGGCTGCTGCCGTTCAACCACCAATGTCTGAGAGAGAAATGGCAGACATGTTTATGAACACTCTCCAGGGAACGTATATTGACAGGTTGGCTGCTTTCTCTTCCACCAGCTTCGCAGATGTTGTCATAGCTGGGGAGAGAATTGAAAGCCTGTTAAAAATGGGAAAGATCTCAGACAACGGTGCAAGCTCGTCCAGTAGTACAAGAAAGCCTTTTGCAGGCCCGAGAAGAACTGGCGAGACCAATGCCATTCACACCAACAGGGGTAGGCCCCAGTATGTTCAAAGGTCAATAGCAGCAGTCACCATCCCTGCTCCAGCACATCCTCAGCCAGTCTATCAACCTCCTCAACAAAACTTCCAACAACAACCTCAATATCATCAGAATCAATATCCTCCAAGAAACTACAACAACAACAACTCCAACAACAACAATCAACAGAGGCCATTCCAACAGAGGCCATCTCAAGCTAACAGAGTGATCGACCCGATCCCAATGCCGTATGCTGCCTTGCTGCCACAACTTCTGAAACTCAACCTAGTTGAGCTAAGAACGTTGGCACCTCCGGATCCCAACAGTCTACCAAGAAACTATAACTCCAATGCTAGGTGTGCTTTTCTTTCAAACGCACCTGGTCACAGTACGGAAAAATGCAGGGCTCTGCATATGAAAGTACAAGACTTGGTAGACTCCAAGGCTCTGAATTTTGCACCTCCGCCCAATGTCAATAAAAACCCAATGCCAAACCATGGTGGTCCCCGAATTAATGTTATTGAAGAAGACCAACCGTCTTATTTAATAACTAGTGTGGATCAGATCAGGACACCATTGGTGGAAATCAAAGCTCAACTCCGTGAAAACCAAATATTTCCGGGGTGTGAACTAGGGTGTCCCTACTGCAATATTTCATGGAATGGGTGCGAGGACCTGAGGAATGGCATTGACAGCCTTATTCAGAGTGGCCTGCTACAGATCACTACATCATTTCCGACAAACCCAACAACTTCATCAACAACGGTTTCAGAACCTTCTATAACTACAGCAACTATTGTTCCCGACAATTCATCAGCACCATCAACAAGTACTTCATCTGTCCTCCCAAATGATCAGTTTTCAACAGTTTCTCCTGCTACAACTTCAGCTTCATTCCATTTCGAATCTCCGTCAACAACAACATCAGTCCTTCCAACAACACCTCCTACAACACCAGCAATCAATCATGAAGATGTCTCCACTGTTACCATATTCTACGATCCTGAAAATAACTCCGCTTACCATTCAGAAGGTGCTGCTCCCACCAGAGCACCAGTTACAATCTTTTATGATCCACAAACAATTACAGTCCCTTCAGCAGCAGCAATCAGTCCAGTCACTGTCACGGTGCCTGGACCAGTACCATATGAAAGCAATAGGGCCATCCCTTGGCACTATGGCTCTGACGTGTACTGTGAAGGGAAAAGAATCACTCTTGAAACATCAGCACCTGCACCACAAGTAGATAATGTGGGGGGAGGCGGAGGCTTCACTCGAAGCGGACGTCTCTTTTCTTCACAAGTCCAAAGACCTACTGCCGAAGCAGAAGCTGCTGCCAAGGCAAAGGGAAAAGGCCCGGTGCAGGAAGACCAAGCTGCCAAAGAAGCCCTGAAAACTCCATTTGATCAGGAAGTTGATGAGTTTATGCGAATCATCAAAAAGAGTGATTATAAAATTGTGGATCAGCTTCACCAGACGCCATCCAAAATCTCTATCCTCTCACTGCTTATGTGCTCCGAAGCCCATCGGAATGCACTACTTAAAGTCCTGCACGCAGCTTACGTGCCTGAGGAGATTACTGTCAACCAGTTGGAAACCGTGGTTGGAAATGTTACTTCTAGCAACGGGCTAGGGTTCACCAATTCTGACTTGACAGCGGATGGCCGCAATCACAACAAAGCCTTGCACATAACCATGGAATGCAAAGGAGCTGTCCTTTCTCATGTGCTGGTGGACACAGGTTCTTCCCTGAATGTCTTACCAAAGAAGGCTCTGGTGAAGCTTGAATATGATGGACTGGCATTGAGACCCAGCAACCTGGTGGTACGAGCCTTTGATGGTTCCAAGAGATCGGTTCTGGGAGAGATTGAGCTGCCTGTGACAATTGGCCCACAGACCTTTAAAACTATCTTTTATGTGATGGACATTCAGCCCGCCTACAGCTGTTTGTTGGGTAGACCCTGGATTCACGCCGCCGGCGCAATAACGTCTACCCTTCACCAAAAGTTAAAATTTGAGTGGGAAGGCCAAGTTGTCACAATCTGCGGGGAAGAGGATATATTCGTTAGCCATCTGGCTACTTATAAATACATTGAGATGGATGGGGAGATCCATGAAACAATGAGCCAAGGTTTTGAGGCCTTGAATGTGAATGAAGCGTCTGCTGTATCTGGTACTCCAATGTCGTCTTACCAACAAGCCCGGAAGGTTGTTGAAGAAGGAACTGCCCTAGGCTGGGGCAAGGTCTTAGCTGTGGAGGAGAAGAAGGACAAGTTTGGGTTGGGTTACAGACCAACTCAACATCAAGCAAAGGCTGCTGCAGAGCCTGGTTTTGTTAGTGGGGGGATGCTTACCCCCGATGCTATCAACTGTCTGGAAGACGAGCTGGAAGAGGAGCGCAATCTGGAGAATTGGATTCGTCCGAAGATCCCGGGGAGCAGTGTCTCGAACTGGTCTTCCCAGGAAATTATAAGAGTTACTCACGCAGAGTAATTATTATTTCCTGTATTTTTATAGCATGCATCAAAGTCTTGCATCTTGCCCAAGATGACAAGACTCATTTTGTAATCAGGGCCATCTGTACTTTTGTGCAAAGAAGATTAAATTAATGAAATATCAGACATCTTTTTGCAAACAAGTCTTTTTCTTTTCTGCTCACTGTTTTTCCATTTTTCTTTTTGTACAAAAATAAATGGCGGTGTTTTCAAAATGATAACTTCATTTCACTTTTTTCTAAAGCAAGATTAAAATCAATCACTAAAATGAACAAACTTAACCCTTGCAGAGAGTGCCTTCCAGACAGCACCGACAACAGCACGGCTATGACATCGTATGACTTTGACAATCCAATCAATCAAGCTGATGAAGGGGTTGATGAAGAATATGAGCTTCCTGAAGAGCTAGCCAGGTTGTTAAGGCAAGAGGAAAAGGTTATTACCCCTCATCAGGAGGAGGTTGAAGTGATCAATCTTGGTACAGATGAAGACGTGAAAGAAGTTAAAGTCGGGGCCTGCCTGCAAGACTCAGTGAAGAGACAACTGATAGATCTGCTTCAAGAGTATGTTGATGTGTTTGCTTGGTCGTACCAAGATATGCCAGGGTTGGATACCGACATTGTTATGCACAAGCTGCCTTTGAGGGAAGAGTGCCCACCGGTCAAACAGAAGCTGCGCCGAACTCGCCCAGACATGGCTATGAAAATCAAAGAAGAGGTACAAAAGCAATGGGACGCCGGGTTCCTTGCTGTGACTAGCTACCCACCGTGGGTCGCTAATATAGTACCTGTGCCTAAGAAGGACGGCAAGGTAAGGATGTGTGTTGACTACCGGGATCTGAATAGAGCCAGCCCGAAAGATGACTTCCCATTACCTCACATTGATGTATTGGTGGATAACACGGCTCAGTTCTCGGTATTCTCCTTCATGGATGGATTTTCAGGATATAATCAGATCAAGATGTCACCTGAAGACATGGAGAAGACAACATTCATCACACCTTGGGGCACGTTCTGTTACAAAGTGATGCCATTTGGACTGAAGAATGCTGGTGCAACGTATCAACGGGCTATGGTGACATTATTCCACGATATGATCCACAAAGAAATAGAATGTTATGTGGATGATATGATCGCCAAGTCCCTCACAGAGGAAGATCACCTGGTAAATCTGCTCAAGTTGTTTAAGCGTCTGAGGAAATATCAACTAAAGCTGAACCCCAACAAGTGCACATTCGGGGTGCGATCCGGTAAATTGCTGGGCTTTATTGTAAGCGAGAAAGGGATTGAGGTTGATCCTGATAAAGTCAAGGCTATACAAGAAATGCCTGCGCCGAAAACTGAGAAAGAAGTTCGAGGGTTCTTAGGTCGATTGAACTACATTTCACGGTTCATATCTCACCTTACAGCGACCTGTGAACCCTTGTTTAAGCTGTTAAGAAAAGAACAGACGGTCAGGTGGAACGAAGATTGCCAGAAGGCTTTTGACAAGATCAAAGAATATCTGCAAGAACCTCCAATCCTTATGCCACCAGTTGAAGGAAGACCTCTGATTATGTACTTGACAGTGCTAGAAGAGTCAATGGGGTGTGTGTTGGGTCAGCATGACGAGTCTGGTCGAAAAGAGTATGCAATATACTACCTAAGCAAAAAGTTTACCGACTGTGAACAGCGTTATTCACTGCTCGAGAAAACTTGCTGTGCTTTAGTGTGGGCTGCTCGCCGACTGAGACAGTATATGTTGACCCACACTACCTTATTAATCTCCAAAATGGATCCAGTTAAGTACATTTTCGAGAAGCCAGCTCTTACCGGACGGGTTGCAAGATGGCAGATGATTCTCACAGAATACGACATACAGTACACATCTCAGAAAGCCATCAAAGGCAGTGTACTATCTGAATATCTTGCTGAGCAACCTATTGATGACTACCAGCCTATGAGATTTGACTTCCCTGATGAAGACATCATGTTCATTAAAGCAAAAGATCATGAAGAGCCTATTCACACTGAAGGGCCTGACCCGGAGGAAGAATGGACTATGATGTTTGATGGGGCTGTTAACATGAATGGTCGTGGTGTTGGTGCAGTCCTCATTTCACCAAAAGGAGTTCACATGCCTTTCTCGGCAAAACTCACTTTCAACTGCACTAACAACGAAGCTGAATACGAAGCTTGCATCATGGGTCTTGAGGAGGCCATTGACCTCAGGATCAAAACTTTGACTGTATTCGGAGATTCAGCTTTGGTAGTCAATCAAACCAACGGGAAATGGTACACCCACCAGGATCACCTGATACCTTACAGGGATTATACAAGAAGGTTATTGACTTTCTTTACAACAGTCAAACTTGAGTATATCCCTCGGGACGAGAATCAGTTTGCAGATGCTCTTGCTACCATTTCGTCCATGATCAAAGTTCAAACGGCTAACTTTGTACCCCAGATTTCGGTATCAAGACTCGATAGACCAGCATATGTATTTGCAGCGGATGTTGTAAAAGATGATAAGCCTTGGTTTCATGATATTAAATGCTTCTTGGAGGATCAAACATACCCACCTGGGGCATCTTCCAATGATAAGAAGACTTTGAGAAGGCTTGCTGGTAGTTTCTTTCTGAACACTGATGGGTCTTTATACAAGAGGAACTTTGACATGGTACTCCTCAGATGTGTTGACAAGACAGAAGCAGATCTGTTGATGCATGAAGTGCACGAAGGCTCTTTTGGTACCCATGCTGGAGGACATGCAATGGCTAAAAAGTTGTTAAGATCAGGCTATTATTGGATCACAATGGATGCAGACTGTTGTGCCTACGCCAGAAAATGTCATAAATGCCAGATCTACGCAGATAAGGTGCATGTGCCTCCCAATCCTTTGAACATCATGTCTTCACCTTGGCCCTTTGCCATGTGGGGCATTGATATGATTGGCAAGATTGAGCCAACTGCTTCAAATGGTCACAGATTCATCCTGGTCGCCATTGACTATTTCACCAAGTGGGTTGAAGCAGCCTCATATGCAAATGTTACAAGGCAAGTGGTAGCCCGATTCCTGAAGAGAGATATCATCTGTCGGTATGGAGTGCCCGAGCGAATCATTACTGATAATGGTTCCAACTTAAACAACAAGATGATGGAAGAGCTGTGCCGGGACTTCAAGATCCAACATCATAATTCTTCTCCTTACAGGCCAAAGATGAATGGCGCTGTTGAGGCAGCCAATAAGAATATTAAGAAGATTGTGCAGAAGATGGTAGTCACTTATAAAGACTGGCACGAGATGCTACCATTTGCCTTGCATGGGTACCGCGCGTCAATCAGGACATCCACGGGGGCAACACCGTATCAGCTTGTGTATGGTATGGAAGCGGTCCTACCTGTTGAAGTTGAATTACCCTCGTTACGGGTATTAATGGATGTTAAACTGAGTGAAGCAGAATGGGTTCGGGCCCGATACGAACAACTGAGTCTGATCGAAGAGAAAAGATTGGCTGCAATCTGTCATGGGCAGTTATATCAGAAGAGAATGAAGAAAGCCTTCGATCAGAAAGTTAGGCACCGAGAGTACCAAGTGGGAGATCTTGTGCTGAAAAGAATCCTCCCTCCTCATACAGACCACAGGGGCAAATGGACTCCAAATTATGAAGGACCATTCGTTGTAAAGAAAGTTTTCTCTGGTGGAGCACTGATGCTCAGCACCATGGATGGTGAAGATTTCACATCCCCTGTGAATTCAGATGCAGTTAAAAAATACTTCGCATAAAAAATGACCCGCTGGACATAAAAACAGAATGTAAGTCCAGGCAAAAATAGGGCATCCCGGCGAGTCAAAAACAGAATAAAAGACTCGGGCAAAAATAAGGGAGATAAATAAAAATGTACACCTGCTGAGTTGAAAAGCCGCATTGGACAACTCAGGCAAAAATGGGTATCCCGATGGATTGAAAACCCGAAAGGGCGATCCATGCAAAATAAGGGAATAAGCGAACAACTGCATTCTGAATTCGTCTGTATCACCTACAACTTGGTAAGCTTCCAAAGGATCAAGCTTCAATCAGAATCAACTCTCTCCAGAAAGCAAGACGAGAAGAACGTCATTGTCATACGAGTCATAGCAGAAGAGGAAGCTCTTTGAAAGCGTCGTCAGCATCGCCAGCACTTTATTTCTCAATTTGTAACAATCTCCTCATTCCAGGAGATATGTTTCTGTGACTATATCTTGCCAATTCAGGGCACATGAATTAATAAAATCAGATTTTCAGTCATGTTTCGTCTTTTACATTTTTGTTTTGCAAAGAGTTGTCTGATATCTCTAAAAAATACAATTGCATAAATACAGATGCCTTTCTCTAAAAATAAAAACACATGCTTGCAGGGAATATGATTACTCTCGAAAGTACCTATCTCCTATGACGGAATCCAGTAAGGGATACCTCGGGACCTTTTGTATGTTTCCTTACCTTTGCAGGATTGCAGGTATCCAGAACGCAACCTGGGGCATGCAAGTTACGTTTCAGCAAGCTGGCAAATCATTATCAACTCGGTCTATCTTCCACGTGGCACTGGAAGGTGCCCACTTCCCCAGCAAAGTTGCCAAATCAACGTACACTCAATCTCAGCATCTGAAATGCTCTATCCCCAGCTGAGTTGCCTCTTGTTGCTATCCCCAGCCGAGTTGCCTCTCACAATTCCCCAGCCGAGTTGCCATTTCATCCTCAGCTGAGTACAGAAGTCAGGGAACCATCTTCCCACAGATTTCCAGCCTCTATCCAGAAGAGCAACGCACGAGGAAGTCACAACAGAGTGAGGAAAGCCTCTACAAACCCCAGCTGGGTCCCGTATTATAAGGATATGTCAATCAGTGACCTATATCCCCAAACAGATACATCCTTAGATCTACCGATGATCTCATCCCCAGCTGGGATGTTCACTTCGAGCAGATCAACCAGAGATCTTCGCGGCATTGGGATCCGAATCCCGGATCGGTGCCTCTTTGCATAATCATAGCATTCGCATCATATTGTACCCTCAGAGCGTAGCATTCCGTCTAATACGGAGCATTACGGCAAAAATCAAATGCATAGCATAATCTTAAGTCATGTTGTGAATTGAACACTTGTGAATAATAAACCGTTCGTCATCATTATACAGAAAAATCCCCACCGGAGTCCCAGCAACAGCAGTTGCCTTTCCAATCACAAACACCAGTATATACTCCTGTTGACTCCCGTCCGTGTCATCCTTTCCCAGTAAAGTCGCCTGAACACTCTTTGCAAACAAATCACCCTTATTACAGATACGTCCTGACACCCGTCCGTGTCATGTCCCAGCAGAAAGCCAAAGAGGTCCTCTTTGCACTCACATATACCTATACATACACCTTTCTTGACACCCGTCCGTGTCATATCCCCAGCGCAGTCACTTACATCAACTCATATACTTGTTAATATTATACTCCTCTCTCTTGACACTCGTCCGCGTCACTCTCCCCAGCAGATAAACACTCATGGTACACTTATACAGATACTCGTCCGTATCTTGTATACATCACCACTCATATCCCCACAGATTCAACACTCGTCCGTGTTCTTTGTTAACCAGTTGATACTCGTCCGTATCATCATCTCGGAACATTGCGTCTAATGTTTATTTCTACATGATACTCGTCCGTATCATAGTCTTAGGGATGCTCATCCGCATCTTTAATCCGTACACCGTGTCAAACACTTATGTCTTCTTGGATATAGATACTCGTCCGTATCTACTTTTCCCCATAAGAGTCCTTTCAGGTGCAACACTCGTCCGTGTTCTTTGCTAACCAGTTGATACTCGTCCGTATCATCATCTCTGAACATGTGTCAGTTTGTTTCTGCATGATACTCGTCCGTATCATGGTCTTAAGGATGCTCGTCCGCATCTTGAATCTATACACAATACCAAACACTTATACCTTTTGTTTTCTTGGATGTAAACGCTCGTCCGTGTTTACTTTATCCCCAGTAGATCGCCAACAATTTTCTTTTTTATCTAACACTCGTCCTGTGTTATGATAACCCTGAGAGCAGCCGTACCCTGCTAAGTGGTCGTCCTCCACTTCTTGATGGTCGTCCTCCATCATGCTCATCCGATGGCCGTCCCCATCGTTGATTTTAGCAGCCGTCCCCTGCTAGGTGGTCGTCCTCCACCTCTTGATGATCGTTTTCATCAACTTTATCCAATGGCCGTCCCCATTGTTGATTTTGGTTATCTGACATTCGTCCTATGTCATGACAAACCCTGAGAGCAGCCGTACCCTGCTAAGTGGTCGTCCTCCACTTCTTGATGGTCGTCCTCCATCATGCTCATCCGATGGTCGTCCCCATCGTTGATTTTAGCAGCCGTCCCCTGCTAGGTGGTCGTCCTCCACCTCTTGATGATCGTTTTCATCAACTTTATCCAATGGCCGTCCCCATTGTTGATTTTGGTTATCTGACATTCGTCCTATGTCATGACAAACCCTGAGAGCAGCCGTACCCTGCTAAGTGGTCGTCCTCCACTTCTTGATGGTCGTCCTCCATCATGCTCATCCGATGGCCGTCCCCATCGTTGATTTTAGCAGCCGTCCCCTGCTAGGTGGTCGTCCTCCACCTCTTGATGATCGTTTTCATCAACTTTATCCAATGGCCGTCCCCATTGTTGATTTTGGTTATCTGACATTCGTCCTATGTCATGACAAACCTTGAGAGCAGCCGTACCCTGCTGAGTGGTCGTCCTCCACTTCTTGATGGTCGTCCTCCATCATGCTCGTCCGATGGCCGTCCCCATCGTTGACCTTTTCTATCCGATGGCCGTCCCCATCGTTGATATTGTCGGCAGCCGTACCCTGTCAGGTGGTCGTCCTCCACCTTTGATGGCCGTCCCCATCATATTTCTTTTAACCCCAACAGAGCAGCCGTCCCCTGCTAGGTGATCGTCCTTCACCTTTGATGGCCGTACCCCATCATCTGTTTATTTCATTTATTCTTTAACCCGATGGCCGTCCCCGTCGTGGTCCCTTTTTCTTTTTAGCCCGATGGCCGTCCCCATCGTTGTTTGCCTTTATGAACTTGATGGCCGTCCCCGTCATGTTTCATTCGATCCCCAGAAAATATTACAACTTTATCTTGATGGTCGTCCCCATCATGATATTTTATTTTTCCCAGCTAGTCGGCCGTCCCCGTCTTAGCTTTACCTTTTATCCCCAGCATGTCGGCCGTCCCCGTCATTGTTTTATTTCCTATACTTCCCCAGCATGTCGGCCGTCCCCGTCATTGCTATTTACCCAGCAGTCGTCCTCTGCTCGACGGTCGTCCTCCGTCGCCCACACTTTACAATATACTTTATTTTTCTGTTACAATCTATATCCCTTTTCTTCTTCATTCTGTGAGTGCAAATTTTGGATTGTCTTTGGTATTCAACCACAAGTTATCTTGTTTGCCTGTTAAGCCGTCGCTTAAATCCTGCACAGCTAACTCATGTTTGAATAGGGGCAGCTGTAAACACCCCAAATTTGCCCTCACCCATTCACACCATGGCTTGTGATCATTTCATATACATAAACACAATCATATCATCTCATATCCCATTTTTGATTCACTGCATAGATTCTAACTCATCTGCACCTAGGGTTTGTGATCTGAGCAATCCCAAAGCTTTTTGGGCCACTCCAAAGGCCACCAATCAACTCAAAGGGGTCCATGTGTGTTCTTATATCATATTTCATCTCCTCAAAGTCAAAATTGCAGAGGAATCACAAGAACTAGGGTTTGAGTGGATGCAGGGCTAGTTTGAACTGCACAGTTGACTGAAAATTAGGGTTTTGGTTTCAGAGGCCATAACTCCATTTTTTTTGGTCATTCTTGTTTCCATTGATCTCTATATGGTATAGGGAGTATGCATGTCAATTTTCATGAAGAAATTCCATGGGGAAGTCATCTGATCAAGAGTTGACTTTTCAGACAAGTCAGTGCAAAATCAGGGCATCTGAGGCCCCCAATGACCCAACCAATGGGTGATCTTCATCATTTTGAGTGTATATGATCTTTATTTGATCATGGAAGAAGGTTGAAGTTCATAAAAATCAAGAATCTAGGGTTTTTGCAAATGTTGACTTTTTGGGCATAGTTGACTTTTCAAGAATGCATCATTTTAGGTCATTTTTCAAGCCATGATTTTGGATCCAAAAATGCTTCAAATGGAAAAACTTTGGTCATGAAAGTTGTAGATCTCATCTTTCCCTTTCCAAAAAGTACAAGAACATGATCTAATTCATCTTGGATCAAAAGTTATGGTTTGTTAAAATTGGCAAAAATCACTAAATTTCAAGTTATGCACTAAATGGAAAACTTGCAAATTCATGTATCAAGCATTCTAGTGACTTCAAAGTGACTTCAAAACTTCATCACATGATCACATATGCCCTAAAAAACAGAATTGGTCCAAGGGATTCTTCATTGTTTGCCTTGATTTTCAAGAAATCCATAAGACATTTTCCATCACAAGTGCAAAGTTGGATTTTTGGCATAGTCATTTTCCAAGGAATTATGTGGTCTCTAGCTGACTTTTAAACATTGCCATGACCAAAAGAAGTGTTATGCTACAAAATTCAGCAAGAAGATTCACATGTACTTAGCATAAACTCATGAGAAAACACAAGTTGTCAAGTTGCAAAAGCTAGCATAGCTTGTCATCCACATGCTGCAGACATTCTCAAGCCATCCAAGGGTTGTCCCTGACTCAAGCTGAAGCAAGACATGCCCTAACATAGCTGCTGCCATAGCCCATGCTGCAAGTACAACAACTTTTGACTTTTTGGCCAATTGCTCCATACCTTTCCCACAGTACATGTCAAGTCTTCTGATTGATTCCAATAGATTAGGGATAATGTATGGATCATAAAACACACCATTCACAAGGCAGAAACCTCCCACAATCCAGCATCCAAGAAATCTGACCAAAACTTCTCCTCTTCGAATCTTCACACACAGCCATCAAACATTATTTTTTCCTTCACCAATAAGTCACAAATTGTCCCCAGAACAAAAGCCACCCCTCAAAGCAGCTTGAAACATCACATACAAAGACCCCCATTTCTGCTACACCAGAGCTGAATCTTTCAAACCAGCCACTCCACAAGCTTTCTATGCTTCATTCCATCCTCAGGAGGTTCAAGGAAGCAAGCTTGCGCAAAAGAAAAGCCCAGAAAGCTCATAAACAGAGAAGCTTCATCTCAGGTAACATGAAGAACTTTTTTCCCAGAAACTGATTTTTAAGTTCTTTTATGATGCTATGTCTTCTCCTGATCATGGATATGTGTTTATTTTTTGAAATAGTGAAGAAACCAGCATGTATGGTATCTCTGAACATTTGCCCGTATTTTGTGTTTTGCTTCGATTCAAGCTTGTGAGTGAAAATAAATGAGTTTTGGGAGAGGGGTTAGGTTTAGATTGAGGAGAAGATCATTTGGGTGGAAGAAATTTGTTGATTGGTGACCTGTAGAAAAATCTAGGGTTTTGGCTGGCCGGAGAAGACGACCGGAAGTCTTCTCCGGCGGCCTGAAAGTCATTTAACCCTAATTATGTCATTAATTGAAGTTTGAATGTGGAGCGTAGATCAGGCTGACTTTGGTTGACTTGCGCGCAAACGTGTGGCCAGGATGCATCATTAAAACCCTAAGCATGTTTAATTAATTCAAAAACCTGATTAATTAGTTCATAAATAAGTTTAGCCAGATTTGAATCTGGGCCCTTGGATCTGGCGCGCAGTCAACCAGTCCAAGCCCAGATCAAATCCTGGCCATCCCTTGTGCATACTTCTCTTTATTTCAATTTTATTTTCATTTTTATTGCATTATTTTGTACGAATTAATTAAAATAGTAAAAATCATTTAAAAATTATGAAAATTTTTGTCAAAGTTTTCATTAATTTTTAAAACCCAAAAATATTTTTATTTTATTTTTTATCATTAAAAAAATATTTTTAAATATTTAAAAGATTATTTTTAATTGATTAATGAAAATTAATTTATTAAAAATACTTTTAAGTATCTAAAAATCACCAAAAAATTCATGAAATGTTCTAAGACATTTAGAAACATTGTCCAACCTTCAAACCAAATTTCTTTTTTGATCTTGATGCATTTTAAGAATTTTTCATTGAATTAAATCAATTTTTATGCATTATTTTGATCATAAGTTCAAAAAATCATTTCTGCCTATTGGAGAAGGTTGAGACATTGATTCTTCTTGCATTGTGTTATGTTTAGCATGTATTTTCAAAGATAAAATGGCCATGATTTGTTTCCTCATTTTCTAATTGTTTGGCATTTCTTTTGTTAAGAACCCTAAAAAACCCTAATAACTTAGAAAATTCATAACATGAGTTTGGTTAAGAGTTGAGAGCTCCCCTTTGGGCAGTGGTCTATTATAGGTTTAGGGTTTCTTTGAGTGCCATTTTCCATTTTTATCTTAGGGTTTTATTTCTGTTTTGGGTTTTTGTTTGATGTTTGTTCCATGAACCCTAATTTGGGAGTTCTTTTGCATCCTTCTTGCATTCTCTTGCATAACATGACTTGTCTCTGCATTTTGTGCATTCTTGTGATTCATTTGACATCTCAAGACATATAGAAAGCATGTTTGATCATTGCATCCCATATTTGCCATGTCATTTGTCTTGTGTGCTTCATAACTTTTCATGCTTGTTCATGCTCCTTAGCTTGCATCATTTGCATTCATAACCTTGTATGAGCATCTCCATACCTTGTCTCATGTTTGCAGCACCTCATAGCATCATTTCCATCATCAACATGCTTCTGGTTTGGTCTAGCATCATGTCATTTCATTTCATCTAGCATTGCATTGCATTTCTTTCTAACATTTCAGGTGGTAAGTAAACTTGGGAAGTGGATTTGCCTTCACTTCTCATACCTTTTCTTTTCATCTCTTTTGCATCCATTGCTGCATTTATGCATGTATTTGAGATTGAGCTTGCTCATTCTTGTTCCTCCCACTTTCTTTCTTCAAGTGACTTGACTTCTTGAATGAAGCAAGTCACTTTGCTTCTCTTGATCTTATTCATCTGCTTCCTGGTGGCTCCTCTGAAGATTGTTCTTGCAAGCCTCACAAACTTTAGGATCATCCAAGCATGATAATGAATTAGGGTTTTGATTGGTATCCCCTCTTAGTTTTCACCTTTGTGTCTCTCTTTGAGTCCTCCCTTCTCATCTCATAATCAGGGATTAAACCCTGAAGGCTTTGACACTTTGTGCTTAGGGTTATGCCTGCATCCTTCTCTTAGGATGGAGTGTATAACTTTAATCCTAAGTATTAAACCCTTAAGGTGTTTAAATCTCTTAATCAATTCATATAATAAATATCAAGACATCACACTTGTAACTTGGGCCTTGCATTAGGGTTCTAATTCTTCCTTAAGTGGTTAAGAAGGACTAACCCTAGTGTTAATGGACAAGTCCCCCTCAAGTTGTCTTACAAACCATAAAAAACACTTCATCATCATACCATTAAATAAAATCTACTTAATCAAAGGCTTGTTTTGTCATGGGTTTAATCCCTAATCATGGATTAAGTTGAGGAGTTTTTCTCAACTTAAACATTCTCATCTATCATCCTTCTTTTAGGATGGTGTAATGGGTCTATTTAATCCCTGATTATGGCTTAACCTCATTACTTAACACTAAACAAAATCACAAAAAACATCTAAATAATCACAAGTAGGTTAATGATCTTAATCCTACACCATAGGTGATTAAGTGTGAGAATCTGACTTCACACTTAAGGTAATTCTCATTACCCCTAATCAGAGGGAAGATGTGATGAGTTTACCAAATCCATTGGTTTAGGCTCAAGCTCATTAACTTATGACAAACTTTCAAAAGCAATAAAAGACTGAAAACTCAAAAACAAACAATAATCGTCTCCTTCGGGATTCTTTTCTCATCACACTCATTCACAAACGAGAACTTGCTTCTTCTGTCTAATGCAAGACAGTTTGCACCTGAGCCAGACAGGTCATACACTTGAGCATTGACAAGCAAGCAGTTCATCAGTCAATTCATCTTTCAGTCTCTTTGGGTCGAACTACGGTGTTCTGACTTCCTCATTGCACGAGAGGATACGTAGGCATAACTTAACGGTTATCGAACAAAAGTCTCTGTACATTCCCCCTCTTTTCAGTTTCATTCTCTTAAGCCCCATGATCTTGAGCATACTCTTGTCCTTACACCGACACTTCATCTATACACTTCACTTCTTTTGCACTGACACCTGTACATATTGTTTTCCAGCCATTTTACACACAGATTGCACTGACACTACCCCTTTAAAACACAAATCTTTTAAGCGTGGATCCCGTCGAGTACGACGGACAATCTGGGTGCTAATACCTTCCCAGGTTGTAACCAACCCCCTTTCTCAGTCTCTCTGGTTCGCAAACCGTCTTATCCATCTTTTCTTAGGTCTATGCAGCATTGCCTTTCCTCCGGGATAAAAATGCCTAGCTGGCGACTCTATTCATCTCCAGTGAGTTCACGGCTGTGTGTTCTCACTGTTCCCTTCGCCGACCGTTCGCGCTTGTACCTGGATGCAAATCTTTGGGAGCGACAATGATAAAGTGACCTCGACATCAAAAGGATGACGAGTAAAAGAAAATTAAATAATCTGGAAGAGAAATATCCACCGGGGACGCCCACTGAATAACACGTAGGCGAATCTTTGGAATCTTCGGCCAACCCCGGATTCTGACTTCTGCTGGGGAAAGGCCTGGAATCTTGGGTTGATCCTGGATCCTGAGTTATGCGACTATGCTTGACTAATTTTGAAATGGTATCCCATAATGATGGAAATACGATGCGAATGTTTATGCACTGAGATATAAATTCGATAATGTCAGGGATATGGAAAGCTGGTTTATTTAGGCATGCATATGATGCATATGTTGCAAATGATTGATGTAATGATGCTTTATGACGTTAATGATGCATAATGATGCATATGAGTGATTAAAAAAAGAAAGGTGCCAGCTTGGTGGACTTTTGGTCTGGTAGTTGCCAATGGTAATTGGACTTTGGGTGGGTGGAGGGTTTGATTTCCAGACACTCGATCTTTGACGATGTATGGTCAGAAGATGGATCTGACAGCTCCAAGCTTGGTTCTCTACTGATGAGCGGAGCGACTTAATTGACGCATGCAGACTGATTTCGCTTTGAATGATTGTCAATGTCCGACAAGATCTGCTTTGTCCAGCTGGGGGGAAGAGATAGGAAGATTTGCTCCTTGTCTGCTTGCCCCTGCCTGTAGGGTATTTGAAATAAAATTGACGGGGAAGCTTTGACAATGATCTGCCCCAGAGTCTGGATTTGGTAAGCGCCTGCCCCTGATTGAGCTGTTTGAAGATAATTTGCCCCTGATTGGGCTGTTAAGAATGATTTGCCCCTGATTGGGCTGCTGAAGTAGTCTTAATTCATGTTGGCATCAAGGAAGCTCAAATTTTCTTTTGATTGCCCCTTGTTGAGATTGTACTGATGTCAAGCACTAAATTGCAATTAAATTGTTCATACACAAATGACAGTGTTAATGTAAAGTTCATGTAAGTTTTGAAAAAGTCAATTTATTTGAATGATGTGATAGTGTGACGAATGGACTGTTAGTCCAAACGAGGTGTTGATTTAGAAATTGCGTGAAAGATGCAGCAAGAATAATGTGCAGTCGAGATTTGAAGATTAGCAAATATATGGGAGTCAATTTACGCAACCTTGTTGGTAGCATGCTTTCAAAATAAACCTTGCCTCAATTAGGACTTTTGAGGGTTGTAACGTGGTCTGGTTAATGGTTTTGAGAAACAAAGGATATAAGGCTCAAAGTTTGATTTGTACCCGTCCCTTCTTCGTGATGTTCTCCAGTCCTACGTTCAGTTAACTTTGCATATGTATTTGTTTTGACTTTGCAAGCGTGAAGATGAAGCTTCAAATTTCGCTTGAGAATGGCAGTCATCTTTTTTGTTGTTGGGGACCCTTTGATTTTGTTTTGGTAGTCACCTGATCGTTGCTTTGTTTTTGCTGAGGATTTGAGCTCCTCTTTTGATTTGTTTTTTTTTCCGACTAAGTCTCCCTTTGGGTGCTCAACTTAGTGTTTTTTCTTCTTTTTTCTTTTTCTTTTTGTATTTTTTTGAATATTGTGACTGCCAAGTCATTTGTTGATGGTCCTCTGACGGGATATCTCATCTTGCGATTCGAAGGTGTAGTCATGTTAACTGAACAACTACCCTGCCCCGGGTTAAATGTAAGGGTTGTATCCGAAAGAAACTCCTACTTCTAGGCTCGAAGTGGTTGACTAGGGATTAACTCCTTATATCTCCAGTGTTAGGGGATTTGAAAGAATGCCTATACATCATTGACGAGGTTTTATCCGAAAGCATACCGCAACAGCTATGGGTATTTCGTTTTCATCATCCTCCCTCAAATATTTGCTAAAGTGAAGTGAGGGAAATATTTTTGTGATTTTTGTGATAGATGATAAATATGAGCGAATGCGAATAAACTGATTCAAAACATGCATAAACATAACATTAACATAACCAAGTACAAATGATAACAATGTTCAGAGCAAATAGTACTTAAACAAACAATACAAAACAACAGGAATGCAGAAACAAGTAAATGGCGATGGCTGCCTTGATTTGAGGAATTGAACTTCTCTTGATTGAATGCTTCAAAGGGGGAGACTACTCAGCTTTGGTCTTCTTCAAAGGCATTCGTTGAGGGGCCACTGGCGGCGACATTGGATTGCTCTGGACATTCGGACCCTTCTGAGTAAAGGTGAGGTCCTTAGAGTTGATCATATCTTGAACCACATGCTTGAAGACGTGGCAATTCTCAATTGTGTGACTTGGAGCGCCTTTGTGATACTCACAGCGGGCATTGGCATCATAATTCCGGGCATTGCTAACCTGAGGTGGCATATCTCTCAACGTAAGAGATCCTTTTGCCATTAACTGATTAAAGATTTCGGCGTACGGCATAGGCAATGGATCAATGTGCCTATCATATCCTCTTCGTTGATATGGTGGACGCTGTTGAGGAGCGCGTTGTTGTTGTTGACCGGGCTGTTGTTGATAAGCCGGTTGCTGGTATGGATAAGCCGGTTGCTGATATGGATATGCCGGTTGTTGGCATGGTCTAGGTCCATATTGCGCAGCTGCACCCGGAGGATAAGGACATGGTTGATAAGCCATCGGTGGCGGAAGTAGAGCTTGAATAGCTGGATGAACAGGCATTGAAGGAACAGGCTGATGCGACACAACCATCCTGGCCAAGGCTTGCATGGCCTCATGAATACGATCAATCTTGCTCTTGATTGAGTCAATTTCTCCCCTCATAGCAGCTTGTTCTTGTTGAATTTGATCCATCAGTCTTCTAGTGTTGGCTCAAGTTGAATACGGTCGTCTAACTCGATACGGGCGTCGGGAAACCAGCTTGATTTACTGAAGATGGAGGAGCATGAAAATAAGTTTTATGGCTTTGGAATGAAATGCAAGATGAATAAATGATGCAAATGAAATGATATGCAATGTCAGAATCCAGGATCACAAGATCAAAGTCTCATGAGTCCAAGGTACAGACGGAAGATACTCTGATCAGGAACTCAATGGGTAGACTCTAGGGTTTTAGGGATCCCAAAGTTATCAATTCATATGGCTGTTCATCACACGCGCCATAAGCATGACGGTTGATTGACTCCGCCACATGAATCTATTTTGGGTGAGATCTTCGTATCGACAACCCACGAGAGCAATTTTTCTCGGGAGTCCATACTACGTGATCACCGACACAAGGTTTAAAACAAAGTCCTGGAGTTATGGAACTTTCTCAACTGTTTGATGCACGTGTCAAATTCATACATTCTTGACAGTCAATCAACTCCATTGAGTAAGTCTATTCCAAGTGAGGTTTTCGTACCGAGCCACGCGAGGGCGAACCCTGGTGCCCAATACTACGCAACCATCAACCGATGTTTTAACCAAAAGGTTCTAAAGGCTCTCAGAGTTGCTGACCTTAATGAAAACAACTGAGCACACACGCCAAAAGCTTGACGGTTGTCAGTATTTCCATTAAAATCTACTCCGAGTGAGGTTTTCGTATCGACAACCCACGAGAGAGGTTCTCTCGGGAGCCCATACTACACAACCTCGCTAACTTAAGTTTGTACTCGAAAGCCCGGGTATAGAGCTCTTCCCTCAAGTTCTTTTGCAAAGTATCGATCCAAATTATAGTACCAAGAAGCCACAAGATATATAAGATGGAATGCGATAAAGAAAGCGATAAAAATAAACAAGCAAGGCATAAAAGCAAACATCCAAACAAGCAAGAAAACCTAGACTAGGCTCGACTCGCATAGGGGTGAACCATTCCCCAGCAGAGTCGCCAGCTGTCGTACCCCAAATTTGTCCTACCCGCACCATTTTACTGTTTAATCATTGTTTCAAAAAAATCAAAAAAACTTGTACCATTTTATTTATCTGTCTAATAAATATTTCGAAAATTGAAAAAAACATGTATGATTTCGTACAATTCTGCTGCAAAGAGTATTGGCAAGATGCAATTTTTGGACAGCTGGAAAATGTGAGATAGAATCACCTTTTGAAACAAAAAATTAATAATAATACAAAATACTAATAATACTAATAGTAATAATAGAAATAATACTAAAAAATAATAATAAAAGAAACAATGATAATAGTAATAATAGTAATAAAAAATAATAACAATTATAATAATAATAATAATAATAATAAGAGTAGAAAAGTAAAAAAAATACTAAATGAAAAAAAAATAAATATTATAAACAAAGTTGATAAAATAAAGTAAAGTAACAAACAAATAAAATAAAATAAAATAAAAAAAAGGAAATTATGACATGGATATTATATATTTTTAGAGAGAAAAGTAGCAAAATAAATTGACTCTTTTTTTTATTTGTAGAATTTTTGACTAAATAATGAAGGATAAAAAACTTGAAATAAGAGGAGAATGCAATTTTCGACTAACAGGAAGTGTGACCTATTTTTGAATTTTTATAATATCAGACAAAATAAAATAATACATGTTTTTTTCAATTTTCGAAATATTTATTAGACAGATAAATAAAATGGTACAAGTTTTTTTGATTTTTTTGAAACAATGATTAAACAGTAAAATGGTGCGGGTAGGACAAATTTGGGGTATGACAGATGCCCCTATCGAATTGGCTTAGACCGAGTAAGATGAACTGGCTCGCGTTCAATCTTTCAAGGTATAAGATAATTAGATACTAACAGACTCCAAATTTGTCCGTCAAAAGAAAATGTGCAGTAAATGGATGATTAAAATTGGAAAATGAAGGCGATACGAAACAGAAACAGGTTGACAGAAAATTGAATGATCGCTTACCACCGCCAGGTTGATAATGCGACCCCAACACTAAAAGAATTCTGAGTAACAGAAAATTAAACAATCGCTATCATCAAAAGGATGATAAGGCGACCCCGAAAATAAAGTTGCTATCACCAAAAGGATGATAAGGCAACCCCGAAAATAAAGATGCTATCACCAAAAGGATGATAAGGCAACCCCGAAAATAAAGTTGCTATCACCAAAAGGATGATAAGGCGACCCCGACATCAAAAGGATGACAAGTAACAGAAAATTAAATAATCGCTATCACCGAAAGGATGATAAGGCGACCCCGACATCAAAAGGATGACGAGTGACTGAAAATTAAATAATCGCTATCACCAAAAGGATGATAGGGCGACCCCGACATCAAAAGGATGACAAGTAACAGAAAATTAAATAATCGTTATCAGCGAAAGGATGATAAGGCGACCCCGACATTAAAAGGATGACGAGTGACTGAAAATTAAATAATCGCTATCACCAAAAGGATGATAAGGCGACCCCGACATCAAAAGGATGACGAGTGACTGAAAATTAAATAATCGCTATCACCAAAAGGATGATAAGGCGACCCCGACATCAAAAGGATGACGAGTAACAGAAAATTAAATAATCGCTATCACCAAAAGGATGATAAGGCGACCCCGACACCAAAAGGATGACGAGCAACAGAAAATTAAATAATCGCTATCACCAAAAGGATGATAAGGCAACCTCGACATCAAAAGGATGACAAGTGACTGAAAATTAAAATAATCGCTATCACCAAAAGGATGATAAAGTGACCTCGACATCAAAAGGATGACGAGTAAAAGAAAATTAAATAATCTGGAAGAGAAATATCCACCGGGGACGCCCACTGAATAACACGTAGGCGAATCTTTGGAATCTTCGGCCAACCCCGGATTCTGACTTCTGCTGGGGAAAGGCCTGGAATCTTGGGTTGATCCTGGATCCTGAGTAATGCGACTATGCTTGACTAATTTTGAAATGGTATCCCATAATGATGGAAATACGATGCGAATGTTTATGCACTGAGATATAAATTCGATAATGTCAGGGATATGCAAAGCTGGTTTATTTAGGCATGCATATGATGCATATGTTGCAAATGATTGATGTAATGATGCTTTATGACGTTAATGATGCATAATGATGCATATGAGTGATTAAAAAAAGAAAGGTGCCAGCTTGGTGGACTTTTGGTCTGGTAGTTGCCAATGGTAATTGGACTTTGGGTGGGTGGAGGGTTTGATTTCCAGACACTCGATCTTTGACGATGTATGGTCAGAAGATGGATCTGACAGCTCCAAGCTTGGTTCTCTACTGATGAGCAGAGCGACTTAATTGACGCATGCAGACTGATTTCGCTTTGAATGATTGTCAATGTCCGACAAGATCTGCTTTGTCCAGCTGGGGGGAAGAGATAGGAAGATTTGCTCCTTGTCTGCTTGCCCCTGCCTGTAGGGTATTTGAAATAAAATTGACGGGGAAGCTTTGACAATAATCTGCCCCAGAGTCTGGATTTGGTAAGCGCCTGCCCCTGATTGAGCTGTTTGAAGATAATTTGCCCCTGATTGGGCTGTTAAGAATGATTTGCCCCTGATTGGGCTGCTGAAGTAGTCTTAATTCATGTTGGCATCAAGGAAGCTCAAATTTTCTTTTGATTGCCCCTTGTTGAGATTGTACTGATGTCAAGCACTAAATTGCAATTAAATTGTTCATACACAAATGACAGTGTTAATGTAAAGTTCATGTAAGTTTTGAAAAAGTCAATTTATTTGAATGATGTGATAGTGTGACGAATGGACTGTTAGTCCAAACGAGGTGCTGATTTAGAAATTGCGTGAAAGATGCAGCAAGAATAATGTGCAGTCGAGATTTGAAGATTAGCAAATATATGGGAGTCAATTTACGCAACCTTGTTGGTAGCATGCTTTCAAAATAAACCTTGCCTCAATTAGGACTTTTGAGGGTTGTAACGTGGTCTGGTTAATGGTTTTGAGAAACAAAGGATATAAGGCTCAAAGTTTGATTTGTACCCGTCCCTTCTTCGTGATGTTCTCCAGTCCTACGTTCAGTTAACTTTGCATATGTATTTGTTTTGACTTTGCAAGCGTGAAGATGAAGCTTCAAAGTTCGCTTGAGAATGGCAGTCATCTTTTTTGTTGTTGGTGACCCTTTGATTTTGTTTTGGTAGTCACCTGATCGTTGCTTTGTTTTTGCTGAGGATTTGAGCTCCTCTTTTGATTTGTTTTTTTTTCCGACTAAGTCTCCCTTTGGGTGCTCAACTTAGTGTTTTTTCTTCTTTTTTCTTTTTCTTTTTGTATTTTTTTGAATATTGTGACTGCCAAGTCATTTGTTGATGGTCCTCTGACGGGATATCTCATCTTGCGATTCGAAGGTGTAGTCATGTTAACTGAACAACTACCCTGCCCCGGGTTAAATGTAAGGGTTGTATCCGAAAGAAACTCCTACTTCTAGGCTCGAAGTGGTTGACTAGGGATTAACTCCTTATATCTCCAGTGTTAGGGGATTTGAAAGAATGCCTATACATCATTGACGAGGTTTTATCCGAAAGCATACCGCAACAGCTATGGGTATTTCGTTTTCATCGTCCTCCCTCAAATATTTGCTAAAGTGAAGTGAGGGAAATATTTTTGTGATTTTTGTGATAGATGATAAATATGAGCGAATGCGAATAAACTGATTCAAAACATGCATAAACATAACATTAACATAACCAAGTACAAATGATAACAATGTTCAGAGCAAATAGTACTTAAACAAATAATACAAAACAACAGGAATGCAGAAACAAGTAAATGGCGATGGCTGCCTTGATTTGAGGAATTGAACTTCTCTTGATTGAATGCTTCAAAGGGGGAGACTACTCAGCTTTGGTCTTCTTCAAAGGCATTCGTTGAGGGGCCACTGGCGGCGACATTGGATTGCTCTGGACATTCGGACCCTTCTGAGTAAAGGTGAGGTCCTTAGAGTTGATCATATCTTGAACCACATGCTTGAAGACGTGGCAATTCTCAATTGTGTGACTTGGAGCGCCTTTGTGATACTCACAGCGGGCATTGGCATCATAATTCCGGGCATTGCTAACCTGAGGTGGCATATCTCTCAACGTAAGAGATCCTTTTGCCATTAACTGATTAAAGATTTCGGCGTACGGCATAGGCAATGGATCAATGTGCCTATCATATCCTCTTCGTTGATATGGTGGACGCTGTTGAGGAGCGCGTTGTTGTTGTTGACCGGGCTGTTGTTGATAAGCCGGTTGCTGGTATGGATAAGCCGGTTGCTGATATGGATATGCCGGTTGTTGGCATGGTCTAGGTCCATATTGCGCAGCTGCACCCGGAGGATAAGGACATGGTTGATAAGCCATCGGTGGCGGAAGTAGAGCTTGAATAGCTGGATGAACAGGCATTGAAGGAACAGGCTGATGCGACACAACCATCCTGGCCAAGGCTTGCATGGCCTCATGAATACGATCAATCTTGCTCTTGATTGAGTCAATTTCTCCCCTCATAGCAGCTTGTTCTTGTTGAATTTGATCCATCAGTCTTCTAGTGTTGGCTCAAGTTGAATACGGTCGTCTAACTCGATACGGGCGTCGGGAAACCAGCTTGATTTACTGAAGATGGAGGAGCATGAAAATAAGTTTTATGGCTTTGGAATGAAATGCAAGATGAATAAATGATGCAAATGAAATGATATGCAATGTCAGAATCCAGGATCACAAGATCAAAGTCTCATGAGTCCAAGGTACAGCCGGAAGATACTCTGATCAGGAACTCAATGGGTAGACTCTAGGGTTTTAGGGATCCCAAAGTTATCAATTCATATGGCTGTTCATCACACGCGCCATAAGCATGACGGTTGATTGACTCCGCCACATGAATCTATTTTGGGTGAGATCTTCGTATCGACAACCCACGAGAGCAATTTTTCTCGGGAGTCCATACTACGTGATCACCGACACAAGGTTTAAAACAAAGTCCTGGAGTTATGGAACTTTCTCAACTGTTTGATGCACGTGTCAAATTCATACATTCTTGACAGTCAATCAACTCCATTGAGTAAGTCTATTCCAAGTGAGGTTTTCGTACCGAGCCACGCGAGGGAGAACCCTGGTGCCCAATACTACGCAACCATCAACCGATGTTTTAACCAAAAGGTTCTAAAGGCTCTCAGAGTTGCTGACCTTAATGAAAACAACTGAGCACACACGCCAAAAGCTTGACGGTTGTCAGTATTTCCATTAAAATCTACTCCGAGTGAGGTTTTCGTATCGACAACCCACGAGAGAGGTTCTCTCGGGAGCCCATACTACACAACCTCGCTAACTTAAGTTTGTACTCGAAAGCCCGGGTATAGAGCTCTTCCCTCAAGTTCTTTTGCAAAGTATCGATCCAAATTATAGTACCAAGAAGCCACAAGATATATAAGATGGAATGCGATAAAGAAAGCGATAAAAATAAACAAGCAAGGCATAAAAGCAAACATCCAAACAAGCAAGAAAACCTAGACTAGGCTCGACTCTCATAGGGGTGAACCATTCCCCAGCAGAGTCGCCAGCTGTCGTACCCCGAAAAATACGACCTCACGCGATCCGAAATGGACGGAGCCGCGCGCCGGACTGACTGAAGAGTCGCCACCTAATTCTATTTATTCCCGAATAGGGAAAGGGAAGATATAGATACAACGCGGGAGGAAAAGGATGAGGACAAAGGTCAACGGAACCATTGCCTGGGTTCGGGAGTCGGTTATGCAGGGGGAAGGTATTAGCACCCCCTACATCCATCGTACTCGATGGGAACCATCTAAGTTATCGCGCGTGAAAGGATGTCTATGCTTAAACGAATTGCTTGCTAGAGGGAAATTAGTTGAGTTATAAGTTAGATTGAACCTAGGTGCTCGGCAAGGATGGAGATCCTCGTGCCTACGTACTCCCGTGTGCAATGGGAAAGTCAGAGCCTCGTAGTTCGGCCTACTAAGGGTATTGGATTTTGATTTCATTACCTTTCGTCGATGAAAGGGTTTAGGAGTTGAATGTACTAAAGACTATGGATAGTTTATCTCGCCCAACAGGACGAGTGTCCTGCGTCGAAATAATCGGAGCGAGTAACGAAAGCTCGTTATCCCCCTTTCTACCGCTTAAGGCTCGTGGCGTACAAATCTTCTCGTTTTTATTAAAGTGTTTTTATTTCCTAAAGCCGCTTGACGTTGGATCAATGGTTTGGATCTAATCGGAATATTTTGGTTTTTTTGAGGTTTAGAGGGTAAATGCAAATGGAGTTTGATTTTGTGGTTTGTTAGCGAGGCACGAATCGCTCGGCTCGCAAGGTAAGGTGGATCCTAAACGAAACGATAACTGAAAAATAAAGTGTAAGTGTGCAGGTGCAATCGCTTGGCGTTGGACCAAGGATTCATAATTAAAATAAATGCGGAAAATAAAATGCGTACAAAGTAATGGGAGAGGGGTACAAAATAAATACAGGGGATTGCGAAAAATAAATGGTCTCGTTGTAATTAGCCCAAGAGAAAGCGTGTGTGCAGTGTGTTTGAACTATTCGAAGGCGTTCGGCCTGTTTATTCGGGACGCAACTATTCGGAGGCGTTGGACCTTTTAATCGAGCGCAACTATTCGAAGGCGTTGGACCTTTTGGGACGCGACGAAATTTTGTTCGTTTACTGCCTTAGAATCGGTTCAAAATGGGAACCATTCTATAAGGAGTCGAATCGTAATTTTTTTTAATGCAAAAATAATTGAATAAATAAATGAATAAATAAATGAATAAATAAATGAATTGAATTGTTAGAAAAATAAAATAATGAATATAAATGATTAAACGAAATAAATAATATTAAGAATAAAATGAATTAAATCAAATTACAAGTTTGTTTTGTCGAAATAATAATAAAAATAATTACAAAAGGGGGGGCCTCATATTGACCGAAGATCACCGATTTAGATCGGGCGAAAAATCGGCCGTTTGTTATATCATTGGCCCAAAAGAGAGAAAAAAGGATTTAACAAGTTATGATCCAAGCATAAACAAATAAATAAAAAAAAACTAGACCAATAAAAATATCCAAATCAAATGATTTTACTAAATGATTCTTGCAATATTTTTTAATGACTTTTCTTTTAAATGGTGGAAATAATAACAACTAGAATTTTCCTAAAGGAAAACCATGAGAAAAAAGAACTAAACAAAAATAAAGAAATGATAAACAAAATAATAAAAAAAACTATTAACATATTATTATGAGAGAAATTCATATGATAAAATAATAAAATAAATAGATAAAAGAAACAATGGAAAAGAAAACACGTTACAGTATGTGATTCACATGTTTAGTAAAAAAATGACCTTAAGCAAAAATCAATATATATAAACAAAAGACCCAATATTGATTTAATAAAACAAAGAAATGAAAAACAGTCAATCTTCTTCTTCCTCTCACGCCGCATCACTATTCACAGTCACGCTAGCATTTCGGAGCTCCGTCAAATCGGAGCGACGGGGCTCCATAATAACATCATAGCGATCAGTACGAAACAAGGATCGAGAATATACAAACAAAATCAACCATAGAAGCTTATACACAACAAAATCAGAGTCGAAAGGTTTGTCAAAAAATCTAGATCTACCTTCAAAAATGGAGTAAACACGCTTTAAATTTTCCTCTCTTCTTGTTTGCTTTAAATGAGTCTTGATGGTTCCTCACGCGGTTGTTTGGTTCGGTGGTTATAGAAAAATCAGCGGAGCCGTCCTTCTCCCACTCGCCATTTTTTCAAATTGGTTTCCTTCCCACTCATTTGTGTTCGGCGACGGTGGTGGTGAGTACTCTGTTTCGGTGGTGGCTTCGGTGGGTGCTCGCGGTTTTTTTTGTTTTTGTTTTTTTGTATAAAGGTGGTGTTTAATGGTGTGTGAAGGGATTAATGGAGGAATGAAGACTGAATGGGGCGTTACGGTTCTATGAAAGTTATTTTGAGATGATGATGAGATTTATTGAAGTGTTTGGAGGTAGCTACGCATGAATGAAGGTGGAGATGGTGATAGGAAAAATGAAGATTCACTGTGTTCTGTGATGGAAGGTGGTTTTGGTCACATAAACTTGTGAAATGGTGGCTGTTTGTTTTCAAATTTATTGAAAGTTGTTCTGGTTGTTTAGAAGTTGATATTTGCAGAATTTTTTTGGGTTTTTTGAAGTTGGAAATTGATTTTTTGCAGAGGTTTAAGGTGTCAGTTGAAGATGAGGAGTAGAGTTTCGGTTGAAAATTTGAGAGGAAGGGTGAGCAGAGTTGTTGAAGGATATGAAGTAGATTTTTTTTGGTGTGAGAATGCTGCAGATTGTGAAAAAGTAAAGAGAGTGCATCCGCGAAATACGCAGTGGAGAATGTGCCTTTGTACTGAAAATTGTTAGTGATATCACATGAGACAGGCTGGATATTTGTTGCATTTTGTGAGTGGGTTGTACATTGATTTCGTACAATTCTGCTGCAAAGAGTATTGGCAAGATGCAATTTTTGGACAGCTGGAAAATGTGAGATAGAATCACCTTTTGAAACAAAAAATTAACAATAATACAAAATACTAATAATACTAATAGTAATAATAGAAATAATACTAAAAAATAATAATAAAAGAAACAATGATAATAGTAATAATAGTAATAAAAAATAATAACAATTATAATAATAATAATAATAATAAGAGTAGAAAAGTAAAAAAAATACTAAATGAAAAAAAAAAAATATTATAGTAAAGTAAAGTAACAAACAAATAAAAAAAATAAAATAAAAAAAAGGAAATTATGACATGGATATTATATATTTTTAGAGAGAAAAGTAGCAAAATAAATTGACTCTTTTTTTTATTTGTAGAATTTTTGACTAAATAATGAAGGATAAAAAACTTGAAATAAGAGGAGAATGCAATTTTCGACTAACAGGAAGTGTGACCTATTTTTGAATTTTTATAATATCAGACAAAATAAAATAATACATGTTTTTTTCAATTTTCGAAATATTTATTAGACAGATAAATAAAATGGTACAAGTTTTTTTGATTTTTTTGAAACAATGATTAAACAGTAAAATGGTGCGGGTAGGACAAATTTGGGGTATGACACAACGCTCCTGCAACCTTTCAAAGATGTATGATGTCAATCTTCGCAGATTTCATAGACAACATCATGGAAGTGTCTATGGACGACTTCTCTGTATGCGGGCAAAGGTTTGAAGGATGTCTATCAAATTTAGAAATGGTGTTAGAAAGATGTGTAAAAGTAAACCTCGTGCTTAACTGGGAGAAATGTCATTTTATGGTCAGAGAAGGAATCGTACTAGGACACGTTATATCTGACAAGGGAATTGAAGTTGATAAAGCTAAGATAGAAGTCATAAAAGATCTTCAACCCCCTAAGACCGTTCGAGAAATACGAAGCTTTTTAGGACACGCCGGTTTCTACCGACGATTCATCAAAGATTTCTCGAAAATCACTAATCCTCTTACCGGTTTATTAATGAAAGACGCTGAGTTCATATTCAATGAAGATTGTCTTAAAGCATTCGAAACTCTAAAAACAGCCCTCATCACCGCACCAATCATGCAACCCCCTGACTGGAGATTACCTTTCGAAATCATGTGCGATGTGAGTGACTATGCTGTAGGCGCAGTTCTAGGACAAAGGAAGGACAAGAAACTTCACGCAATTTACTATGCCAGTAGAACCTTAGATTCTGCTCAGATGAACTACACCACTACTGAAAAAGAATTGTTAGCAGTTGTCTTTGCGCTTGACAAATTTCGTTCCTACCTAGTGGGAGCGAAAATAATCGTTTACACAGACCACGCTGCTATCAGATATCTATTAACTAAAAAAGATGCTAAACCAAGACTCTTGAGATGGATTTTACTCTTACAAGAGTTTGATCTTGAAATAAAAGATAAGAAAGGTACTGAAAACGTCGTAGCGGACCATTTATCTAGAATAGAAGGTATTAAACCCGAACAAGTGCCGATCAACGATGATTTTCCGTATGAATAGCTGATAGCACAAATAGAAAGCGACCCAGTTCAGTTAGACATAGATGAACCAGAACCCATGGAAACAATCCAAACAACCGTAGGACTGCCATGGTACGCTGATATTGTCAACTACTTAGCTGCAGGAGCTCTTCCACCTGATTTAACCTATCAGCAGAAAAAGAAATTCCTTCACAATCTCAAACATTACTATTGGGATGAACCATTATTGTTCAAAAGAGGACCCGACGGAATCTTTCGTCGATGTATTCCCGAAGAAGAAATAGAAGATGTCATTTCTCAATGTCATTCATCTCCTTATGGTGGACATGCAAGCACTTCCAAGACTTGTGCAAAAATCTTACAAGCCAGCCTATTCTGGCCTAATTTATGGAAAGATGTCCACATCGCTGTTATAAACTGCGATCGGTGTCAACACACCGGTAATATTTCAAGAAGAGATGAAATGCCTCAAAAAGGAATATTAGAAGTAGAAGTCTTTAACGTCTGGGGAATAGATTTCATGGGACCATTCCCATCATCTTTCGGTAACAATTACATACTCGTAGTTGTTGATTATGTTTCAAAATGGATTGAGGCTATAGCTTCTCCTACAAATGACACACGAGTAGTAATTAAGCTTTTCAAAAATATAATATTTCCAAGATTTGGTGTGCCTAGACTTGTCATAAGTGACGGTGGCTCGCACTTCATTTCAAAAATCTTTGACAAATTACTATCTAAGTATGGAGTCAGACATCGTGTAGCAACACCATATCATCCACAAACAAGTGGACAGGTCGAAGTCTCAAACAGAGAAATTAAACAAATCTTAGAAAAGACTATCGCCATATCTAGGAAAGATTGGTCATCTAAACTTAATGAAGCTTTATGGGCTTATAGGACAGCTTACAAGACACCCATAGGAACTACACCCTTCAAATTAGTGTATGGAAAGTCTTGTCATCTCCCGGTAGAACTAGAACACAAAGCATATTGGGCGATTAAAACTCTCAATATAAACTATAATGCCGCAGGAGAAAAGCGAATCCTCGATATTAACGAATTAGAAGAGTTAAGGTTAGATGCTTATGAGAATGCTAAGATATATAAAGAAAGAACTAAGCGATGGCACGATAAACGCCTATCTAGGAAGGAATTTAGTGTGGGAGACGTTGTACTCCTCTTTAATTCAAGACTTAGGCTCTTTCCTGGAAAACTAAAATCTAGATGGTCAGGACCCTTTGAAATAACTAGAGTGTTCCCGAGCGGAGCAATAGAAATTAAGGGTAGGAATAGTGAACCGTTCACAGTAAACGGACAACGATTAAAACATTACCATAAAGTTGAAAATAGAGATTATGCAAATAGTCTAAGGCTTTTAGAGTTGTCCACTAATTCCCCTGATTAATCTACCCCTAAGCATTATGTCAGGGTTATGACGATAAAAACAGCGCTTAGTGGGAGGCAACCCATTTTATCATTTATCATTTTATTGTTTTATCATTTTATTGTTTTATTGTTTTATTTCATTATTATTATTATTGCTTTTATTTATGCATTTATTTTCTTATTTTCTTTATTTTAATTTTATTTTAATTTTATTTTCTAAATCACTTTTACAGATTTTTCTAAAGTCTTTTCCACTTTCCTTCTCCCCTTGATTTGTTTCCTCCATATTTACACTAACTATGGCTAACCAACCGAGAAACATTATGGAAACCAAATTTAGAGGTAGGAACCAAAGAATGAAATTTGAAGAGTTATCACAGAGACCAATGGATTTGACTCTGTATCATGATGATCTGACTATGGAAACTTTAGGTATACATGATAGCATCCTATACCTGTTTAACCAACTTGGATGGGAAAATGCACTAATAAAACAAAAGTTTGTGACTTACCACGAGCTCACCCTTGAGTTCTTAAGCTCCTTAGTTTACTTACCCGAGCGCGGTTTTGGATTCAGGAAAGGATTTATCAGTTTTCTACTATTCGGAATAGAATATGACTTTAACCATAAAGAACTAGCTGACTTATTAGGATTCCCTAGTGGACCCTTTGCTTTTACTACCACACAGGTAGAATTGATGGACATTGAGCTGGACTTCTTTTGGGGAACCTTAACCGAAAATTACCATCCTGAGCCAAATAGCATGAACAATGATGAGATACATAACCCTGCTATCCGCTATTTCCATAAGATCCTTGCCCACACCTTCTTTGGAAAAGAAGAAAACCTTACTGGAGTATCTAAAGATGAGATATTCATTATGTCCTGTCTGACCAATGGACAGCCAGTTAATGGTGTACCATTCATGATGCAAACCTTCACCAGAATCCAAGAAGAACCTGATCTACCCATATTGGTAGGAGGCCTGGTCACCATGATTACTGATGCCTTAGGACTTAGATACCAATTACACAAGTGTAACCGTTTAGGTACCATCCGTCCTATGAATCTGAACTTTTGTTTTAACCGCCAAATCATAAGAAATTTAGGACAACCACCTTACGAGTACCTAATTAGGAATGAAGTAGTAACCCTGTTCACATTACCAAATCATGCTAGAGTCAGTGTTCATAATAAAGATAATTGGCTTTATGAGCTTACCCCTCCTGACTATCCATCCACTCCTGAAACACCACAATCTTACAAGATAAGGGATGACATAATGACCGATGTAGAAAGTGACCCTGAGACACCTCCTGGTTACCATGACATTGACCACACTGAGGAAGTGATTGAAACCGCTGAAGTAAATCAAGTAGAATATGCTGACAACTTAAAGAAAATTATGAATACTCTTGAAGTTTACCAAGCCGATATTAATGCTGTTAAGGATGAGGTTAAAAGCATGCGATTGGACGTTATAGGTTTAACTGACATAACATGTGAACAATTCTACCATTTAAACTCCGCACTTGAAGATTTGAAGAAGCAACTTTGAAAAATGCTGTAGTGATTTAATTTATTTTACTTCTCGCTTTTGTTTCTAGTTAGTTTTAACATTTTGCAAACATTTTCGTACCTTATTTTTATTAATGTAATTTTCCTTCCATTATATCAAAAGCAAAGTACTTCTAGTTTTGCCACTTTCTAATTTAATCAATTTCTATGCTTTTCATTACCTACTGTTATATTTAATTTGATTAATATTTTATGATTTCTCGTGTGATGAAATTTGCTGCTAATATATGTTGATCCAATATTATATATATTGTTTGTGTTGGAATTAAATGAGAAGTGATAAAGAAAAAAATTGCATTGAACGGAGTGATATAATGCATTCTTTGAAAAATTTTAAGTTTTTAAGCCATCACGGTCGTCATCCATCGCTCACGATCGTGACAAGCTAATTAGCGCGTCACGACCGTCACACTTCCCTCACGACCGTGACCACCCTGTTATACGAATTCTGAGAAACATAATCGTTCACCTTCGCAGAACCCACTCCTCCATTTTCACAAAAATAAGAAACCTCCCATTATCTCCTCATTATCCCGTAACCTCCCATTACCCTCAATCAATTTCATTAACCTCTCCATTTATTCCAAACCTCTCACATTCACTCATTTCACTATAATCTGAACCAAATTCTTCACATTTTTCATTTTCTCACAAAAACCCAAAACCTCTCATCTCTCATTCCCGTACTTGAATGCAATGGAAGATATCCAATTCAGAGATGGTGAACAAGGAGAAACTCAAAGACAAAAGTTTATCAGGTTTTAGAACTGTGGCGTCCAACCCACTCGGTATGTCGACATTGACTACTTGAGGGAGTTAGGGCTTCTCAACGGCGTGAAGCTCCTGCTTAGGCATGTTGGTTTGTGGCACTTGTGCAGTCAACCACAGCCGACATTCGAACTCCTCACCTTGGAATTTCTGAGTTCGTTTCAATATGTTACACCTCCCGGTTCATCAAGTCAACTCACCGGCATTGCAAAGTTCAGAATGCTCGGACGAGAGTTCGAAATCACGCAAACAAGGATCGCCGAACTGTTAGGTTTCGATCACGGCGACGATGCTCATCTCCGCGTGCCGGACAACTTCAGCGAAACCGCTTTCACCTTGTGGCACGGCATCACCAACACCTGTGCTACTGCCTTTCAGAGTCTGAATGCTACCCACATCCATAACCCGGCGATCCGATATTTCCATCGCATCATCTGCAATACTATTTTCGCAAGAGAGAGCAATCACAAGCTGAACTCCAAGGAGCTCTTGTTCTTGCATTGTGCCTTAAATGACGAGCGCATCAATGCTGCCCCGTTCCTTTTATCCCATATCTAGTCTGTAGTGCAAAGAGGCGCAACCCCCTTCTACATAGGCGGGATTGTTACCACCCTTGCCATTCAGCTGGAGCTTGGTGACCAGATTATCCATTTGCCTCGCAGAGCCGCAGAGTTGCTTACAAAGAACTATTTCAGGTCCGCCCATTTGATATCTTAGAGAGAGGATGGCAGGTTCAACCCTGTTATCCAAGGCACCGTTTATCATCACATCACCTTGCCTTGCCGTGACCGCATCGATCCGTCCAACCGAGCCAATTGGCTATTTGCTTTACCGGATGCTGCCGGCCATGTCCCCATTATTGATGAGCAGTCCGATCCACCAGTGGACGAGATGCAGGATACCATGGATGCTGCTGAGCCAGTACAGGACATCCCTGAGTCCTCCACCAGACAGCCACCTGTACCCGACATCACACTTGAAGACGTCCTCCGTGCCATTCATCAGCAGAATCAGATGAATGGCACACTCGAGCGAAGGCAAAAAGAGCAATATGACGCACTACTTTCAGCTGTTGCCAGTAACCAGAGGACGACATACGAGAAGCTTGGAGAGATTTTTAGCGAGCTAAAGGCCTTGCGTATTGATATCACTGCTTTCACCACCACCGGTTCTGATCCAGAGGCGACTCCGACCAGACGCTCCGCACCAGAAGCCGAGGCCGTGGTCGTCAGCAGCCTTAGTTTATGTTTTTGTTTTTCCATTTTTGTTGTTTGTATTGTATTTCCCCCGCTATTATATCATAACATTGAGGACAATGTCTGATATAGTGTGGGAGAGACACCTTTTTCCTTTTTCCGCATTTCCCTTTCCGCATTTTCCATTTCGTTGTATTTCCTTTCCGTATTTCAATTAAACAAAGTAATTTTGTGCTATTTCTTCAGTTTCGAATTTTCCCCGTTTATTTAGCCATACCGAAAATTTTTGTTTTATCTTCGCATTACCCGACTTACCTATGAAATCGTAGTTAGGAAGCTGAGAAAGATCCAACAAGATCAATACAGTCTTGACACCTTAGACTTCCTACTTAAGCATTCTGTTCCGATAATTGTTACGACTACACCTTAAGTTTCAGTTCTAAAGTAACCCCTAGTAGTTTATACTAGCAGTCAACACCGTCTGAACACAAACCACGTGGGGAGCCGATGAACATAAGTGTTTGATGCCTAATCTATAATGATCCTTCATATCTCGATGCAAATAAAAAGAAATTGCACCAAAGTACACGGTCGCATATAAGAAACGAGAAGTATGAGAAGGAGTCCATTGCGGGTTGGTTCAGAGGTACCTGGTTCTGAACTTGGTAGGGCGTGCTACGGCTCGATCCCCCACAACCTCCAAATCGGATAATATATATAGGGTTGCCACATTCGTGTACCAGACCCCGTGCTTATAAAGGATCAAAGTCACTAACCGGCTACTCCATTACGTGCGTGCTAAGGCAAAGGGCTTAATGTGATTGCGCTAGAATGAAACCGGGTGAAATAAGATCGAAAGACTCTAGGTAGAATCGTAACGCAATTACCGAATGTTTCGTTTAACGGGAAGTCGACGACTTAGCTTGTTGCTTGTGTCATTAATGTATCGTTAGTGTTTTATTCTAGTACCGATTTATCTAGCAAAACGATTCCTCGTATGGTTTGTTATGTGTATGCGTCGATGGAAACCAGTCCGATCATTTTTCAACCGACTATTTTCTTGAGGACAAGCAAAGTTTTAAGTTTGGGGAAGTTTGATAACGAGAAATCGTATCGTTTTATTACTATGTTTCAATGTCGTTTTATCGTACATTTATCGTATTAACACCCGATTCTTCGAGTTTTCTATGTCGTTTTGCAGGTATAACAATTATAGAGCTAAATCATAAGCCAAAGGTGGAATGAGCAAAAACAAGCATGAAAAGAAGAAGAAGAAAGGAATTCTGCAAAATGCTGCATAATTGTAACAGTCACGACCGTCACCAAGCTGTCACGACCGTGACACGCTAACTGGACCAGTCACGATCGTCACCAAGCTGTCACGACCGTGACACGCTAAAAATGAAGATAACGCCCGTGACACCCTTGTCACGAACGTGATAAAGGGAAAATAGGTTTACTTGAATTGATTTGGTCATGGAACGTGCTACGTGAAGTCAAAACGTTTCCTATTCTTCCGCAGACTCAGTAGCACATTTTCTCCTGGATTTTTTCTTCAACAACGAAGCCCACACATGGATTTCAACTGCCAATCCCAAATTATGTTTTCTATAAATAGCTTAATTTCAAAGTAGAAACTACAGAGTATTATTTTAGCATTTCTCGCGGAAGCTCTGCCGTATTTTTGTTGCACCCTATTTCATTATTTTTTCCAGCAATTACTCTTGTTCCTGTTTTAATTTCTATATCCAAACCAAATCAAATAACAATTTCCAACATTAGGAAATTGTTATTATTTATTTTCTTTCAAGCCTTCAGAACTTCGTTTAAATTTTATTTTCGATTTCGTTTCGCACTCCGAGCTTGCCAGACTGTGGAAGAAGGAGTTTTAGAATTTTTATTATTCAGGTTTTTAATAATTTTGCCTTTATATTAATTTAATTATTTATGTTAAGAATTTATTTTTATTACTTTATAATGCATATTTTAATTTGTGTTCATCTGTTTCTGCATCTGTCTGGTACAACAAATATGAGTAGCTAAACAATTTAGGCGGTATGTAATTAAAATAAACCAACTCGGTAAAATCGAATCTAGGCTTAAACAATTAAGAACTTAAAATTCTGGCTGTGACTTTTTATTATAAAAATTAATCTTTTTGTTACGAGAGTAAGGAAAGTGTAATAGGTTAGGTCGAGACCACGAGAGTGTGAGATTTTAACCAGATAGCTAAAGTTAGGCATTTAATTTAAATACAGCGAGAGCGCTTTAAAATGAATTAGACTTATTAAGTTTCCAAAAATTATTTCTAAACACTTATGGGCTAGCGAGAGCAGGCATAGGGCTTTAGGAGTAAGATCTGAGATAAGACCACGAGAGTGTGAGTTAAAGATATTTAAACTGATAACCTCTACAGAATATATTAAGTGAACCATCCTTATAAGCTTAGGTTAGATTGACCCGCCTAGGTTAACATAATTACATACCGACCGCCTTCTTATTATTTTATTAAACTAAAATTTAATTCCCGTCTTTAATTCAAAAAAAACAAAATCGTGACAACCATACACCTTAGCTAAACTAGTAAACCCTCTAGCACTAAGTGATCATAAAGTCCCTGTGGGATCGACAATCTTTTATATTACTTCGATAGGCTGTGCGCTTGCAGTTAAGATACCGCTAGACACATATTGCGTCTTCGCCCCATCAGCAAGGTTGGTTGCAAGGGGATTCACTCAGAAAGAAGGTGTCGACTTCAATGATGTGTCTCTCCTGTTGTGAAACACAAGTCCATTCGAATGTTGCTTGCCATGGTGGCACAGTTCGACCTTGAACTGGAACAGATGTATGTAAAGACTGTGTTCTTGTATGGTGATCTTGATGAAACAATCTTGATGAGGCAACCTGAAGGGTATGTCAAAGAGGGGAAAGAATAGTATATGTGCAAACTAAAGTGATCTTTATATGGGCTGAAACAATCTCCTCGACGGTTGAATAGGAGATTCGACAGGTTCATGGCACGCATAAGTTTCATCAGAAGTCAGTTAGACCACTGTGTTTACTTCAGATTTCGACCTGGTAATTCATTTGTTATTTTGTTGCTTTATGTGGATGATATTCTAATAGCAAGCAACAATGTCGAAGATGTAATGAGGGTAAAGGCTGAACTCAATAAGGAGTTTGATATGAAGAATCTGGGAGCTACATCCAGGATTCTTGGGAATGACATCCGGAGAGATAGAAAGCAATCGAGATTATGCTTATCTCAAGAGGCCTACTTGAAGAAGATTCTTGATAAGTTTGGTATGTCGAATTCAAAGCCTATTGTGACTCTAACAAACCCTTAATTCAAGATGAGTATAGATCAGTGTCCCAGTACTGATGTCGAAATAGCTTATATGAATAACATTCCATATGTTAATATAGTAGGTTCTTTGATGTATGATATGGTATGTACTAGACCCGACATAACATATGCAGTAAGTCTTGTAAGCAGGTATCGAATCCTGGAAAGGCTCACTGACAAGCATTGAAGTGGATTCTAAGGTACATAAATAGGTCCTTGAATAGAGTCCTAAATTATGGCGGAGCCTTGGGTGAAGATAGTAAAGCAGCAATCGAAGGATATGTCGACTCTGATTATGCAGGTTGTATGAGTTCTAGAAAATCTATTTATGGATATGTTTTCACTATGTTTGACACAATAATTAGTTGGAAAGTAACACTTCAGAAGGTTGTTTCCTTATCAACCACTGAAGCAGAATATATCGCCCTAACTGAAGATGTAAAGGAAACATTGTGGCTTGAAAGTTTTGCAAATGAGTTGAAACTTCAAGGTCGAAGTATCACTGTTAAATGTGATAGTCAAATTGCAATACACCTGTCGAAGAACTCAGTCTATCATGAGCGAACCAAACACATTGATGTGAGGCTGCATTTCGTCAAATGGGTAATCGAGCGTGGAGAAGTCCAAGTGCTAAAGGTTTCGACAGATCATGATGCTGCTGATATGATCACCAAGACGTTGTCGAGTTGCAAGTTTTTCCGCTGTATGCAATTGATAAAGCTGCATGATGAAAGCTAGTTTGTTTCTTGTTGGTATACGGTGTATTCCAAGGTTGATATTTGTGGAATATTGGAACAAACCCTAGTACAAATAATATGTCGTCGAAGTCTGCTCATATATTATTGTTTAATTGGGTCTTGTGTTATGGATCCAATTGTTTTAAGCTAGCTTGTACCCTAAGTTAGCTTGTAATGAGTAATTGTTAAAAATTCCTTTAGGTTAGTATGTTAGTTTTATTATAAAATAGCATACTAATCTCTCATATTTTGCATAAGGGAAAATAGGAAGATAAAACCCTAATTCAAAATTGAGAGAGGTTATTTGTTATTCTTGTATACTTGTAATCTTGTTTTAAGAGAAATGAAAGAATAACAGTTTATAACCAATCATTTTATCCTTGATTAACCTAAACTCTAACCCTTGTGGGTTTCTTGATCTCAAAGAAACCTATTATACTTTGTTTCTAAGGTATCTAATTCACAACAAATATGTATTGAATACAACTGTGTCGTACAAAATAATTTTTCATTAACTTTAATTCTATTTCAAATAGACAATTTATAATATAAATACTTTTACCCGTTCTTTTATATATATATATATATATATATATATATATATATATATATATATATATATATATATATATATATATATATATATATATATATATATATATATACATATATATATATACATATATATATATATATATATATATATATATACATATATATACATATATATATATACATATATATATATATATATATATATATATATATATATACATATATATATATATACATATATATATATATATATATATATATATAGATATATATATATACATATATATATATATATATACATATATATACATATATATATATATATACATATATATATATATATATATATACATATATATATACATATATATATATACATATATATACATATATATATATATATATACATATATATATATATATATATATATATATATATATATATATACATATATATATATATATATATATATATATATATATATATATATATATATATATATATATACATATATATATATATATATATATATAAGAACAGGTAAAAGTATTTATATTATAAATTGTCTATTTGAAATAGAATTAAAGTTAATGAAAAATTAGTCATACTCATGGAACCCTAGTCTGATAAAATATATATTCAATTCTCATCTAATTTTAATAAAAAATAAAATATATATCAATTCTCATCTAATTAAATGAATAAAAATTCTATTTTATCAGTATAAAAACAAATTTAATCATTATTTAATGAACATAAATGTTACACCATTTACAATAACTCGTTTTACACGTCCTAAAAACTAGCTATACTCCAAACATAAAATCAAACCTACATTTGGTCTACCTTAAAATCACCTCCAAGATGCTTTATGTGGTCCACACCACATGTAACAATATTTAGTTTTATCAACCTCTTAACCTTCACTTAATTGGATGCTAGACCAGTTAACCTGATCGAGAACACTCATATCCATAAGTTTTTTTCTCCATTTATAAATTTATACATGTCTTATAGAGTAGTTCTCACTGACACCAATAAACGAGTTTATATTTTTACCAATCGAGGTCAAATTTATCAAATTTAACAAAATAATTACTTTTAACTTAGACCAATAAAATAAATCTATGTGATGGCTCTTTTGCTTAGAAGAACCAGAACTCGATTTTACATCCAAATTTAACTATTCCCTTATTGAAGTACGTAATACAATGCTAATTTAACACTAATCACATTAAAGTTATAATATATATATATATATATATATATATATATATATATATATATATATATATATATATATATATATATATATATATATATATATATATATATATATATATAATAGTTGCTTTGTTTAGTATAGTTCTTGTTATTAATTATATGTAGAAAATTTATATGCAATTTATATAATTTTGTAGAGGTACATGTATCTCCTTTTATAAACTCATTATTAAGCAAGAAATATGAAAAATAAACTTTTCCAAGTTGAAGTCGGCAATTATCATTTTCATCATAACATTTTCCACATGCACAATAAGTACAATTGAGAGTAAGAAAGTTATAATGTTTCATTTTACAAATAAGGCATAAAACATCTGTCTTTCACTATCGCATGCGCATGCAAACGTGTGAAAGATCAAGAATAGAATTATACATTAATACAAGAAAGAAAGAAAAAAAGATTCTATTTGGACTTTCTCGTCCCTAAAAATTAAAAATTATGGAACAATAACATGTACTATTTCCTAATTTGAAACAAGGGATGTTATTTGAACTACCCCTTGACCAAATTCTTTGGTCGGTGTCAAATCCCTAAACTCATTTATAGATTCTTCTACCTCTCTGCAACTTGTGGTCTCTACAACTTGTGGCCATGAGAGTTTTTTCTTTTCAATTCAACCAAATGCTGCAAAAATTCTCCAACCTATAATATATATACCAAAAAAAATGAAAATAATATTACATTTTCTTTTGTAGTTAATTTTAATAAATAAAAATAAAATAATTAATGCTTTGAATTTTTCTTACCTCAGATGGATCTTGCAAAGTGTAAGAAGCATTGGTTTCTTTTGGTATTTTGGATACAAGAATCCCACTCCCTTGGCCTCTATTGCTTAAAACCTTTATTATATAATTATATCCAAATTTATAAGTTAGCATAACATAATAATACTAATAATAATTTTTATTTTAGGAAAATTGAAGGTTGATGTATTTTACCTTAAAAGCGTCTTCGTCAGTTCGGTCATCACCAATATAGATTGGATATACGTTATTAGAATTCGCGAATCCTAAAATTTTAGGAAAAAAATAAGTTAGGACATATATAAATTTTAATATATAAAAGGAAGGTTATTTTTGCATGAAAAACTTACCAAGTGACTCTAACAAAAATTCAAGAGCTCTTCCTTTGTCCCATTTTATGGTTGGTCTAATTTCCAACACTTTTCTTCCTTGTGTTAACTTTAAATTTGGGTAATTATGGAGCACTAAGCTAACTTGTTCGGCCAATGCTGTCCAACTCTAACAATAATAAAGAAAAATGGTTAATTAAAAACTCAATTACACAAAATAAATAAAAATATACATACTCAACAATTTAATTAATGAGTTTCATGTGTATCAGATTCGAATATTCATCGTATAATTAACATTTATGTGCATGTATGTTGCATACCCAGATTAATATAATTAATGTGTAGGATATTTATCATAACAATTAATACCTTTTCATCTACGCAGCGAAAATGAACGGACAAACAAAATTTGTTATTTTCAACCATAGCTCCTGGAACATCCTTTGTTTTTTCCACTAAGATTTTATAAACCTGCATTCAAATAAAATTAGTTAAAATCTCATACCTAATGGGAAAGAAGATTCAATTTAGTGGTGATAATAAGAATAATAATTAATGAAAAGTAGCAAACCTCATTGATTATGGGCAAGAATTCACTTGCAGGCTGCAAAAGTACCCCATCATTACTACCCTGAAATTATACAAACACAAAATTAGTAAAAAAAACAAAAAGTATACAATAATCTTCATTGTAATAATTTGTTTAAGGAAATTATTTTACTTTTTTAGTAGGTCCTTTTATATCCATTCCATGACTTCCAGCATAATATAATTCTGTCAATCTTACAAAGCTAAATAACTACAAAACAAAAATTAGAAACAAATTCGATTAGTTACAATATAGTATAATATAACATAAAAAATAATTTGTAAGAAAAAACATAAAAAAGAAGAAATTATTTTGTTGTGAGAATGTACCTTATCTAAGCATCTTCCACTAACGATGGCGGTAGGAAAATGTCTTGCTATGTCCTTCAATGTCATTCTCATCTAATTTTTAATAAAAAATAAATTAGTCATACTCTTTTAATTTTATGAAGTAATGAAAATCAAAATCACACAAAATATAAACCTTTTTAGTCATATAAGCTTTATTTGGATCTGCAACAATCGGAGAGAGAGTTCCATCATAGTCAAGAAAAACAACTATTTGTTTTCCATTTGCTTTGTACATTATTTGATCAAACATGTTCAAAGCAGAAGGATGAAAAAACTGCAACAAATTAACCATAACAATATCAGAAGGAGTTTCTCTAAATTTCGAAGTCTCTAACTTTTCCAAATTTTAGTTTATTTTTATAAGAAGAATCTTCTTTCAAGAAAATTATATACGACTACAACTCCAATTTAAAATTTAGATATATTACCTTCCATTGAATTTGGTCGTGATTTTCGGAGGTGTTTTTTGTTCTGGTAGGAGAAGAAGCTCTCATGGAATCAATCCACTTGTTAGTCTTTGTTGTTGCTTTACCATTTTCATGTTCTAGAGGTTTTATGAGATTGTTTTTAGGCTGAGCTAAAAAGTCACCAAACAAAGCCATTAATTCAGGTACTGATGTTGCCGGTAAACCATTAGAGTTTGAAATCGACATTGCTATCTCCATAAGCCTCTCGTTTAGACGCTGCTGCTTGGCCAACACATTTTGGTTTGTCATTTTGTCGAGAAATAAGAGAGGGAAAGAAATTGTAGAGAGAGAAGAAAAGAGAGATGGTTTTGTGGCTTGTTTCTGTGTGTTGAATGAGGGATTATATAGGGGAGAAAATGTTTGATGAAAAGGAAAAAGCAGAAAAAGGAATCAGAGTTGCTTTTTATTAGTTGGTTGGTTTCAGTGATGAATTAGTTTTGGGTATCTCTAGTCAATTTATAACTTCCGTTACACGGCATAAACCGACGAAAATACACACTTCTTTTATTTTTCTATTTTTTTTGTTTGTACTTTTCATAAAACTAAATATTGAAGGAGGGGCCACGTTATTATTTCACAGAACTTTCTTTGTTATATTTTCAGTTTTTTTTTATTCATAATTAGATGGAATTTTACCGACTTGTGTTTGGTGTTTGGATTGGGGTGAGGCATGTCCGCCCATTAAAGTCTGTAAAATATTGGACGGGGTGGGGAGTCTAAAATCTTTATTTTTCCTACCCTAAAAATGAAGATGGGATAGAACCGATTTTTTAAATTTAAAAATATAATTTTTTTTTTTGATATCAATGTCTCGTGAAATTTAAATGAAAAATAAAACGGGATGAAATAGGAATCTAAATTATTAATTCACACTATTAAAATATGAGTAAAACGGATATATCAAACGTGTTGGATTCGATTTATCACCTATATAATTTAGATGCTTTAATTGATCTGAAAATTCAAGATATTCGGTAATATAACAAATATATATTTAAAAAAATAGAAAAAATACATTTAATTAAATATTTCATCTAGAAACATGAACTCAAGGCTTTAAGTGAAAGATTGATTATGAATATTTTAATATTAAATAATGACATATTGAGGATTTGGTATTCTGAGTTTGTTCAATTATTCTTTGAGTATTAGCGTTAACCACTGACCTAGACTAATGACATTAGAAGAAGAAAATTAAAGCTATATGAACAGGATTTATTCAGATTCTTCTAAATATTAGACCAAATCAGCATTTACCATTTTATAAAGTTATTTACATGTGATATTCCTGTTTAAAATAATTATTCAATTGTCAGAAGAATCAACACCATATATACATTTTTTTACTACACTATAAATTCATAAAATTCTAGATAAAATAATCATTTTTTCAATCCAATTATCTTAGCCAGATTCTACCTACCTAATTAAATAAAATTAGACGGGGAATTAGAATATGAAGTTTTGAATTAATTAAGGAATAAAAGTAATGGATTAATTTTCCTTGTGGTTTAAGTTGATCAAAAGAACAATTGTAAGAGAAAGGGAATTTCTATGATATTGCCAGCAAGACTAAAAAAACAGAAAATCTTGTTAAACTAGCTTCTGGAATGGGGAAAGACCACGCATGTTAACAAACTATAATTATTAATATTGTCGTGAACTTCATGGGTGCAACAATTGCCAACCACATGTATATTTTAATTTTCCTATGAACATGTATATGTTGGCCTCTTTTTATTTAATATAGTTCACATATTTGTTAATAATATTGTATGGAAGTCTCACTTTTTCACATTTTGAAAAATTGTTATGTAATGTACTCCAAGGTATAATTAGGTACCGAGCTTTGAGCTTTGAGTTTCACAAGAATATTTTGTTTTCATTGAATTAGTGTTTTTCTTATTACTAAAATATTAAAATGAGTCCATTAATGGAAATTTTAATCTATTATCTATCTTTTAAATTCAATTGTATACAATTTTAAAATTGTCTTTTTACTATAAATATTTTACACTAATAAAAGAATATTTTAGTAATCAACTAATATTTACTTTTTTCGTTCTCATTTTCTACCATATCATGACAAGTGACATTCATTTATCATTCTTCACTAATTAAATTACAATTAAATATTACATACACTCATTTTCTATCTTCATTCAAATTTCAAATCTCTCTTATATTTTTTCCCACACTTTCTCACTTTCTTTTTAATTTTTTTCTCCATTTATTTATCATCACTAAAAATACTAATATTATATTTTTTTATTTTAATAAAATTAAAAATTTATTTAGCTTACGGGTCACTATCAACATAATATCTATTTTATTTTAATAAATATTTATCTTAATTTGAGAGACAAAATTTATATTTTTAATTTTTTTTTCTTTCTCCTTCTCATAATTCTTTATATATATATATATATATATATATATATATATATATATATATATATATATATATATATATATATATATATATATATATATATATATATATATATATATATATATATATATTTAATACAATTTAATTTATATAATTATTTTTCATTTTACAATTAAGTATATCATTTTAAATTTTGCATTTGTATCTAAATACATTTTATATCGCATCAAATAATTTTTTATTCTAACGGATAATTATCACATCAATTTTTTTTATATATTTCTTCATCACACGAGTCATTTTTTACATTTCTATTTTTATAAAACACATTAAATTGTATCTAAATACATTTTTTACATTTGTCTTTCTCCATCAAATTTTACATTTGTATATAAATACATTTTATATTAAATCAAATATTCTTTATATTTTACGGATCAGTATAAACATAATGCATGTTTTATTTTAACCAATAATTATCTTAATTTGAAAGATAAAATTATTATTATCAATTATTAAATGTTTCTTTTTTTCATCTCACGAAACCTCTTTTTTATTTGTATTTTAATACAATTGAATTTATATAATTCTTGTTCATTTAAAAATTAATAGCTAATTTCAAATTTAAATACCCTTATAAATACATTTATAACGTTTCAATGCACATTTAAATATATTTTATACCGTATCAAATAATTTTACCCGTGAGGGAGCACGGGTATCTTATTAGTGTCAATATCAAACTCGATTTTTTTTATAAATATAATCTACTATTTCAAAAATACATTGTTTTAAATGTTTTTACCAAAATAATGTAGTTTTAAAAAACGTCAAAGAGTAGACGTCATTTAAAATGACGTATATATTGAAAATAAAACATATGTATCATTTGATATGACTGTAACATATAAGGTACGTCATACCAAATGACGCATCTATGTAATTATAAAAAAAGACTTGTGTAGAGGCACCATTTCGTATGGCGTCATAGATGTTTTTTTAATAGTTTTTTTAATAGTTTTTTTCTTTCAAAATAGTCATTTGATATGGCGCCTCAGTTGGTGTCCAATTTTTATTTTTCAATTAGCGATTTAAAATGGTGTTTTTTTATAAAAAAATTAAATTTTTTTAACACTTGAATAAAAAATAAAATAAAATACATTTAATGTCGTCTAGAAACACATCAAGAAATTCTTGGACAACAGGTAACCCAACACCCACTTGTTCACGGTCCATTTGTAACGTCGCAAACAAAGCAAACATTTGTGCTTCATTCGCTAGAAGTTATTTCACTTGCTTCGTAGATAGAAACATCATTTCCCCACCATCGCCAAACTCTGGAAACTCTATCGTCTTTACATAGCAGTTGATATGCACGAAGTTAAATTCTAACCAATTCATTCCCAGTACAACATCATATGACGCAAAGGCAAACACACTAAATCCATCAAGAAATCCCTACCATAGATGGTCAAAGGACATTTCCAACACACACGGTTAGTCGTAACTGAACCGTCAGCAAACATTTCAATCAACATATTACCATTCATAACAATCAAAGACAAATTCAACCTGGTTGCGCACTCAATCGAAATAAACAAATGAGTAGCTCCAATATCAATTATAAAAACCAATTTAACATCATTAATAAAACAAGTACCTTTAATCAAGTTGTCTTTCTTCCGAGCATCTGAGTCAATCAAGGCGAACACTCTACCAGTAGTCTGAGCCACAGTAGCAACCTTCTTCGGTTTCTGACATTGAGTGTTGATGTGTCCTTCTTCACCATAATTAAATTAAGTTGGTTCAACATTCATAAACTCATTCTTCATGTGACCCTTCTTACCACATATATATCATCTTATCACAGTAGCAGTGCAAACATCAAATTTGTAACCTGCTTCGTCACACTTATAGAACTTGAGAGGAGTGGAACCCGCTCGTCCACTTGGCTTCTTCCCATCATTACCCTTCGGCTTCCCCTTGTCATTTGGAGTCGCATTAGGCTTCCCTTAAAACTGACCTTTGTCTCTCTTCTCACTCACCTGTTTATAGTGAGCAGATCGAGCTCGGCTATCCTCATCATATATCCTACTATTATCCACAAGCTCAGCATACCTGCAGATCTGCTGACAACCAATCGCTTGCTTGATTTCTAATCTCAGCCCATTCTCAAACTTCAAACACTTGGACAACTCAGCATCATCACAGTTGTAGTAAGGACAAAACTTCACTAACCTCTCAAATTTGGCAGCATACTCTGCCACCGTCATGTTCCCTTGCTTCAGCTCAAAGAACCTGACCTTTTTCTTGCCACGAGCGTCTTCAAGAAAATACTTACTTAAAATTCTCTCATGAACACATTCCAAGTTATCGCAGCCCCAACTCCCTCTAATCTCTAACGGGTATTATCCCACCTATCCTCAGCCTCTTAATCCAGCATATGGGTGCCAAACTGTACCATTTGAGCATCGGAGCACGCCATAGTTCTGAAAATCTTCTCAATCGCCTTCAGCCACTTATGCGCATTCTCCGATTCATGGGAACCCTCGAACTTAGGCAGATTATTCCTCAGAAAAAACCCCAAACCATGAAACTCATCACGAACATTGTTCTACGTCGTAGCCTGAGCAAGTGCAGCTACCGCATCCGCAAGAGCACGATTTGAAGCCATTCTACAAATCACCAACAATATTAGAAAACAAATCAACCTCAAAACACTCAAACTCAAAAACCAACACGACTAACAACGACATGACACGACTAACCGACCTTCTCTGATACCAGTAATGTAACACCCTTTCTACCCCATGACAAGTTAAGCAATTTAAATTAAATATCAGAGTAAAACTCATGAAAAAGGGCATCACATTTACTTCTTAAATCAAAAATCTTAAACATCACATTGAGTCTTGTCCTGTAACACTTGTTAATAAAATCATGAAAACACTTTAAATCATTTCTCAATAATTATGCAGCGAAAAAACAATACTTCATAAATTCCTCTTTAATAAATGAACCTCATAAATTATCCCAAATATCATTTTATCAAAGTACTTAAACAAAATTAACATCTTAATCCAAATAAAGAAAAATCAACTCAAGCGAGAAATCATCCCGATGTTACTGGACACAAAGCAGAACTCCACTTTTAACTAACTCGATAACTCACTACCTTGGAGTTAAGCACGCATCGAGCTAACATTGATTATCTGCAGGATGGCATAATAGACCATCACCAGAAGGCAGGCAGGGTGAGTAAATTCACATTCAATAAAATAATATAAAAATGAGAATTTAAAAACATAACAACAAGCTCAATTATACATATCATCATTATCATCACATCATAATAAAATTCATCATAACTCATTTATACACAACATTAAGTACATCTCATCATTACACAAAATCAATGCAACTCATGCTATGTCATTTAGAATGATATGCAACCTCTTAATGATGCATGTGGTACCGAAACATCCTCATGGATGGACACTGGGCTACCAACCCTCCCCTAAGGGAGCACATCATAACATCATATCACTTCAATCCGCACAATGGGATTGAAGCTACCAATGGACCGAAGTCCCCTCATAATTCAATTCCATGAATGCAAGACGCAATTATACATACATCATCCTCAAAACATCATAAACATTACATCTGCATTCATCATTTAATCATCATTCTCATACTCATTCATACTATCATATTACATACCCATAAAACATCTTAATACGCACTCATCCAACATCATATTTCTACATCATAAACTCAAATTTCATAACTCAAGGAAAATCAAATAAACACATACATCACATAATCACCAATTCTCCTCATAAATCCCCAAAAAAGCATCATACAAAAACTCTATAACATCATAGCAGCCTAAGACCTAAACCACCACAAGAAAACCGTCTTTGGAACACACACAAATTATTTTTCAACTTTCCAAGGCTCGCTAAGCGAGGCATCTTGCTCGCTAAGTGCCCAACTCCCTGTTTGTGCTCGCTAAGCGAGCTTCGCGAATTCTGCAGATTTCTCTGTGATTTCCAGAATTCCTCTTCTGCGATAAACTCAATAAAACCTGCTTTTCACATCAGCATAGTAACAAAATCACATTTAACATCAACATTCTTTACCATAACATCAAACACATCACCTAATATCATTATATTCATCAATTATCATGTAATCATCATCAAAACACAAAACTCATCAATCAAAACCCTATACCCTAAACTACACCACAAAACCCCCAATTCTATTCCCACATTATAATACCAAAAGGAAAATACTCCCCATACCTTAAATTCCGTAATCTTTCCAATGATTTCCTCGAAAACCTCTTCAACCTTCAAGCAAAAGTTTCTCCTCTTCTTCAGAGCTCTCCTCTCAAAAGTGAGATCGTTCCAAATGATCATACTCTCCAATCTTTCCTTCTTTTGTCACTCTTGCCCCTTGGACCTCTTTAGTCTTTCCCCATAAGACCCTCACTAATTCCCATCAAATGACCATCTTACCCTTATCCTCTAATCCCTTATATTTTATTTTATTTAATCTCAAATAAAAAACTAAACCATTCAAAATGGAATTCTGTTTTAAAGTCTAGTCAGATGTTCAATGATAGTCCAATGACGTCCATTAAGGAGGAAACTGCCAAAGCTAACACATACATGGTCACAATGTTTGACCACAATAAAGGTCATTCTAATGTTGATGAGATAATGGATCACAATGAAGGGAGACCGAGGGTATCCTATCGGGTATAACTAGATAAAAATGGGTCTGACTGCGGAAATTTTCAAGCCTTTCGTATGCCTTGCTCCCATGTCTTAGCGGCATGTTCAAAGTTTCTCCATGACCCTTCCAATTTACTTTCTGATGTTTACCAAGTTATAAATCTATGCAATGTCTACAACATTAGCTTTCCAGTGGTTCCAAAACATGACTGCTGGCTTGCATATGAAGGGGAAATAGTCCGACACAATGAAAATATGAGAAGAAAGAAAAAGGGTCGCCCTAACAGCACGTGTATTCAAATGAAAATGGATACAACGAACAAAACGAGAAAATTATGTAGTTCATGTCGTCACCCTGACCACAATCTTACAAAATGTCTCAGTGTTGGACCAAGCTCAAGAAATAATTTAATTAAATGTAATCATTTCTCTGTATATCAAAAACAACTTTCATTTAATTCGTAACATTATATCTATTAACTATTTTAAAAACAACGATTGAGATAAATTTCAACAATACAACAACATAACTATGAAATACACTGACTCAGCAAAATAACTACGAGATTACAACCATCAGGAAAATTGTCTAAGAACGATACATTATCATCTCAACATCTTTGTCAGTTTTGACATTCTTCCATAAACGAACTTCTCCATTTTTGTTAAAAGTGGTAACAAGTCTTTCCATTCTTCTGATCATTTCACCCTCCAGAATATCTCCATCTAACCAACGGACCAGACTCCGATTAATATGTTCGAAAGTTATTGTCTTCCAGAGGCGGGTCTTCATCGGAGGTTTGACTGGCGAAAAAATTAAATCGACATTTCTCTTGGTGATAATGGGAACCTGATAAATCAATGAAGATGAAGAAGAGGATATCATTTTGAAAGGAAAATGAAAGAAGGATTTAATATGAAGAAGAAGAATTACGAGATATGCGAAGAAGATGGTCATGTATTTATAGGAAAATTGTGTAATATATATGTCATTTCATATGGCGTATCTATCCATTAAAAATAAATAATTTAATCAAATAAATATTTGAAATAAAAAACAATATTGCGTCATTTTTAAATAAATATGAGATTTTCAACTCACACTTGTATCACAATATAGTGATCAAAATGGAAAATAAAAATTTATAAAAAATCGAGTTTATGTATAGGGAAGGTAAAAATGGTCATCACCCAAAAGTATAATTAGGGGTGGCAAAACAGACATGCCTCGTTGTGCATTCATGTTTTGTCAACACTTTTTCGTGGGACGAACCAAAATTTTAGGTCAGCGTCCTCTAATGTATCTCTCTCGTTCCTCCCCCTTTTTTGTGGACGTTTACGCAAACAAACATTAACATAAAATTTTACAATTTTTACACTAAACAAGTACAATGACAACAAACCCACCCTGTCCAATTTTTTTTCCAGAGACGAGTCAATATTTTAGACCCGTGCCTTCAATAATGTGCATCTTATTTCGTTTTTTTTTTATCTTTTAAGTCTAAACGGGACAGTGCCATATAATTTATTTATTAAAAATTTATAGGATATTTAATGTACTCCACTTAAAAAGAGTAAATTTTGTTCTCTTTTCTTTGTTTTTATTTTTCTAGTTTTTGCTTTAAAATGATATATAATTAAGAGAGAATGAAAGTTAGAGAGAAAAAGAGAATAAGAAGGATGAAAGATTCAATTTATTTTACAATACTAAGTGTATTTGAATTTCGCTATCAAAATATTTTAAATAACCTAATGTGATTGTGAGTGCTACCTCATTTTCAATTAAAAATATTTTAATATACCCCTCCTTACAATTTCTTGAAAGAGAACTATGAACCTGGCTTTAATGTGAACATAAATTAACATCCATAACTAATTGATTGATGGAATACCAATCTTAGAAGCTGAGATTATACTATTAGCTTAAATTTTTAGATATTTTTCTTGTTTTTAGCATAGAGTTTGTCATACAAAATACCGAAAAGACATGAAAAACTTTCTTATTATTTTAAGGAACATGCCACAATTATCATGCTTAACATACACTTGTGCCAATTATTTATTCTCACTTTTCCTTTTCTCTCGTAAACATTTGCTAAACCCTTGCCAAGATTTAAAAAAATAAAAAATTATTAATAATTACAAAATTATAATTTCGTGCATTTGAAACAAAGGTAGTAAGAAACAGAATCTTAATAACCATGAGCTAGATACATTGACCAATCAATCTATCGCCCCTTGTATGTATGGTTTCATAGCAGAGTTCCAACCTTGTATACTGAAACCTTTTTAAAACTAGGGGCACAAATTATTTCTTTTGCTTCTTTTGTTTGTTTTCTTTCACGGCTTCTATGTCTTACATATTTATATGCTAATTTATATTTTACATTTTTCTTCATGTTCAATGCACTACACTCTTCTTTATTTTTGCAAGTAAATACAAAATTTACTTGTTATTGGCTTCACAAGAATTCTAAGACTTTAAAATATCGATAACGTGCAAGAGATGTATACTAGTAAGAATGTAAGATATTTAAGCGTCCGCACTGATATAATAATAATAATAATAATAATAATAATAATAATAATAATAATAATAATAATAATAATAATAATAATAATAATAACTCAATTCTATTAAACAATATAAAAAAATTTGTAAGGAGAAAACACAGAAAAAATTTAATATTTAAAAATAAAAAATTTATTTCTAAAATAAAAATAATTGTTAATTATGCTGATAGTAACTCATGAAATGAAAAATAAGTAGTGTATACCGTTATGGAGTATTATTCATTTGATAAAAACAATTGTTAATTATGCTGATAGTAACTCATGAAATGAAAAATAAGTTGTGTGTACCGTTATGGCAATTGTTGCAATGTCGAAACGATACGCGAAAGAAGAGAAAACCGGAGATCCAAAGCTTCTTCCTGCGAATGCACAAAAAATATACGGTTGATCACAATCTTCGAAAAGCACTTTTGAAAGATGAAATAAACACTAAAACTGTAGCCACTTCTTCGACAATCTGTGAAATCAATGCAAATGGTGGAGCCTTAGCTTCCGATTCTTCAAGTTTCAATGCAAAACTTGAAGAATCTTGATGATGATGATGAAGCTTTGGTGTGGTTTGGAAAATTAGAGAAGATGAGAGAATTGAGAAAATTTGTGAAAAGTAATGAAAATGAAGTCTAGTGTGTGAGGTTTGGAGGAAAATGATTTATATAGGTGTTAGGTTTGGAGATAAGTTTGGGTTAGGTTTAAGGCTTGAGACCTAGGTCAAGGGTTAGTTAAAGTTAGTTGAGAATATTCCTAGAATATTCCATTGACATATTCTTAGAATATTCCTTTGGCATATTCTGGGAATATTCCTTTGGAAGGTGGTAGAAGATTCTAGAATTGGGTAAAAATTGCAAAGCAAAGGGAAGTGGAAAGTGATGGCACATGCAAGCTAACTGATTTTTGATTTTTTTTGAATTTTTGCACGTGGTAACCGGTTACTACCTATATGGTAATCGGTTACCAGTTCAAAAAACTGAATTTTTTCCATTTCAATAGGTAACTGGTTACTACCTATGAGGTAACCGGTTACTTCAACTAAAATTTGAATTTTTCTTCTTTTTGGTGGGAAATCTTGGATATCCGGTCTCGGTCATATGTTTTGAGATTATTTTTCTTTTGAAACCCAATAATTGCCAAATAACCCTTGATCACATTCCCCTCGCCTCGACCGATGTTGCATTCTCTATTTTTATTTATTTATTTATGTAATGTATGGAAGAATATGCAAGATGACACGAAAACGAAGCATAAGCTACTCGGAATCAGTGATAAATAAGAGGGAAAATTTTGGGGTATTACAGTTGCCCCTATTTAATCAATGTAGACCTGAATGGGTGATAGAAATGGATTCTAGACGTTCATGGTATGGAGGGATTGAATACCCAAATAAACCGGAAATTTGTACTCTGTGGGTGAGAAAAAGTATGGTTTAATTCCATCTTTGGATGACAACTCAAATAACGAGACCATCGTACTTAGACGGAATCGAAAGAAAGGAGATCATCGTACTTAGATGACATCAACAAAAGGAGATCATCATACTGAGATGAAATCAAACGACATGATACCATCGTACTTAGACAGAATCGGGGAAATGAAAACCATTGTACCGAGACAAAATCAACAAAGATGAAATCATCATCTCAGATGAAATCAAACGACACAAGACCATTATACTAAGACGGAATCGAGGAAATGAAAACCATCGTACTAAAACGGAATCAACAAAGATGAAATCACCGTACTCAGATGAAATCAAATGACACGAGACCATCGTACTTAGACGAAATCGAAGAGATGAGACCATCGTACTTAGATGAAATTGAAGAAAATGAAATCATCGTACTCATATGAAATCAAACGACACGAGACCATCGTACTTAGACAGAATCGAAGAGATGAGACCATCGTATATAGACGGAATTGAAGAAAATGAGATCATCGTACTGAGATGAAATCAAACGACACGAGACCATCATACTTAGATGAAATCAGGGAAATGAAAACCATCATACTGAGACGAAATCGAAGAAAATGAAATCATCATACTCATATGAAATCAAACGACACGAGACCATCATACTTAGACCAAATTGAAGAGATGAGACACTCGTACTTAGACAGAATCGAAGAAAATGAGATCATCATACTGAGATGAAATCAAATGACACGAGACCATCGTACTTAGATGGAATCGAAGAAAATGAGATCATCGTACTGAGATGAAATCAAACGACACGAGACCATCGTACTTAGACGGAATCGAAGAGATGAGACCATCGTACTTAGATGGAATCAAAGAAAATGAAATCATCGTACTCAGATGAAATCAAACGACACGAGACCATCGCACATAGATAGAATCGAAGAAAATGGGATCATTATACTGAGATGAAATCAAACGACACAAGACCATCACACTTAAATGGAATCGAAAAAATGAGACCATCATACTTAGACGGAATCGAAGAAAATGAGATCATCGTACTGATATGAAATCAAACGAAACGAGACCATCACACTTAGATGGAATCAAAGAAATGAGACAATCGTACTTAGACAGAATCAACAAAATGAGATCATCGTACTGAGATGAAATCAAACGACACGAGACCACCACACTTAGATGAACTCGGATGGGAATAACAAATGTTCTCTATGGGAGACACCTTCAGTATAATTGAAGAGAGAATGCTTCTTACTTATGCTTCATATGCATATGTTTGAATCTTTCTATGACGTAACGCTCCATACTGATGGCAATGTTACGCTTTAGAGGATGAAAATGTAATGATGATTAGTAAATGAAAATGTAAAGGGATCTCCTGATGAGGATCTAATAAGTCTCTCCAGCCAATTTGCTGGTGAAGAAATAATCACTGCATTAATTCAATGAATCCTTAGGGAAGAGCAACTCTACAGGGGATATTGTTAATGATACACTGGCTCTGAACTGCCACCTTTGCCAAAAATAAATTTGACTTTGAGATAGAATGAAGATCCTGCTGGGGAGAATCTTATTTGGTTTGAACTTGATTGAGGGGTACGCCACTCATAGAACTTTGTTGAGGAAGTAATAACCTTCCGACTTGGCTGAAGAAAGGGTATGATGATACTCTGCTAAGGAAACCATCTGCTGGGAAATCCTTCGGTGCAAAATCTTCTTTATGGGGAAGAGATGCCAATGTGGATTGGACTTTTCTAGGAGACTTCACTGAGGAAGACTGCAAACAATATTGTGCAAGAAGGAAAACCATTCGACTTCTCACTATCTTCGCCACTGCTAGGGAGTAATGAATCTTCATGTACTGTTGGAGATAAGAGGGTTCTGGTGGGGGATACTCCTCCGTTGAAGGAAAACTATCTTCTTGGGGAGAACATCATCAACCATCTATCGTTCCACTGGGAAATTTTCAACCTTCGATTCTAATGGGGAGAGAGTTCTCATAACTCTGACTCTATGGGAAACAAGGCATTCAACTTCTTGTTGGGAATACTTCACTATAGGGAGAATAGATCCTCTTAGGGACTACCTCCTGCTCAATCATCTTGCTTTGAATTAGCTGGGGAAGGTTTTAATCTTCGACTCCACTGGGGATGCTGAAGATAAGAATTTTAGATTGTCTCTTGCTGAGGATAAGAGATGTAAAGCGTCTCATACTTGGGATGAGAAGATTTGGAGCGTCTCATGTTGGAGATGTAACACGATGGGACTTGCTAAAGAATCTTGCTTACCGAAAAGATTCTTTGATACCTTATGTTGGTGATTGCCTTATTTCTCTATATCTGCATATTACTGAATACAACAAATAGTTCCTGCAAAAGAGAAAGTTAGACAAACCTGCATGCCCCAGGTTCAAGGTTTGAATCGACCATCCATGTTACTCGACATTTTGGGTGCATGTCAAGATTTTTACCATTAAGCATGTATTATAAAGCATCAATATATTTGCAATGCAATATTTATCACAATTTGTATGACGTTTTCGCAATCAACCGTAGGTAGATGAAAACAAAAACAAATGAACCAATTGGATGAAAAAGCATTTTATTGATTGAAAAGTGGCCATGAATAGGCATTAGACGGGGAAGAAATCCCTTGAAAGAGGAAATTGCATAAAAGGAAAAGTAAAATATCCTAATAGCAATGTGAAATTGGATCTCATCAAGTTCCAATCCGGCAATGTCCCGTATGTCCTCGAGACTCTCCACGTACTTCGCTTTTAAGGAAAATGATTGGAATGATTCTTAACCCTTAGGTTATCCATGATTGTAGATGGTGAGTCACGGATCACGCGGATCGTAGTCGTTCGTTTCAATCCCACTTTTGCATGGATATCTCTTTTGGATTTTTGGTCCACTGGGATACCTATTTTTGCCTGAGTTGTCCAATGTGGATTTTCAAATCAGCGGGTGTACTTTTTTTGTTTATTTCCCTAACTTTTGCCTGAGCCTTTTTTTTTTCTGTTTTTGGCTCGCTGGGATGCCCTTTATTTCCTGGACCTTTATTCTGTATTTGTCCAGCGGTTCTTTTTTATACGAATTATTTTCTAACTGCGTCTGTGTTGACAGGGGATGAGAAGTCTTCTCCATTCATGGTGGTTAGCATTAAGGCTCTGCCTGAGAAAACCTTCTTAACCACAAATCCTCCCTCATAGTTGGGTGTCCACTTGCCCATGTGATCTTTTTGAGGAACAAGGATCCCTTTCAGCACTAAGTCATCAGGTATGTAGCATCGAGGCTGCACCTTTTGATCGAACGCCCGCTTCATTCTCAGTTGATACAACTGCCCATGGAATACAACTGCTAAACGCTTCTCCTCAATGAGGATCAACTGATTGAATCTAGACTGGAACCATTCAGCTTCATCAAGCTTAGCATCCATCATTATCCTCAAGGAGGGAATCTCGACTTCAAATGGTAGTATTGCCTCCATACCATATACAAGTGAGAACGGAGTTCACCCGGTTGAGGTGCGCACATATGTCTGGTACCCATGCAATGCAAACGGTAACATCTCATGCCAATCTTTATACGTCACAACCATCTTCTGTATTATTTTCTTGATGTTCTTGTTGGCCGCCTCAATAACGCCATTCATCTTGTTATTGAGATTAAAACCATTATCAGTAATGATTCTTTTGGGTATTCCGTATCGACAAATAATATCCTTCTTTATAAATCGATCTACGACCTGCTTGGTAACATTAGTGTACGACGCCGCTTCCACGCACTTGGTGAAGTAGTCTATGGCAACCAGAATGAAGCGATGACCATTAGAAGTGGTGGGCTCGATCTTTCCGATCATATCAATGCCCCTCGTGGCAAAAGGCCAAGGTTAAGACATGACACTCAACGGATTAGGAGGCACATGCACCTTATCAACATAAATTTGACACTTATGGCATTTGCGGGAGTACTTGCAGAAATCGGATTCCATGGTTATCCAATAATACCCCGATCTCAAGAGTTTATTTGACATGGCATGTCCTCCAGCATGGGTACCGAAGGATCCCTCGTGAACTTCCTGCATTAACATGTCTGCTTCATGTCTATCCACGCATCTGAGCAGAACCATGTCAAAGTTCCTTTTGTATAGCACGTCATCCTGATTTAAGAAGAACCCTCCTGCCAACCTCCTCAAGTTCTTCATATCTTTGTTGGATGCCCCAGTCGGGTATTCCTGACACTTTAGGAACCGCTTGATATCGTAGTACCAAGGCTTATCATTATTAACACCATTAGTTGTAAACACATATGCATGCCTTTCGAGGCGCGACACCATGATCCCGGGCACATAGTTCCACTACTGAACTTTAATAATGGATGATAATGTTGTCATAGCATCAAAAAATTGATTCTCTTCACTAGGTACATAATGAAGCATTACCATCGTGAAGAATGTCAACAACCTTCTAGTGTAGTCCTTGTGAGGAATCAAATGTGGTTGATGAACAAGTCACCTTCCTTTAACTTGATTCATGACCAAAGCCGAATCATCAAAGATATCGAGGGTCTTAATTCTCAAATTAATCGCCTCCTCGATCCCCATTATACAAGCTTCATATTTTTCCTCATTGTTGGTGCATTCAAACGTCAACCGGGAAGTGAAGGGCATGTGAACTCCTTCTGGTGTGATGATGACAACATCAACTCTGCTGCCGTTCATGTTAATGGCCCCATCGAACATCAGACTCCATTTGGATTCAGGGTCTGGACCCTCCTCGGGAGTGGCTCTTCATAATCTTTCGATTTGAGGAACATGATATCTTCATCAAGGAACTCAAACCTCATTGGCTAATAATCGTCAATCGGTTGTTGAGCCAAATAATATGATAATACACTTCCCTTGATAACTTTATGAGAAGTATATTGGATGTCATATTCAGTCAAAATCATCTGCCAACGGGCTACCCTTTCGGTCAAAGTTGGCTTCTTGAAGATGTACTTGACAAGATCCATTTTGGATATCAGTAAGGTCGTATGAGTAAGCATGTATTGCCTCAATCTCTTTGCGGTCCATGCTAGCGCACAACATGTCTTCTCAAGCATTGAGTACCTAGACTCATAATCGGTGAATTTCTTTCTTAGGTAGTAGATGGCGTGCTCTTTCCTACCTATTTTGTCATGTTGTCCGAGAACGCAACCCATTGATCCTTTAAGTACTGTAAGGTACCTAATCAGAGGCCTCCTTGGAACCAGAGGTATGAGGATTGAAAGCTCTTGTAAATACTCTTTGATTCGGTAGAAAGCCAATTGACAGTCATCATTCCACTTGACGTTCTGATTCTTTCTCAAGAGCTTGAATATTGGTTCACACTGTTAGAACAATTCAGATTCTAATCTTCCATTAAAGTTTTGATGATAAGAATATTTTTTCTAAGAGAATAGAAGTTCTAATTTATATTTCACTAACCTTTGTTTAATGTGCAAAATAGAAGTTGTAGAAGTTTTCATAAGGAAGGATAATCTGACTCTAGTCAAGCATCTTCTAAGAGGAACAACCTAGCGCTCATTTATAGAAGATCTGTTGTAAAAGAGAAGTTCTCATTAAAGACGTTTTTATTGTTGCGTATTCATTTATGAAACTCTGATTTACATTTAGAATATTCTGATTCCCTCATTTAAGGACCATTTAAAGAAAATCAAAATAATGACTGGAAACAAGAATCTCCTCATTTGGAAGGATTTAATGGAAATTAACAACTATCCAAATCAAGCTCCAGATGTTCCAAACAACTATCTACTTCAAATCATTATTTAAAGGAATCAACCTGAAGATTTGAAGCCCTAGATTTCACGCTCTATTACACGGTCAAATTATCTTGCTCTCAATATTGTAACAGATCACTTTGTGATATAACTTTTAGAAATATTGTTTAGTTACATAGTTCACCTAACTAAGGCGGGAACTTTGTTTGTATTTTTTATGAATTGAACTGCTTATGCCTATGCTCAGGTGTTGCAGGCTCGCCTCGACGAGTGTGTTACTATCTTGCAAAGAGACAAGTCGTAGCGAATTCTCGCTTAGAGTGAATGACGTGAGAAGAGAATTCCAGCAGGAAAGACGTGTGTTGTTTATTTACTATCTTTTTGAAGAAGTATTTTGATTTTGTTGTTTGTGAAGCATTCTTATGCTAAGACTTGTTCATCATGATAGATATCTTACACCTCATCCTGATATGGAATGCATGCAAATACCCCATGGCAAAGTCTCCTGGCGTATGAGAAAGATCGACCTTTTGTTAGGTGTTTTGATTTTTTTTGAGATGAGAAAGAAGGACTCAAGTCGAAAAAGGAGAAAAACTAGGGGAAACTAAGACTCACCCTAACTTATTGCATTATGGAGATCCTATGGTTGATGAGGTTTCCCAATCCTAAAAAGAAAAAGAAAGCAATTTCTAACTCATTTCAAATTGAAGATGAGTTAGACCTCTAAGGGAATGAAGAAAGTGAAGTGTCGAAGAAGCACAAAATGCTTATCGCAAACACATATTGAAAATGTTAAAAGGATAAGGAAGAAGATGTATGTGGGATACCCTCCCACACACATGGCTTACCATAACCCCCTACAAAACAAAGTTTAGTCAAAATTAAATCAAAATGGATAAAAGGAAAGAGGTAATCAAGTACTAAACATGTCCTAGAATAAAAACGACCTAAACTAGCCTCAAACCTAAGTCTAAGTATGCCTAAAAGCTAATAAAAGCCTAAAGTCAGAAGCTAATACAACTCTCTAACACACAATCAACTACCAAATACAACTAATAATGCAAACAACCTATTACAGCTACCAAACATCATGAAAATAGGTGTAAAAAGTGTCAAAACTCAATAATGCAGCACACATTTTACAACTTCTATTCTAAATCACAGCAGTGAAAACAAGGCAGATAATCATATTTCCAATGCAAATGCATGAATCCTAAAGCATGGATATGTAACATACTATAATCCTTGATGTATGCAACATGGTTAGTATGATTATGATCATGTGAATATGAAAACACTTAACCTAACTTTAATGCATTTTCCATACATATGCAAATATATGTAAAATGAAACTTTAATGCAAAGACTTATGAAATGAACATGCATTTTAATGCATTACAATCTAAAATGAACATAAACAATGGAATTCAATGAACAAACAATCAAGAATGAATGCAACAATGTGAATTGTGCAATTTCAAGTAATATGCAACACTTCTGATTATGCGTACAAACATCCGAAACGTGCATGGATCAAAGATATAATGAAAAACAGAATTATAAACACTCATTAACATGCTAAGAATGATGCTCAATCATGATAACAACATTCACAACATGTTAAGAACACAAATTCAACAACTATGTCAAAAATCGGAACCGAATGAAATACGTTTCGAAAGTTGTCGAAACTACATACATCTGCACCTAAACAACTCCTATAAAAAACCCTAAAATCAAATCCTAAAGATCCATGATGATTGGATGGGGAATGGATGACAAAAATGCAAGAAAAAGAAAGAATTTTTCATTTTGGTTTAGTGGTAACCCGTTACTACCTATGCAGTAATCGATTACCAGTTTAAAAACTGGGATTTCTGCAAAAACTGGGATTCCTATGTGGTAACCATCGCTTCCAAAGATTTACATCCCGGTGCAGACGCGAACGGTCGGCGAAAAGAGATAATGAATGAATTGAATAGAGTCGCCAGCTAGGCATTTTTATCCCGAAGGAAAGGTAATGTTGCATAAACCTAGAAAGAGATGGATAAGACGGTTGCGAACCAGAGAAAGTGGGAAAGGGGGTTGGTTACAACCTGGGAAGGTATTAGCACCCATATTGTCCGTCGTACTCGACGGGATCCACGCTTAAAATATTTTGTTTAAAAGGGGTAAGTGTATGTGTTATCTGTGTGCAAAATCTAGGAATGAATGTGCAGGTGTCAGTGCAAAGAGGGTGAATTGCTCAGGAACTGAGGCTTAGAAAAGAATTCTAAAAGAGGGGGGTGACAAAGAGACTTTTGTTCGATAACTGTTAAGTTATGCCTACGTATCCTCATGTTCAATGAGGAAGTCATAACACCATAGTTCGACTCAAAGAGACTGAAAAATAAATTGACTGTGAACTGCTTGCTTGCCTATGCTCAAGTGTATGACTCGTCTGGCTCGAGTGCTAACTGTCTTACATTAGACGGAAGAAGCGAGTTCTCGTTTATGAATGAGTGTGATGAGAAAAGAATCCTGGAGAAGACGATTATTGTTTGTTTTTGTGTTTTCAGCTTTTAATTTTTTTTGGTGTTTTGCATAAGTTAATGAGCTTAAGCCTAAATTAAAGGTTATAAACTCATTATATCCTCCCTGATTAGGGATAATGAGCTTACTTAAGTATGAAATAAGCATCTCAACTTAATTACCATGATGATGTATGATCAAGATCATTAACCTACTTCTGATTATTAAGATTTTTTGGGTATTTGTTTAGTGTTAAGTAATGAGTTTAATCTCTAATCATAGATTAGTGAACTCATTACACCATCCTAATAGAAGGATAATAGATGAGAACACTTAAGCTGAGGAAGAGACCTCAACTTAATCCATGGTTAGGGATTAAATTCATTATATAACAAGCCTTTATTAAGTGTATTTTAATTAAGGGATGAAATTAAGAAGTGGATTTTAAGTTTGTAAGACAACTTGAGGGGGACTTGTCCATTAAACACTGGGGTTAGTCCCTCTTAACCATAAGGAAGAGATAGAACCCTAATGTAAGGCCCAAGTTACAAGATAAAGTCTTGGTGATTATTAGTGTGATTTGATTAAGAGGTATAAACAAATTAAAGATTTAACACTAAGGATTAATGTTATACACTCCCTCCTAAGAGAAGGATGCAGGCATAACCCTAATTCAAAGTCCTAAAGCTTTAAGAGTTTAGTCTCTGATTATTGAGATGAGAAGAGAGACTCAAGGAGACTCAAAGGTAAAAGACTAAGGGGGAATATATACAACCCTAAAAGTTATCATGCTTGGGTATCCTATGGTTTGTTAGGCTTAAGAGAAAGGATCTTCAAGGCCACCAATGGAAGAAGCAGATGAAAAGAGAAGGAAGAAGAAGAATAAGTTACTTACTTCCTGAAGAAGATAAGTAACTTAAAAGAAAGAAAGTAAGAAGAATAGAACACAATTGAAACAAGTTCACTTCAAAGAAAAGTAATATGCATATGAATGATGAGAAGATATAGGAAGTGAAGGCAAATCTACCTCCATAATTACTTACCCAAAAGTTCCCGAAAATGTTAGTATGAATGCATAAGACATAAAGCAAAAGGAAATGAATTGAAATGAGGTGTGAAGACCAAAGTCAGAAGTTAAAATGTAATTTAAAAAGCATATGAGATGATGCAAAGTCATACAAGATGCATATGGATGATCATACAAAGATGAGATACCATGGGAGCATGTTTAGAAGCATGGAAACACATGAATGCTTATGAAATGTAATGGATGCAAAGCATAGCAAATGAATGAAAAATGATCAAGCAATGTTCAAACATGTCTTAAGATGTCTAAGATGTCATATAAATGCTTGAAATGTCATGGTAAGTTCATGTGATGATGATATGCAAAGATGAATGCAAATGAACATGAGAAATTAGGGTTTTATGAATGTATGAGATGCAAATGACCAAAACAGAAGCATACAACATGATAAAAAATTGAAATCAAACTTAATCAATCCCTAATCCCATATAAGGTAACACCCCAAAGGAGAAAGTAAGAAGCTTAACCTAATGGAAGTTATTAATTTTCTAAGTTTGCTAGGTTTTTTTGGGTGATTCTTAAGGGAAAATGCAAATCAAATTGAAAATGCAAGATAAATTCATGAGAAAAATAACCTAGAAACTACATGCAATATGTGAAATAATTCAAAAAGAATCAAGTTCAAACTCATCATGGTTAGGCAGAAATGAATTTTTCAAGTTAGGGTTAGAAAATGTGATTTTTAAGAACCCTAATTCAAAGAAAATTGTGAAATTATGATCAAACCTAAAAACAAATTTGTATGATGAGTTTGAAAATGTATTGGAATGGTTCATGTATTTTTTGGTGATTTTTAGAAACCTAAATGTATTTTTAATTAATTAAAATCCATTAATTAATGAAAAATAACATTTAAATATTTTAAAAATACTTTTTTAATGCAAAAAATAAAATAAAAATCATTTTTGGGTTGAGAAATATATTTGGATCAGAAATGCAAAAGATCATATTTTTTTGATGTTTTTAACTATTTTAAATAAAATATGCAAAAGAAATGAATAAAAATGAAATAAAAATGAAATAAATGGAAAGTAAGCACATCTGAGGGCCAGGATTCAAAATTGAGAAGGAGGGAGTTGACCACGCGCATTTTTGGGTGGATGAGATTCAATCGGGCATATTTAAATTAATCTTAATTAATTAAACTAATTAAACAAATTAGGGTTTTAATGGACACATCCTAGCCCTTCATTCACACGCTAAACCTAATCAGACGACTCACATTCAAACTGGGGAGATTAGCCCTAATTACAAACCCTAAGTATTTTCAGGTGACCGGAGCTAGCTCCGGTCATCTTCTCCGGCGAGACAAAAACCTAACTCTCTCCCCAGGCCATGAAAACTTCCCAAACTTTCCAGAATCACTCCCCAAACATCAATAAGCAAGAATCAATCAACAAAAACAATTTATTTTTTGCATACAGAGAGAATCGAATCAAACAAGTTTCACGGGCAAATTTTCAGAAGCTGCATACACTCTCAAATCTCAACCATTTTCAAAATTAATTACATCACAATGATCAGTGGAGCATACAGAATCATTTAGGAACTTAAAATAAAGCTTCTGGAAAAAATGTTCTTGAGGTATACCTGAGATGGAGCTTTCTGATTCTGGGCTTTCTGGACCTTTCCTTGATGCAAAAACACTCAAATGGATCCCCTTAGTCTTCTGGGATGCTTGAAACAAGTTTGTGATGGCTGATTTTGATGATTCAATTCTGCTGCACCAGAAATCGTGTTTTGGTTTTGTGTGCTTTCAGGCCAATTCAAGGGCTGCTTTGTGTTCTATGAGTGATTTGAAGATGATTGGTGAAGTTTGTTTTGAAGTTTGATGGATGGCTTTTTTGAGAATCGAAGAAGGGAAGTTTTTTGTGATTTTTGTGAATACTGAGTTCTTGGAGGTTTCAAGCTTGTTTGTCTTATGAAATGAGCTCCATAATGTTTGTATGTAATGTCTTGATTGGTCAGAAAGTTGGTAGTGGCCTATTGTGATTGGTATGGGCAAGTTGCAAAAAGTCAAATGTTTTTATACCTCAAGCATGGGCCATGGCAGAGCTGGCTTCAAGGGGTGTCTGGCCTCATCCTGATTCATGGAGGGCCATAGGATTGGTTTTATGCAGCTGTCACAAGTGGATGGAAGGTTCCAAGAGGTTTTGCAACTTTTCCCTCTTTGAGAATTTTATGAAAATGTCTTGATGAATCTTGTAATCCAAGGTACAATTTTGGTTCAAATGCATTGCACTATGTTTGTATGATGCCTAGCAATCAATTAGAGGTCATGAAATGGCTTGAAACTTGAATTTGCAAAAAATCCTCTTTGGCATGAACTTGAAAATTATAGGATTTTTGCCAACTTTGAAAGGCCATATCTTGAGTTCTAGGATGAATCAAGAAATGTTCTAGTACTTTTTGAAAAGGGGAAGACCTAATCTACAACTTTCATGCCCAAGAATTTTTCATTTGAAGCATTTTTAGTTATGAAAGAGGAGGTTGAAAATCTTTCCCAAAATGGAAAGTTTCCATTACATGTCATTTCCAAAAATGGCAAGTTTGCATTTGGCTCAAAATTCTTCAACTTTGTGAACTTATAACCACTTATAAGATCAAATAAAGATCATAGAGACTTAAAATGATGATGATGACCCTTTGGTACCCTTGTTGGGGGCCTCAGATGCCCTGATTTTGACTTTACTTGCTCAAGAAGTTACCCAATGATCAGATGACTTCCACAGTGAATTTCTTCATCGAACTTGGTACATATGATCCTTATAACATATTAAGACCATTAGAAACAAGAATGACCCAAAAATTTAGGGTTAAGGCCTCTGAAACCAAAACCCTAATTTTGGTCATCTATGTAGGAAAACCCTAGCTCTGCCTCTATGCCTTTGACGTTATTTGGAATTTTTTGACTTTCATGAACTTTGGGGAACATATTATGATCATGGAACACACATGGACCCTCTTGGAAAGCTTCAAGACCTTTGTGATGGCTCAGGTCACTTCTTGGATTGCTCAGATCACAAACCCTAGATGCAGATGAAATAGAACTATGCAGATGAAACAAATATATAATATGAGATGTAATGCTTATGTAAATGCAAAAATGAAAGATCACAAGCCATGGTGTGAGAAAAAGTGAGGGCAAATTTGGGGTGTTTACAGCTGCCCCTATTCAAGCATGAGTTAGCTGTGTAGGATGTAAGTGCCTGGTTTAACAGACAAACAAGATAACTTGTGGTTGAATACCAAAGACAGTCCGAAATTTGCACTCGTTGGGGAGAAGAAGAAAAGGGATATAAATTGTAAAAGGTAGTATAGTATGAGTATCAAATGAAAGCGATGGAGGACGACCATCGAGCAGAGGACGACTGCTGGGGGTAAAACAGTAAGTAAAGCAATGACGGGGACGACCATCATGCTGAGAAATAAAGAAACCACGATAGGGACGACCATCGGGTAATAAAAATAAAACTCTCTGGGGGATTTGAGAAAAGAAATGATGGGGATGGCCATTAGGCTTGGAAAGTAAAGTAAACAACGATGGGGATGACCATCGGGCTAAGCTGATGAAGGACGATCACCAGGAAAAGGAAAAGGGACCAGGACGGGGACGACCATCGGGTTAAAGAATAAATGAAATATTGATGAGGGACGGTTATCAAAGGTGAAAGACGATAACCTAGTAGGAGACGACTGCTCTTTATCACGACGTAGGATGAATGCCGGATAGAAAAAGGTCAACGATGGGGACGGCCATAGGATACGCATGATGAAGGACGATCATTAAGAAGTGAAGGACGATCACCTAGAAGGGTACGACTGCTCTTGGGGGATATCACGACATATGACGAATGTCGGATAACAAGATCAACGATGGGGACGACCATCAAATAAATGATGAGGGACGGTCATCAAAAGGTGAAGGATGATCACCTAGCAGGGGACGGATGCTCTTTATCAAGACATAGGACGAATGTCGGATGGAAGGTTCCAACAATGGGGATTCCACTAGGGAAAAGGATGAGGGACGGTCATCCAAAGGTGAACGACGATCACCTGGCAGGGGACAGCTGCCGAAAGTATCACGACATATGACGAATGTCGGATAAAAGAAAGTTATTTTGTTGGCGACTTACTGCGGAATGGTAAACACGGACGAGTGCTTACGCTTTTAAAGTAAAAGGTACAAGTGTTTGATGGTGTGTATAGACTAAAGATGCGGACGAGCATCCTTAGGACCACGATACGGACGAGTATCGATAGAAATAACGCTGATGCGTGTTTAAGGATGATGATACGGACGAGTATCAATTGGTTAAGCAAGGAACACGAACAAGTGTTGAATCTGCCGGGGAGTTGATATATACAAGATACAGACGAGTATCAGAGGATTTGTATATATACAAGTGTTGATCTGCTGGTGACGTATGTGTAAGACACAGACGAGTGTTCGACTTGCTGGGGAAAGTATGACACATGCGAGTGTCAAATAAGTATGAACAAATATTTGTATCTGAGAGTGCAGAAGGTATTCTGGTGACCTGCGGGGAAAGATGACACGGACGAGTGTTGAAAATGGTATGTAAAAATAAACTGGTATCTGTATTTTGAGAGTGCAAAGGGGATGCTTTGGCTTTTATCTGCAGGGGATATGAGTTTTGTATATTGATGATGAGGTGATGATGGTATTTGAAAGTGACTGGCTCGAACCTGGCTTATGATCATGCAAATGTTTGATTTTTGCCGTAATGCTCAATACCGGACGGAATGCTACGCTTATTTTGGTGAATATGGTACGAATGCTATGATTATGCAAATTAGAAACTCGATCCGAGATCTGGATCCTGCAGGGAGAAAGATCTCTGAGCGATTTGTTTGGAGAGAGAACTCAGCTGGGGAAAGAGATCATTGATTGATCTATCCGGAGGGAGAACTCCCGTTGGGGATGAGGAAGTTTTGGCAACTCTACTGGAGACGTGTTTCAGGTATTGCTCTACTGGGGAGGAAAATCCGTGGGGAATCTATTCCACCAAATCTGCTGAAGATGAGAGAAATCTGGCATCTCTGGTGGGGAATAGAAAGTTCTTTGACCACTTTGATTTGGAAGAGTTGTCAGACATTGCTCGGGAATTCCCGCTCGGAGAGGGGATAACTTCTGGGAAGTAGTATGTTAGGGATTGAATGCTTGATATGCCTCATGTTGCGAAAGATTGTCTGCTTTGAGTACCTGTAACCTGTTAAGACAAAGGGAAACACACAAGTGTCCCGAGGTATCCTTAACCGGATTCCATCATAGGAGTTAGATTTTCCTGAGAGCAACATATTTCCTGCACGCATTTATTAAAATGGCTCATATGTTTTATGCAAGTGTTGTATTATGAACATTGCACATTTTGCAAATGAAACAAAAATGTACAAAAAAAAGTGTGACTGAAAACTCTGACTTTATTAATTTGTGTGCCCTGAATAGGCAAGTATAGTCAAAGAAGCAAATCCCCTGAAAAGAGGAGATTGCTGTAAATTGAGAAAATAAAAGTGTTAGCAATGTTGAAGTTTGGCGTTCCAGTGAGCTTCCTTTGCTATGACCTGTATGACCTTGCCGTTCTTCTTATCTTGCTTTCTGAAGAAGGTTGATTCTGACTGACGCTTTGTCCTTTCAGAGCTTACCATGTTGTGAGTGATACAGACGAATTCAGAATGCAGTTGTTCGCTTATTCCCTAATTTTGCGTGGATCGCCCTTTCGGGTATTCAATCCACCAGGATACCCATTTTTGCCTGAGCTGTCCAATGTGGCTTTTCAACTCAGCGGGTGTACACATTTTTTTTAATATTTTTCCCTTATTTTTTCCCGAGTTTTTTATTCTGTTTTTGACTCGCCGGGATGCCCTATTTTTGCCTGGACTTACATTTTGTTTTTATGTCCAGCGGGTCTTTTTATGCGAAGTATTTTTTAACTACATCTGAATTCACAGGAGACGGGAAGTCTTCACCATCCATGGTTGCGAGCATCAGTGCCCCACTCGAGAAGACTTTGGTTATCTCGTAGGGACCTTCATAGTTTGGTGTCCACTTACGCATGTGGTATGTATGAGGAGGAAGGATTCTTTTCAAAACAAGCTCTCCTACTTGGTATTCCCGAGGTCTGACTTTTTGATCGAAAGCTTTCATTATTCGCTTTTTATATAACTGCCCATGACAGGTGGCTGCTAATCTTTTCTCTTCAATCAGATTCAGTTGATTATATCAAGATCGGACCCATTTGTAAACACCCCAAATTTGCCCTCACCCATTCACACCATGGCTTGTGATCATTCCATATGCATAAACACAATCATATCATCTCATATCTCATTTTTGATTCACTGCATAGTTTCTAAGTCATCTGCACCTAGGGTTTGTGATCTGAGCAATCCAAGAGCTTCTTGAGCCACTCCAAAGGTCAAAAATCACTTCAAAGGGGTCCATGTGTGTTCTTATATCTTATTACATCCTTTCAAAGTCAAAAATGCAAAAGAATCACAAGAACTGGGATTGGTGTGAATGCAGAGCCAAGTTTGACTGCACAGTTGACCTAAAATTAGGGTTTTGGTTTCAGAGACCATAACTCCAAATTTTTTGGTCATTCTTGTTTCCATTGGTCTCTATATGGTATAGGGAGTATGCATATAAATTTTCATGAAGAAATTCCATGGGGAAGTCATCTGATCAAGAGTTGACTTTTCAGACAAGTCAGTGTAAAATCAGGGCATCTGAGGCCCCCAATGACCCAACCAAGGGGTGACCTTCATCATTTTGAGTGTATATGATCTTTATTTGATCATGGAAGAAGATTGAAGTTCACAAAAATCAAGAATTTGAAGTTTTTGCAAAGTTGACTTTTTAGGGCATAGTTGACTTTTAAGGAATTTGTCAATTTATGCCATTTTTCAAGCCTTGCTTTTTGATCCAAAAATGCTTCAAATGGAAAAACTTTGGTCATGAAAGTTGTAGATCACATTTTTCCCTTTTCAAAAAGTACAAGAACATGATCTAATTCATTTTGGATAAAAAGTTATGGTGTGACAAAGGTGGCAAAAATCACTAAAATTCAAGATATGCACCAAAAGGCAAAGTTGCAAATTTTCCTTTCAAGGCCAATTCAGTCATCATATGGGCTTCTAATTCACTCAACATGATCACACAACTTCTAAAAATCAGATTTGAACCAAAACTTCTCATGTTTCATGGCTTGTGTAGCAAGATAGTCACATGTGAACCAAAGAGGAACCAAGTTGCAAAAGCTCATGATCACTTCCATCCACTTGCTGCATTGGCCATTGAACCTTCCTAGCACTCCACACACACGATGCTGCGCAGCCCATAGCCATTGTACCAACCTAGAACACAACCCATACCTCTCTTACACAAAAGTGGACTTTTTGCAAAAGGTGACTTACCTATCACAGCAGGCCAAGTCACATCAACTGACCAATAAGCTTTGTTTATGTGGATCAAATGCTGGCCATTAGACACAACAAGCAAGCCTGAAGCAAGCCCTAGCACAGCATTCACAAACTCACTCCCTTGAGCAAAAACCTTCGAATCTCTCTCCACAAGCCTCAAACACAAAAAGAAACTTCACAAACAATCTCAACTCACTTCACTGACCAGAAACCAACCATTGTTTTGGCCTAAAACCTCCCATATCTCAAATACGATTTTCACACTCCCTTGACCTGAGCTTCTGCAAACTCACTCAAGAGGCTGTTTAAACTCCAACCAAAGGTCAAAAGCTTCTAAGGAGGATTATTGGGACTTGTTTGAGCCAAAGAAGCAGCCAGAAAGTACCTGAATCGAAAGCTCCATCTCAGGTAGCTTCATGAACCTTTTTTCCAGAACTCCTTTTTCTTGTTAGAATCTTGTTCAGTATGTTGCACTGATCATTGGGATCTATTTATTTTTGAAAATGAGCAAGAAATGAGTATGCTATGATGTTCTGAAAGTTTGACCTAGAAACTTCATTGATTCGATTCGTGTTTGTGTTTGAGTTTTAACATGATTTTGTGCTGGATTCGTGCTTAGGGTAGTGAGTAGATGATTTCTGGAGAGTTAGAGCTCCTAAAATGGCCTGGGGAGGGAGATTGATTTTTGGGGTGAACGGAGAAGATGACCGGAACACTGTTCCGGTCACCTGAGAGTGTTTAACGGCAGGATTAGGGTTTAAACATTAATTAGTTGATTTTGAATTTGAGCCGTAGGATGTGGCGCCAAGTCTCTTCCCGCGCGCGTATGTTTGAATCTGGATCATTGGATGTGCATACTTTTTCTTTTTCAGTTTTAAATTCATTTATTTTCTTATTTATTTCATTTGTTTTGCATAATTTATTAAAAATAGCAAAAATGCTTTAAAAATTATGAAACTTTTTCTCAAGAGTTTCATTAATTTTTATGACACAATAATATTTTTATTTTCATTTTTAGCATTAAAAAATTATTTTTAAATATTTAAAAGTTTATTTTTAATTGATTAATGAGAATTAATTTATTAAAAATACTTTTAGGTATTTAAAAATCACCAAAAAATTCATGAAATGTTCTAAGACATTTAGAAACATTGTCCAACCTTCAAACCAAATTTATTTTTTTATCTTGATGCATTTTAAGAATTTCTCATTGAATTAAAATCATTTTTGTGCATTATTTTGATCCAAAGTCCAAAAAATCATTTCTGCCTATCCATGAAGGGTTGGACATTGATTCTTTTTGCATTGCATTGTGTTTAGCATGTAGTTTGTGAGATTAAATGGCCATGATTTGATCTTTCATTTTCAATTTGTTTGACATTTCTTTTGTTTAGGAACCCTAAAACCCTAAAAAACTTAGAAAATCCATAACTTGAGATTGGTTAGGAGTTGAGACTTCTCCTTTGGAAATTGGTTTAGTATAGGATTAGGGGTCCTTTGAGTGGAATTTTTAATTTTTTATCTTAAGGTTTGCTTCTGATTTTGGTTTTTGTTTGATGTATTGTTCATAAACCCTAATTTGGGCTTCCATATGCATCCATCTTGCATTCTCTTGCATAACATGACTTGCCATGACATTCCATGCTTCCATGTGATTCATTTGACATTATAAGACATATTGAAAGCATGCTTGATCATTGCATCATGTATTTGCCATGTTGTATGCCATGTGCACTTCATAACTTGTCATGTATGTTCATGGTCCCTAGCTTGCTTCATTTGCATTCATGAACTTGTATGATAATTTCCATGTGCTGCCTCATGTTTGTAGCATCTCATAGCATCATTAGCATCATGTATATGTTTCTGATTTTGTTTATCATCATGTCATCTCATCTCATTTTGCATTGCATTGCATCCCTTTTCTAACCTTTCAGGTGGTAAGTGACTTTGAGAAGTGAATTTGCCTTCACTTCTCATAACTTTTCTTTTCATCTCTCTTGCATCCATGCTGCATTTTTGTTTGTGTTTGAGATTGAGCTTGCTCATTCTTCTTCCTCCCACTTTCTTCCTTCAAGTGAATTGACTTCTTGAATGAAGCAAGTTGCTTTGCTTCTCCTGATCCTTTCATCTGCTTCCTGGTGGTTCCATTGAAGATTTCTCTTGAGAACCTAACAAACCTTAGGAACAACCAAGCATGACAATGATTAGGGTTCTGATTAGTCTCCCATCTTAGTTTTACCTTTGTGTCTCTTTTGAGTCTTCTCTTCTCACCTCATAATCAGGGACTAAACCCTAAAGGCTTTAAGGCTTTGTGATTAAGCTTATGCCTGCATCCTTCTCTTAGGATGGAGTGTATAACTTTAATCCTAAGTGTTAAACCCTTAATGTGTTTAACTCTTTTAATCAATTCTCATAATAACCATCAAGACACCACATTTGTAACTTGGGCCTTGCATTAGGGTTCTAATTCTTCCTTAATTGGTTAAGAAGGACTAACCCTAGTGTTAATGGACAAGTCCCCCTCAAGTTGTCTTACAAATCATAAAAAACACTTCATCATCATATCATTAAATAAAATCCACTTAATCAAAGGTTTGTTTTGCCATGAGTTTAATCCCTAATCATGGATTAAGTTGAGGAGCTTTCCTCAGCTTAAACATTCTCATCTATTATCCTTCTATTAGGATGGTGTAATGAGTCTGTTTAATCCTTGATTATGGCTTAACCTCATTACTTAACACTAAACAAAAACCACAAAAACATTTAAATAATCACAAGTGGGTTAATGATCTTAATCCTATACCAAAGGTGATTAAGTGTGAGAATCTGACTTCACACTTAAGGTATTCTCATTACCCCTAATCAGAGGGAAGATGTGATGAGTTTACTAAATCCATTGGTTTAGGCTTAAGCTCATTAAAAGACTGAAAACTCAAAAAAAACAAACAATAATCGTCTCCTTCGGGATTCTTTTCTCATCTCATTCACTCACAAACGAGAACTTGCTTCTTCCGTCTAATGCAAGACAGTTTGCACCTGAGCCAGACAGGTCATACACTTGAGCATAGACAAGCAAGCAGTTCACAAGTCAATTCACCTTTCAGTCTCTTTGGGTCGAACTACGGTGTTCTGACTTCCTCATTGCACGAGAGGATACGTAGGCATAACTTAACAGTTATCGAACAAAAGTCTCTGTATATTCCCCCTCTTTCAGCTTCACTCTTTAAGCCTCATGATCTTGAGCAATTCATTCTTATTCCTTACACTGACACTGTATATATCATACTCCACTTCTTTTACACTGACACCTGTACATCCTTTTCCAGCTCTTTTATACACAAATTGCACTGACACTACCCCTTTAAAACACAAATCTTTTAAGCGTGGATCCCGTCGAGTACGGCGGACAATCTGGGTGCTAATACCTTCCCAGGTTGTAACCAACCCCCTTTCTCAGTCTCTCTGGTTCGCAACCGTCTTATCCATGTCTTTCTAGGTCTATGCAGCATTACCTTTCCTCCGGGATAAAAATGCCTAGCTGGCGACTCTATTCATCTCCAGTGAGTTCACTGCTGTGTGTTCTCATTGTCCCTCTCGCCGACCGTTCGCGTCTGTACCTTTATTTGGGCCAGTACCATTTATCGGGAGCGACAGCTTGGCGACTCTGCTGGGGAACCTTATACTGCAACCAGGGCTTCTGGTTCTTTTTGTGGGTTCCTCCTAGCGCTTGATTGATTTGTGTTTACTGGGGTGTTATGTGTTTATTTGTGTTTATATATGTTTTATTTTTTCTTTATGTACAGTTGTTTATCTGCTTTCTTTACTGCTTTACATATATCATACTGTCATGTTGTCTGGCTGGATCTGGTTTTGCTTTGGTGGGTGGGTGTTCCATCGAGAGTTAAGGTCCTATACCTGGGACCTGAGTGACACCTAGGCTAGAGTGAATCATATTCTTTCCCATTCCATCTCGGTCTGGTGCGGGAATATGAAACACGGTTCAGATATGGGTTTCTTCTTGAGAACTCTGTGTTGCAGATTTCCTGCAATGCTAGGGCTATCTGGGAAGCCTGCTAAGTCTGGATGACCTTTAGTTTTGACCTTCAGAAACTGAGGTGAATTAGAGGAGGAACTTTTATGGTTATTGTAAACACTGTACCTCCTGGTTAGAAGTGTTTACACTTCTCATAACTGATCCAAGTCTGAGGATCCTTGTTTTAGAACACCACCTGTGAGGGGGGTTGGGCTGTTTACAGGTTTGCAGGTACCTTGACCTCAGAATACCCTGTTACTTTGACTTGATTAAGAGTACTTCATTTTGGGACAGTTCTTGTGATTCTTAAACCCTGGACATGTGGCTCTTTATTTGAGTCCCCCACCTTGGTTACTGGATTTATAGACCTCCATCTGGTATTCTTGAATATGTCTTGGACTTATATCAGAGCTCTTGGTCAGATCCAGCTCAGTCACAAACCCTTGCATATCATTTGCATACATAATCATTGCATCATATTGACATTTGCTTATTTGTGTTTCAGGGTATCCATTTTCATTTGGTTTTGGTTTTGACCCCATCTTCAGTATTGACCTATCTTCATCAGCACCTGCTTCAGCTATCAGCTATCTACCTCAGTCACTTGCACCAGCCAATCAGTGGCCCATTCTTCAGTGTTATCATCAGCACCTGTCTCTACTCATCTTCAGCATCATGACTCCTAAAAAGAGCAACATCACCTACCCCTTCTTCCAGCCAGAGCTATCTGACATCAGGAGGATTCAGACCCTGATCACTCCAGATCACATACCATTGTTCAGAGAACACTATGGAGATATACTTGATATGGTTATGGATCTGGACCCTTCACAAAGAAGCTTGATCCACACTTGCCTTCAATTTTATGATCCCCCACTGAGATGCTTCACTTTTCAGGACTTTCAGCTAGGCCCTCTATTAGAAGAATACTCATCATTGGTTGGTATGCCTATCAGGGGTGGAATCCCTTTCAACCCTGAAATGGTCTTTCCTGGTAATGGAGAAGTAGCAAAGGCTTTGCATCTGGAACCTGTTCTGATTGAGCAGCATATGACTTCTAAAGCTGGAATCCCTGGCTTCCATCTGGATTTCTTGATCTCTCAAGCTACCCTGAAAGCCTCTTTAGGAGAGTGGAAAGCTGTCTGTGCTTTATTGGCCCTGAGCATATATGGAATTGTATTGTTTGCAGATGAGCCTCGATTCGTTAGCAAGAATGCAATCCATCTTTTCATCTTGAAGAACCCAGTGCCCACTTTATTGGGGGATCTCTATTACTCAGTGCATCAGAGGAATGAAAAGCAGAGGGGAAGATTAGTGAGGTGTTGTGCTCCATTGTTTCATGCCTGGCTTCTCAGGCATCTACCCAGGACAGATGCATTTTTGAACCCTCATCAGCAGAGAAACTGGGCTAAAAGACTCACTGCTCTAACTTCAGCTGATATCAGGTGGTGCACCCAAAGCACCAAGGGCAGGGATATCATCACCAGCTGTGGGCATTTTCCCAATGTGCCCCTAATAGGAGTTAAGGGTGGTATCAATTACAACCCTCTGCTGTTCAAAAGACAACTGGGCTATGCGCTGGTCCACACTCCTAAGGCACGGGACTTGGTTGAGACTCTTTATTGTGAGAATAAGCCTAATCTGGCTACTGTTAGGCAGGCAGCCTGGGCCTGGGATAATGTTCAAACCAAGGGAATAACCATTTTGGGGAGGTGCAGCAATGTGGCATCAGCACAATATTATGAATGGTCCCGTGCCAGGGCTCAATTCTCTGGGATGCCCTTTACCATAGAAGATATGTCTGAATCATCTTCAGCACCACCCCCTGCCACTATCAGTTTGGAGGAGTTCGAGAGTTTGAAGGAGAGAAATGAGAAGTTAACCCAGGCTTTGCAGAAGACCCTCCGGGAGAGGAGTGAGAGTAGGATGGAGATTGAGAGGTTGGAGAAGTTGAGAGTGGAGCATCTGACTAAGATTGAGAAGTCTGGGGATTATATCAAAAAGTCTAAGGCTGGAGAACAAATTTTAAAGAATGCTTGCAAAGAAGCCCAGTTCCAGAGAGCAAGGACAGACTTGTATCTGAAGGAGAGTCAGGCTAGGTGGGTCAGGATCACCGAAGCTCGTACTCTGGAGGATAAGAGGGTCCAAGACAAGGTAGAGCAACTGGAAGCTAGTGCAAAAGAGCAGCAAGAAGCCCTGGCAGCAGCCCAGAGGGAGATATCAGAGCTGAAGATCAAAGCTGGAGTGAAGAGGTCAAAGGACCAAAGTCAGCACAAGAAGCTAACAGCAGCTGTTACGACCCGGAACCTCCTCATCAGGAATCTCACGGAGCGTCCGGCTGATCCTGTGACCGAAGCACTTCTTAAGGAAGTTCGTGAGGATGAGTTTGGTCTTGGTGTTTGACCATTTGTTTGTTGTTGCTTTCATTCCGTGTATTTTTCATTTTTTCTTGTAATGTATTTTGACCCCTCAGAGGGCTTGTATTTGTAAACAAACTATGTACCATTTGCTTTTTGTAATATATGTATTAGTTTGTTCCATCCGAGTCTACTCCAAAAGCAACATCAACAGCATCTTCAAGGGTCTGGAAGGGTCAAAACTGAATGCCAAGCCGGATACCTTGAAAACAAATAAGCATACTGCATTGCATGCTAACCCTTTTGTTTGTTTTGCAGGTTTTTGTTTTATTGCTGCTAACTCTGTTGTGATGTTCAGGAACTATTGCTCGGCGCCGGGTATTTCCCCTCAACCGTCCGCACTGTTATCCAACCCGTAACAATCTTCCGGGCATCCAAATGGATCAGATGCAGCAGGACCTTACTGAGGTCAGAAACCAAATGGCCAATGAAAGGCTAGAAATGAGGAATCAAATGACGCAGTTTATGGAAGTAATGAATAACATGTCTCAGAGCCAAGAAAGATTGAGGGCCATGGTGGAAAGGCAAAATCAAGAAGATCCACATATAGGAACTGCTGGCACAAGCAATAACGAGAGGGTCCAACCTCATGTCAATCCCCCAGTCTTTGGACCGCACCTCCATCCTGAGGTCAACATCCCTGCGAATGTTCAAGGGACTGCCACTGCAGCCAGGGTACTGCAAGAAGACCCCCAAGAGGATCAATTCACAGTAATGGGTGCTGGGGAAGAAGCCTATGATAGAAGGCTGGATGAGATAGCTGAGAAATTGAGGTCCTTAGAGTCTCAAAACTCTTTGGGTTTCGACGTCATGGACATGGGCTTGGTAGACGGGGTCAGGATTCCCCATAAGTTCAAGCCTCCTTGTTTTGAAAAATACAACGGGACTTCATGCCCCCGGACTCACTTACAATCATTTCTGGGGAGGCTGAAGGCCTATACTATGGATGAGAAGCTCTGGATGTTCTATTTCGAAGACAGCTTGACAGGAGCTTCAAGGGAATGGTACTCTCACCTGACAAGGGCAACTATCAGGTGTTGGAAGGACCTGGCAGAAGCCTTCATCAGGCAGTATCAGTACAACTTAGATATGGCACCCAACAGGACCCTCCTAATGGGAATGTCACAATCGTCAAGGGAAAGTTTCCGAGAATATGCCCAAAGATGGAGGCAATTGGCTGCTGCTGTTCAGCCACCTATGTCTGAGAGGGAAATGGCAGATATGTTTATGAACACCCTTCAGGGGACATACATTGACAGGCTGGCTGCTTTCTCTTCCACTAGCTTTGCGGATGTTGTCATAGCTGGGGAGAGAATTGAGAGCCTGTTAAAAATGGGTAAGATTTCTGACAATGGTGCAAGCTCGTCCAATAGTACAAGAAAGCCTTTTGCAGGCCCAAGAAGAACTGGCGAGACCAATGCCATCCACACCAACAGGGGCAGGCCCCAATATGTTCACAGGTCTGTAGCAGCAGTCACCATCCCCGCTCCAGCTCACCCTCAACCAGTTTATCAACCTCCGCAGTCCAACTATCAGCAACAACCTCAGTACCATCAACAGAATCAGTATCCTCCGAGAAATTACAACAACGGCAACACCACCAACAACAACCAGCAAATGTCGTTCCAACAGAGGCCATCTCAAGCCAACAGGGTAATCGATCCGATCCCTATGCCATATGCTACATTGCTGCCACAACTCCTGAAACTCAACCTAGTTGAGCTAAGGACGTTGGCACCTCCAGATCCCAACAGTCTACCCAGGAATTATGATTCCAACGCCAGATGTGCCTTCCATTCAAATGCACCTGGCCACAGTACAGAAAAGTGCAGAGCCTTGCACATGAAGGTACAAGACCTGGTAGACTCAAAAGCTCTGAATTTCGCACCACCACCCAATGTCAATAAGAACCCAATGCCAAACCACGGTGGTCCCAGAATTAACGCTATTGAAGAAGACAGACCGTCTTATTTAATAACCAGTGTGGGTCAGATCCGGACACCGTTGGTAGAAATTAAGGCTCAGCTCCTCGAATGTCAAATGTTCCCAGGGTGTGAGTTAGGGTGTGCCTACTGCAATATTTCAGTAAATGGGTGCGATAACTTGAGGAATGGCGTAGACGGTCTCATTCAGAGTGGCCAGCTTCAGATCACTACATCATTTCCTACAAATCCAGCAATCTCATCAGCAACAACTCCAGAACCTCCTACAACTGCAACAACCATTGTTCCCGACAATTCTTCGGCTTCATCAACAAGTACTTCATCTGTCATTTCAACTGACCAGGCATCAACAAATGTTCCTTCTACAACTCCAGCACCACTCCATTTTGAAACTACTACAACCACAACATCCATCCTTCCCACAATGTCTCCTACAACATCAGCAACAAATCATGAAGATGTCTCAACTGTCACAATATTTTACGATCCAGAAAATAACTCTGTCTACAACTCAGAAGGTGCTGCTCCCATCAGAGCACCAGTCACAATTTATTACGATCCACAGACTATCACAATTCCTTCCGCAGCTGCAACCAGTCCAGTCACTATCACGGTGCCTGGACCAGTACCTTATGAAAGTAGTAATGCCATCCCCTGGCATTACGGCTATGACCTGTACTGCGAAGGACAAAGAATCAATTTTGAATCATCAACCCCTGCACCACAAATTGACAATGTGGGAGGAGGCGGAGGCTTCACTCGAAGCGGACGTCTTTTCGCTCCACAAATTCAGAGACCCACTGCCGAAGCAGAAGCTGCTGCTAAAGCAAAAGGAAAAAGCTTGGTGCAGGAAGGGCAGACTGTTAAAGAAGCTTTGAAAACACCCTTCGATCAAGAGGTTGATGAGTTCATGCGAATCATCAAAAAGAGTGATTATAAAGTAGTGGATCAGCTTCATCAGACGCCTTCCAAGATCTCAATCCTATCATTGCTTATGTGCTCCGAAGCCCATCGGAATGCACTACTCAAAGTCTTGCACGCAACTTACGTGCCTGAAGAGATCACTGTCAATCAGCTAGAAACTGTAGTTGGAAATGTTAATGCTAGTCACGGACTAGGGTTCACCAATACTGATTTGACAACGGAAGGCCGCAACCATAACAAAGCCTTGCACATAACCATGGAATGTAAAGGTGCTGTCCTTTCCCATGTGCTGGTGGACACGGGGTCATCCCTCAATGTCTTAACTAAGAAGGCCCTGGTGAAGTTAGAATATGACGGATTGGCGTTGAGACCCAGCAACCTGGTGGTGAGAGCCTTTGATGGTTCAAAGAGATCGGTTCTGGGAGAAATCGAATTGCCCATAACGATTGGCCCGCAGACTTTCAAAACGACCTTCTACGTGATGGATATACAGCCTGCCTACAGCTGTCTATTGGGTAGGCCATGGATTCACGCCGCTGGCGCCGTGACCTCTACCCTTCACCAGAAGTTAAAATATGAGTGGGAGGGTCAAATCGTTACAATCTGTGGAGAAGAGGATATTTTTGTCAGCCACCTGGCTACCTATAAGTATATTGAGATGGATGGGGAGATCCATGAAACAATGAGCCAAGGTTTTGAAGCCTTGAATGTCAATGAAACATCTGCTGTGCCTGGTACTTCAATATCATCATACCAACAAGCCCGGAAGGTTGTTGAGGGAGGAAACGCCCAAGGCTGGGGCAAACTGTTATCGGTGGAGAAGAAAGAGGACAAATTTGGGTTGGGTTACAAACCAACTCAACAAGATCAAGCAGAGGATGCAAAGGAGCCCAACTTTGTGAGTGAGGGGATGCTCACCCCCGATGCTATCAACTGTCTGGAAGACGAGCTGGAAGAAGAACGCAACCTGGAAAGCTGGATTCGTCCAAGGATCCCGGGGAGCAGTATCTCAAACTGGTCTTCCCAGGAAATTATAAGAGTTACTCATGCAGAGTAATTATTATTTCCTGTATTTTTATAGCATGCATCAAAGTCTTGCATCTTGTCCAAGATGACAAGACTCATTTTGTAATCGGGCCATCTGTACTTTTTGTGCAACAAGATTAATCAATGAAATATCAGACATCTTTTTGCAAACGAGTCTTTTTTCTTTTCCGCTCACTGTTTTTCCATTTTTCTTTTTGTACAAAAAATAAATGGCAGTGTTTTCAAAATGACAACTTTATTTCACTTTTCTAAAATAAGATTAAAATCAAATCACTAAAATGAACCAACTGAACCCTTGCAGAGTGTGCCTTCCAGACAGCACCGACAACAGCACGGCTATGACTTCGTATGACTTTGACAATCCAATCAATCAAGCCGATGAAGGGGTTGAAAAAGAGTATGAGCTTCCTGAAGAGCTAGCCAGGTTGTTAAGACAAGAGGAAAAGGTTATTACTCCTCACCAGGAGGAGGTTGAAGTGATTAATCTTGGTACAGAGGAAGACGTGAAAGAGGTTAAAATCGGGGCCTGCTTACAAGACTCAGTGAAGAAACAACTGATTGACCTGCTTCAAGAGTATGTGGACGTGTTTGCTTGGTCTTATCAAGACATGCCAGGGTTGGATACCGACATTGTTGTGCACAAGCTGCCTTTGAGAGAAGAATGCCCGCCAGTTAAACAGAAGTTGCGCCGTACTCGCCCAGACATGGAAATGAAGATCAAGGAAGAGGTACAAAAGCAATGGGACGCCGGGTTCCTTGCTGTAACTAGTTATCCACCGTGGGTTGCTAATATAGTACCTGTGCCTAAGAAAGACGGCAAAGTAAGGATGTGTGTTGACTACCGGGATCTGAACAGAGCCAGCCCGAAAGATGACTTCCCATTACCTCACATTGATGTATTGGTGGATAACACGGCTCAGTTCTCGGTATTCTCCTTCATGGACGGATTTTCAGGATATAATCAGATCAAAATGTCACCTGAAGACATGGAGAAGACAACCTTCATCACACCCTGGGGCACGTTCTGCTACAAGGTAATGCCATTTGGGCTCAAGAATGTTGGCGCAACATATCAACGGGCTATGGTGACATTATTCCACGATATGATCCATAAAGAAATAGAGTGTTATGTGGATGACATGATTGCCAAGTCCCTTACTGAAGAAGACCACCTGGCGAATCTACTGAAGTTGTTCAAGCGTCTGAGGAAGTACCAATTAAAGCTGAACCCCAACAAGTGCACATTCGGGGTGCGATCTGGTAAGCTGCTGGGTTTTATTGTAAGCGAGAAAGGGATTGAAGTTGACCCTGATAAAGTCAAAGCCATCCAAGAGATGCCTGCACCGAAGACAGAGAAAGAAGTTCGAGGGTTCTTAGGTCGATTGAACTACATCTCACGGTTCATATCTCACCTTACTGCAACCTGTGAACCCTTGTTCAAGTTGTTAAGAAAAGAACAGACGGTTAGGTGGAACGAAGACTGCCAAAGGGCTTTTGACAAGATCAAAGAATACTTACAAGAACCTCCAATCCTTATGCCTCCAGTTGAAGGAAGACCTCTAATCATGTACTTGACAGTATTAGAAGAGTCAATGGGGTGTGTGTTGGGCCAGCATGACGAGTCTGGTCGAAAAGAGTATGCAATATACTACCTAAGCAAAAAGTTTACCGACTGTGAACAACGTTATTCACTGCTCGAGAAAACTTGCTGTGCTTTAGCATGGGCTGCTCGCCGACTGAGACAGTATATGTTGACCCACACTACTTTATTGATCTCAAAAATGGACCCAGTTAAGTACATATTTGAGAAGCCAGCTCTTACCGGACGGGTTGCAAGATGGCAAATGATCCTTACTGAATATGACATCCAGTACACATCTCAGAAAGCCATCAAGGGCAGTGTATTGTCTGAATATCTTGCTGAGCAACCTATCGATGATTACCAGCCTATGAGATTTGACTTCCCTGATGAAGACATCATGTTCATAAAAGCAAAAGATCATGAAGAGCCTGTTCACACTGAAGGGCCTGACCCAGAAGAAGAATGGACTATGATGTTTGATGGGGCTGTTAATATGAATGGTCGTGGTGTTGGTGCAGTACTCATTACACCTAGAGGAGTTCACATGCCTTTCTCGGCAAAACTCACTTTCAACTGCACTAACAACGAAGCTGAATACGAAGCTTGCATTATGGGTCTTGAGGAGGCTATTGACCTCAGGATCAAGACGTTGACCGTATTCGGAGATTCAGCTCTGGTAATCAATCAAACCAACGGCAAATGGTACACACACCAGGATCATCTGATACCTTACAGGGATTATACAAGGAGGTTATTGACTTTCTTTACAACAGTCAAGCTTGATTATATCCCTCGGGACGAGAATCAGTTTGCAGATGCTCTGGCAACCATTTCGTCCATGATCAAAGTTCAGGCTGCCAACTTTGTACCTCAAATTTCAGTGTCCAGACTTGACAGACCAGCATATGCATTTGCAGCAGACGTTGTTAAAGATGATAAGCCTTGGTTCCATGACATTAAATGCTTCTTGGAGGATCAAACATACCCACCTGGGGCATCTTCCAATGATAAGAAGACTTTGAGAAGGCTTGCTGGTAGTTTCTTTCTGAACGCTGATGGGTCTTTATACAAAAGGAACTTTGATATGGTACTCCTCAGATGTGTTGATAAGACAGAAGCGGAGTTGTTAATGCATGAAGTGCACGAGGGATCCTTTGGTACCCATGCAGGAGGGCATGCCATTGCCAAGAAATTGTTGAGATCAGGCTATTACTGGATCACGATGGATGCAGACTGTTGTGCCTACGCCAGAAAATGCCATAAATGCCAGATTTATGCAGATAAGGTGCATGTGCCTCCCAATCCTTTGAACATCATGTCTTCACCCTGGCCCTTTGCTATGTGGGGCATTGACATGATTGGCAAGATTGAACCGACTGCTTCGAATGACCACAGATTCATCCTGGTCGCCATCGACTATTTCACCAAGTGGGTCGAAGCAACGTCCTATGCAAACGTTACAAGGCAAGTGGTAGCCAGATTTCTGAAAAGAGATATCATCTGTCGATACGGAGTGCCCGAGCGAATCATTACTGATAATGGTTCCAACTTAAACAACAAAATGATGGCAGAGCTGTGCCGGGACTTCAAGATTCAACATCACAATTCTTCTCCTTATAGGCCAAAGATGAATGGCGCTGTTGAGGCAGCAAATAAGAATATCAAGAAGATTGTGCAGAAGATGGTAGTCACTTACAAAGACTGGCATGAAATGCTACCGTTTGCCTTGCAGGGGTACCGCACGTCAATCAGAACATCCACTGGGGCAACACCGTATCAACTTGTGTATGGTATGGAGGCAGTCCAACCTGTTGAAGTTGAATTACCCTCTCTACGGGTACTAATGGATGTTAAACTGAGTGAAGCAGAATGGGTTAGGGCCCGATTCGAACAACTGAGTCTGATTGAAGAGAAGAGATTGGCTGCAATCTGTCATGGGCAGTTATATCAGAAAAGAATGAAGAGAGCCTTCGATCAGAAAGTCAGGCACCGAGAGTACCAAGTAGGAGATCTTGTGCTGAAAAGAATCCTCCCTCCTCATACAGACCACAGGGGCAAATGGACTCCAAATTACGAAGGACCATTTGTGGTAAAGAAAGTTTTTTCCGGTGGAGCACTGATGCTCAGCACCATGGATGGTGAAGATTTCCCGTCCCCTGTGAATTCAGATGCAGTTAAAAAATACTTCGCATAAAAGGACCCGCTGGACATAAAAACAGAATGTAAGTCCAGGCAAAAATAGGGCATCCCGGCGAGTCAAAAACAGAATAAAAGGCTCGGGCAAAAATAAGGGAAAATAGATAAAAATGTACACCCGCTGAGTTGAAAAGCCGCATTGGACAGCTCAGGCAAAAATGGGTATCCCGATGGATTGAAAACCCGGAAGGGCGATCCATGCAAAATAAGGGAATAAGCGAACAACTGCATTCTGAATTCGTCTATATCATCTACAACTTGGTAAGCTTCGAAAAGATCAAGCTTCAATCAGAATCAACATTCTTCAAAAAGCAAGATGAGAAGAACGTCAAAAGTCATACGAGTCATATCGAGAGAGGAAGCTCTTTAAAGCGTCATCAACACTGCCAACATTTTGTTTCTCAATTTGTAACAATCTCCTCATTTCAGGGGATATGTTCCTTTGACTGTATCTCGCCAATTCAGGGCATATGAATTAATAAAATCAGATTTTCAGTCATGTCTCGTTTTGTACATTTTATTTGCAAAAAATGTCTGATGTCTTAAAAGAAAAAAACTGATTGCATAAGAATACAGATGCTTATCTTCAAATAAAAACGTGCTTGCAGGAAATGTACTTACTCTCAAGGGTACCTAACTCCTATGACGGAATCCAGTAAGGGATACCTCGGGGCTATCTTGTGCGTTTCTCTATCTTTTTCAGGATTGCAGGTATCCAGAACGCAACTTGGGGCATGTAAGCTTCATCCCAGCAAGCTGGCAAATCAACACTCAATTTTAGTACCCGAAGCGCTCTCTTCCCAGCTGAGTTGCCTCCCATGACTCCTCCCAGCTGAGTCGGCCATTTATTACTTATCCCCATCAGAATGGGTAGGTATCACAAAAGGCACCTATATCCCCGGCTGAGTCAAGGGTCCTCTTCAACAGAATCCCTAGGGAGGTCTCTCAATGATCTCTTTTCCTCCCCAGCCGAGTTGCCATCTCAGTCGGGTACAGAAGTCAGAGAACCATCCCCCCACAGAGTTCCAGCCTCTATCCAGAAGAGCAGCGCAGAGGAGATCACAACAGAGTGAAGAAAGCTTCTACAATCCCCAGCTGGGTCTTTCATTTATTAGGATAGGTCTATCAGTGACCCGTATCCCCAAGCAAATATCATCTCATCGGATCTACTAATGATCTCACCCCCAGCTGGGATGTCCATTTCAAGCAGATCGGCCAGAGATCTTCGCAGCAACCAGATTTGAATCCCGGTTTGGTAGCTTTGCACAATCATAGCATTCGCATCATATTCACCCGCAAAGCGTAGCATTCCGTTTTAACACGGAGCATTACGGCAAAAAATCCAACACATAGCATAATCATAAGCCATGTTCTGAATCAACACTTGCGAATAATGACAGTTCATCAACGTACAGAAAAATCCCCACCAGAGTCCCCAGCAAAAGCAGCTGCCTCACAAATCACAAACACCAGTATATACTCCTTTCTGACACCCGTCCGTGCCACCTTTCCCCAATAAAGTCACCTGAACACTCTTTGCAAACAAGACCACCCATATTACAGATACGTCCTGACACCCGCCCGTGTCATACCCCAGCAGAAAGCCAAAGACATCCTCTTTGCACTCACATGCACCTACTTGTATATACAATTCCTTGACACCCGTCCGTGTCATTTCCCCAGCGCAGTCGCCTACACTTTTACAACCCATATACTTGTTGATATTATTATGCTTTTCTCTCTTGACACTCGTCCGTGTCACCCTCCCCAGCAATTAAACACTCATCTATACAATACTCATACTCGTTACTCATGTTACACTCATACAGATACTCGTCCGTATCTTGTATATACCATTCATATCCCCACAGATCCGGCATTAGTCCTTGTTCTTTGTTAACCCGTTGGTACTCGTCCGTACCATCATCTCTGAACATGCGTCCAGCGTTTGTTTCTACATGATACTCGTCCGTATCATAGTCTTAAGGATGCTCGTCCGCATATTTAATCCATACACTGTGTCAAACACTTTTGTCTTCTTGAATATAGATACTCGCCTGTGTCTGTCATTCCCCAGAAGAATCCTCTCAGATTCAACACTCGTCCGTGTTCTCTGTTAACCAGTTGATACTTGTCCGTATCATCATCTTTGAACACGCGTCGGTATTTGTTTCTACCTGATACTCGTCCGTATCATAGTCTTAGGGATGCTCGTCCGCATCTTTAATCTATACACAATACCAAACACTTGTACCTTCTGTTTCTTGGATGTAAATACTCGTCCGTGTTTACTTTTCCCCAGTAGATCACCAACAAAGCAATTTTCTTCTTTATCTGACACTCGTCCTGTGTTGTGATAAAACCTGAGAGCAGCCGTACCCTGCTAGGTGGTCGTCCTCCACCTCTTGATGGTCGTCCTCCATCATGCTCATCCGATGGCCGTCCCCATCGTTGATTTTTAGCAGCCGTCCCCTGCTAGGTGGTCGTCCTCCACCCGTTGATGATCGTCCTTCATCATTTTATCCAATGGCCGTCCCCATTGTTGATTTTGGTTATCTGGCATTCGTCCTATGTCATGATAAACCTTGAGAGCAGCCGTCCCCTGCTAGGTGGTCGTCCTCCACCTCTTGATGGTCGTCCTCCATCATGCTCATCCGATGGCCGTCCCCATCGTTGACCTTTTATCCGGCATTCGTCCTATGTCGCGATATTTTTGGCAGCCGTACCCTGCCTGGTGGTCGTCCTCCACCTTTGATGGCCGTCCCCATCATAATTCCTTTATTCCCCAACAGAGCAGCCGTCCCCTGCTAGGTGATCGTCCTTCACCTTTGATGGCCGTACCCCATCATCTGTTTATTTCATTTATTCTTTAACCCGATGGCCGTCCCTGTCGTGGTCCCTTTTTCTTCTAGCCCGATGGCCGTCCCCATCGTCGGTTACCTTGCTTTATGAACTTGATGGCCGTCCCCGTCATGTTTCATTGATCCCCAGAAAATTTTACAGCTTTATCTTGATGGCCGTCCCCATCATGATTTCTTATTTTTTCCTAGCTAGTCGGCCGTCCCCGTCTTGGCTTTCCCTTTTATCCCCAGCATGTCGGCCGTCCCCGTCATTGCTTTATTTCGCACACTTTTCTCAGCATGTCGGCCGTCCCCGTCATTGCTCTTTACCCAGCGGTCGTCCTCTGCTCGACGGTCGTCCTCCGTCGCCCACACTTCACAATATACTTTATTTTCCTTTTACAATCTATATCCCTTTTCTTCTTCATTCTGTGAGTGCAAATTTTGGACTGTCTTGGGTATTCAACCACGAGTTATCTTGTTTGCCTGCTAAGCCGTTGCTTACAACCTGCACAGCTAACTCATGTTTGAATAGGGGCAGCTGTAAACACCCCAAATTTGCCCTCACCCATTCACACCATGGCTTGTGATCATTCCATATGCATAAACACAATCATATCATCTCATATCTCATTTTTGATTCACTGCATAGTTTCTAAGTCATCTGCACCTAGGGTTTGTGATCTGAGCAATCCAAGAGCTTCTTGAGCCACTCCAAAGGTCAACAATCACTTCAAAGGGGTCCATGTGTGTTCTTATATCTTAGTACATCCTTTCAAAGTCAAAAATGCAAAAGAATCACAAGAACTGGGATTGGTGTGAATGCAGAGCCAAGTTTGACTGCACAGTTGACCTAAAATTAGGGTTTTGGTTTCAGAGGCCATAACTCCAAATTTTTTGGTCATTCTTGTTTCCATTGGTCTCTATATGGTATAGGGAGTATGCATATCAATTTTCATGAAGAAATTCCATGGGGAAGTCATCTGATCAAGAGTTGACTTTTCAGACAAGTCAGTGTAAAATCAGGGCATCTGAGGCCCCCAATGACCCAACCAAGGGGTGACCTTCATCATTTTGAGTGTATATGATCTTTATTTGATCATGGAAGAAGATTTAAGTTCACAAAAATCAAGAATTTGAAGTTTTTGCAAAGTTGACTTTTTAGGGCATAGTTGACTTTTAAGGAATTTGTCAATTTATGCCATTTTTCAAGCCTTGCTTTTTGATACAAAAATGCTTCAAATGGAAAAACTTTGGTCATGAAAGTTGTAGATCACATTTTTCCCTTTTCAAAAAGTACAAGAACATGATCTAATTCATTTTGGATCAAAAGTTATGGTGTGACAAAGTTGGCAAAAATCACTAAAATTCAAGATATGCACCAAAAGGCAAAGTTGCAAATTCTCCTTTCAAGGCCAATTCAGTCATCATATGGGCTTCTAATTCACTCAACATGATCACACAACTTCTAAAAATCAGATTTGAACCAAAACTTCTCATGTTTCATGGCTTGTGTAGCAAGATAGTCACATGTGAACCAAAGAGGAACCAAGTTGCAAAAGCTCATGATCACTTCCATCCACTTGCTGCATTGGCCATTGAACCTTCCTAGCACTCCACACACACCATGCTGCGCAGCCCATAGCCATTGTACCAGCCTAGAACACAACCCATACCTCTCTTACACAAAAGTGGACTTTTTGCAAAAGGTGACTTACCTATCACAACAGGCCAAGTCACATCAACTGACCAATAAGCTTTGTTTATGTGGATCAAATGCTGGCCATTAGACACAACAAGCAAGCCTGAAGCAAGCCCTAGCACAGCATTCACAAACTCACTCCCTTGAGCAAAAACCTTCGAATCTCTCTCCACAAGCCTCAAACACAAAAAGAAACTTCACAAACAATCTCAACTCACTTCACTGACCAGAAACCAACCATTGTTTTGGCCTAAAACCTCCCATATCTCAAATACGATTTTCACACTCCCTTGACCTGAGCTTCTGCAAACTCACTCAAGAGGCTGTTTAAACTCCAACCAAAGGTCAAAAGCTTCTAAGGAGGATTATTGGGACTTGTTTGAGCCAAAGAAGCAGCCAGAAAGTACCTGAATCGAAAGATCCATCTCAGGTAGCTTCATGAACCTTTTTTCCAGAACTCCTTTTTCTTGTTAGAATCTTGTTCAGTATGTTGCACTGATCATTGGGATCTATTTATTTTTGAAAATGAGCAAGAAATGAGTATGCTATGATGTTCTGAAAGTTTGACCTAGAAACTTCATTGATTCGATTCGTGTTTGTGTTTGAGTTTTAACATGATTTTGTGCTGGATTCGTGCTTAGGGTAGTGAGTAGATGATTTCTGGAGAGTTAGAGCTCCTAAAATGGCCTGGGGAGGGAGATTGATTTTTGGGGTGAACGGAGAAGATGACCGGAACACTGTTCCGGTCACCTGAGAGTGTTTAACGGCAGGATTAGGGTTTAAACATTAATTAGCTGATTTTGAATTTGAGCCGTAGGATGTGGTGCCAAGTCTCTTCCCGCGCGCGTATGTTTGAATCTGGATCATTGGATGTGCATACTTTTTCTTTTTCAGTTTTAAATTCATTTATTTTCTTATTTATTTAAATTGTTTTGCATAATTTATTAAAAATAGCAAAAATGCTTTAAAAATTATGAAACTTTTTCTCAAGAGTTTCATTAATTTTTATGACACAAAAATATTTTTATTTTCATTTTTAGCATTAAAAAAGTATTTTTAAATATTTAAAAGTTTATTTTTAATTGATTAATGAGAATTAATTTATTAAAAATACTTTTAGGTATTTAAAAATCACCAAAAAATTCATGAAATGTTCTAAGACATTTAGAAACATTGTCCAACCTTCAAACCAAATTTATTTTTTGATCTTGATGCATTTTAAGAATTTCTCATTGAATTAAAATCATTTTTGTGCATTATTTTGATCCAAAGTCCAAAAAATCATTTCTGCCTATCCATGAAGGGTTGGACATTGATTCTTTTTGCATTGCATTGTGTTTAGCATGTAGTTTGTGAGATTAAATGGCCATGATTTGATCTTTCATTTTCAATTTGTTTGACATTTCTTTTGTTTAGGAACCCTAAAACCCTAAAAAACTTAGAAAATCCATAACTTGAGATTGGTTAGGAGTTGAGACTTATCCTTTGGGCATTGGTTTAGTATAGGATTAGGGGTCCTTTGAGTGGCATTTTTAATTTTTTATCTTAGGGTTTGCTTCTGATTTTGGTTTTTGTTTGATGTATTGTTCATAAACCCTAATTTGGGCTTCCATATGCATCCATCTTGCATTCTCTTGCATAACATGACTTGCCATGACATTCCATGCTTCCATGTGATTCATTTGACATCATAAGACATATTGAAAGCATGCTTGATCATTGCATCATGTATTTGCCATGTTGTATGCCATGTGCACTTCATAACTTGTCATGTATGTTCATGGTCCCTAGCTTGCTTCATTTGCATTCATGAACTTGTATGATAATTTCCATGTGCTGCCTCATGTTTGTAGCATCTCATAGCATCATTAGCATCATGTATATGTTTCTGATTTTGTTTCTCATCATGTCATCTCATCTCATTTTGCATTGCATTGCATCCCTTTTCTAACCTTTCAGGTGGTAAGTGACTTTGAGAAGTGAATTTGCCTTCACTTCTCATAACTTTTCTTTTCATCTCTCTTGCATCCATGCTGCATTTTTGTTTGTGTTTGAGATTGAGCTTGCTCATTCTTCTTCCTCCCACTTTCTTCCTTCAAGTGACTTGACTTCTTGAATGAAGCAAGTTGCTTTGCTTCTCCTGATCCTTTCATCTGCTTCCTGGTGGTTCCATTGAAGATTTCTATTGAAAACCTAACAAACCTTAGGAACAAACAAGCATGACAATGATTAGGGTTCTGATTAGTCTCCCCTCTTAGTTTTACCTTTGTGTCTCTTTTGAGTCTTCTCTTCTCACCTCATAATCAGGGACTAAACCCTAAAGGCTTTAAGGCTTTGTGATTAAGCTTATGCCTGCATCCTTCTCTTAGGATGGAGTGTATAACTTTAATCCTAAGTGTTAAACCCTTAATGTGTTTAACTCTTTTAATCAATTCACATAATAACCAAAAAGACACCACACTTGTAACTTGGGCCTTGCATTAGGGTTCTAATTCTTCCTTAATTGGTTAAGAAGGACTAACCCTAGTGTTAATGGACAAGTCCCCCTCATGTTGTCTTACAAATCATAAAAAACACTTCATCATCATATCATTAAATAAAATCCACTTAATCAAAGGTTTGTTTTGCCATGAGTTTAATCCCTAATCATGGATTAAGTTGAGGAGCTTTCCTCAGCTTAAACATTCTCATCTATTATCCTTCTATTAGGATGGTGTAATGAGTCTGTTTAATCCTTGATTATGGCTTAACCTCATTACTTAACACTAAACAAAAACCACAAAAACATTTAAATAATCACAAGTGGGTTAATGATCTTAATCCTATACCAAAGGTGATTAAGTGTGAGAATCTGACTTCACACTTAAGGTATTCTCATTACCCCTAATCAGAGGGAAGATGTGATGAGTTTACTAAATCCATTGGTTTAGGCTTAAGCTCATTAACTTATGACAAACTTTCAAAAGCAATAAAAGACTGAAAACTCAAAAAAAAAAAACAATAATCGTCTCCTTCGGGATTCTTTTCTCATCTCATTCACTCACAAACGAGAACTTGCTTCTTCCGTCTAATGCAAGACAGTTTGCACCTGAGCCAGACAGGTCATACACTTGAGCATAGACAAGCAAGCAGTTCACAAGTCAATTCACCTTTCAGTCTCTTTGGGTCGAACTACGGTGTTCTGACTTCCTCATTGCACGAGAGGATACGTAGGCATAACTTAACAGTTATCGAACAAAAGTCTCTGTATATTCCCCCTCTTTCAGCTTCACTCTTTAAGCCTCATGATCTTGAGCAATTCATTCTTATTCCTTACACTGACACTGTATATATCACATTCCACTTCTTTTACACTGACACCTGTACATCCTTTTCCAGCTCTTTTATACACAAATTGCACTGACACTACCCCTTTAAAACACAAATCTTTTAAGCGTGGATCCTGTCGAGTACGGCGGACAATCTGGGTGCTAATACCTTCCCAGGTTGTAACCAACCCCCTTTCTCAGTCTCTCTGGTTCGCAACCGTCTTATCCATGTCTTTCTAGGTCTATGCAGCATTACCTTTCCTCCGGGATAAAAATGCCTAGCTGGCGACTCTATTCATCTCCAGTGAGTTCACTGCTGTGTGTTCTCATTGTCCCTCTCGCCGACCGTTCGCGTCTGTACCTTTATTTGGGCCAGTCCCATTTATCGGGAGCGACACCATTCTGCTTCATCCAGTTTCACATCCATCATTACCCGTAAGGAGGGTAGCTCAACTTCAACAGGTAGGACAACATTCATACCGTACACAAGCTGATAAGGTGTTTCCCCAGTAGATGTTCTGATTGAGGTTCGGTACCCATGCAAGGAAAATGGTAGCATCTCATGCCAGTCTTTGTAGGTGACTACCATCTTTTGCACAATCTTCTTAATGTTCTTGTTAGCGGCCTCAATAGTGTCATTCATCTTTGGTCTGTAAGGAGAAGAGTTGTGATGTTGAATTTTGAAGTCCCGACAAAGTTTTTCCATCATTTTGTTATTCAAATTGGAACCATTATCAGTAATGATTCGCTCGGGAACTCCATATCGACAGATGATATCCCTTTTCAGAAAACGAGCTACCACTTGCCTGGTGACGTTTGCATACGAAGCTGCTTCGACCCATTTGGTGAAGTAATCAATGGCTACCAAGATGAATCTGTGACCATTTGAAGCAGTCGGTTCAATCTTTCCAATCATATCAATGCCCCACATGGTGAAGGGCCAAGGTGAAGACATTACATTCAAAGGGTTCGGAGGCACATGCACTTTATCTGCGTAGATCTGGAACTTGTGGCATTTTCTGGCATAGGCACAACAGTCTGCATCCATTGTGATCCAGTATTAACCCGATCTTAACAACTTCTTTGCCATTGCATGTCCTCCGGCATGGGTAAAGAAAGAACCTTCATGCACCTCGTGCATCAGTAGGTCTGATTCCTTCTTGTCAACACATCTGAGCAGGACCATGTCGAAGTTTCGCTTGAATAATGAACCATCAGCATTGAGGAAGAAACTATCGGTCAACCTTCTTAATGTCTTCTTATCATTTTATGATGCCCCAAGTGGGTATGTCTGATTCTCCAAGAAGCATTTGATGTCATGGTACCAAGGCTTTTTGTCACTAGCAGTATCCACCGAGAATACATATGCCGGTCTGTCCAGTCTAGATACCAAAATCCGAGGCACATAATTGACCGCTTGCACTTTGATCATGGATGAAATGGTAGCTAAAGCGTATGCAAACTGATTCTCATCTCGAGGGATGTATTCGAGCTTAACCGTTGTGAAGAAGGTCAACAATCTCCTTGTATAGTCACAGTATGGAATCAGATGCTCCTGGTGAGTGTACCATTTCCCGTTGATCTGGTTGATTACCAAAGTCGAATCTGTGAAATCATTCAATGGCTTCCTCAAGACCCATGATACAGGCTTCGTATTTTGCTTCGTTGTTAGTGCAGGCAAAGGTGAGTTTTGCCGAGAAAGGCATGTGAACTCCTTTAGGTGTAATAAGCACTGCACTAACTCCACGACTGATCATATTGACAGCCCCATCAAACATCATAGTCCATTCTTCCACTGGATCAGGCCCTTCAGTGTGAATAGGTTCTTCACAATCTTTTGCTTTTAAGTACATGATGTCTTCATCAGGGAAGTCAAATCTCATAGGCTGGTAATCATCAATGGGTTGCTCAGCCAGATAATCAAACAATACACTGCCCTTGATAGCTTTTTGAGAAATGTACTGAATGTCATATTCTGTTAGAATCATTTTCCATCTTGCAACCCTTCTGGTAAGTGTTGGATTCTCAAATATGTACTTGACTGGATCCATCTTTGAGATCAACAAGGTAGTATGAGTCAACATAAACTGTCTTAGTCGGCGAGCAGCCCACGCTAAAGCACATCAATTTTTCTCGAGCAGTGAAAAACATTGTTCACAATCGCTAAACTTTTTTCTTAGGTAGTATATTGCATACTCTTTTCGACCAAACTCGTCATGTTGGCCCAACACACACCCCATTGACCCTTCTAATACTGTCAGGTACATGATTAGAGGTCTTCCTTCAATTGGAGGCTCTTGCAGATATTCTTTGATCTTGTCAAAAGCTCTCTGACAATCGTCGTTCCACCTGACTGTCTGTTCTTTCCTTAACAGCTTGAACAAGGGTTCACAGGTTGCAGTGAGATGAGATATGAACCTTGATATGTAGTTCAATCTACCTAAGAACCCTCGAACTTCTTTCTCAGTCTTAGGTGCAGGCATTTCCTGAATAGCTTTGACTTTGTCGGGATCAACCTCAATTCCTTTTTCACTTACAATAAAACCCAGGAGCTTACCGGAACGTACCCCGAATGTGCATTTGTTGGGGTTCAACTTCAGCTGATACTTCCTCAGACGCTTAAACAACTTTATCAGATTCACCAGATGATCTTCTTCAGTGAGGGACTTGGTAATCATATCATCCACATAACATTCGATTTCTTTATGGATCATATCATGGAATAACGTTACCATAGCCCGTTAATATGTTGCACCGGTGTTCTTCAGTCCAAACGGCATTACCTTGTAATAAAATGTGCCCCAAGGTGTGATGAAATTTGTTTTCTCCATGTCTTCGGGTCACATCTTGATCTGATTGTATCCAGAAAATTCGTCCATGAAAGAAAATACCGAGAACTGAGCTGTATTGTCCACCAATACATCAATGTGAGGTAATGGGAAATCGTCCTTCGGGCTAGCTCTACTTAGGTCCCGGTAATCCACACACATACACACCTTGCCATCCTTCTTAGGTACGGGTACAATGTTAGCAACCCACGGCGGGTAACTAGTCACAACAAGAAAACCGACGTCCCACTGCTTTTGTACTTCTTCCTTAATTTTCATGGCCATATCTGGGCGAGTGCGGCACAAATTCTGTTTAACTGGTGTACAATCTTCTTTCAATGGTAGTCTGTGCATGACAATATCCGTATCTAGACCTGGCATATCTTGATAGGACCAAGCAAAGACGTCGACATATTCCTGCAGCATACTGATAAGCTGTTCTTTCACTGGAGCTTGCAGACTGGCCCCAATCTTCACTTCCTTCACATCTTCCTTGGTACCAAGATTGATAGTTTCAACCTCCTCCTGATGAGGAGTAATCACTTTTTCCCCTTTCCTCAACAACCTGGCCAACTCTTCAGGCAGCTCATAGTCTTCATCAACCCTTTCATCTGCTTGATTAATTGGATTGTCGAAGTCAAACAAGGTCATGGCAGTGCTGTTGTCGGTGCAATCTGGAGGATTATCTCTACAAGGGTTGAGATTTGTTCATTTTAGTGATTGATTTTAATCTTGTTCAGAAAAAGTGTGAATGAAGTTATTATTTTGAAAACATTTCCATTTATTGTTTTGTGCGAAAATAACAAAAATGAAAGACAGTGAGCGAAAAAGAAAATTGTTTGCAAAAGATGTCCAATGTTCATTGATATTCCATTTGCACAAAATACAAATATGGCCCTATTACAAAATGAGTCCTGACACCTTGGGCAAGATGCAGGACTTGATGCATACTTAAGCAGGAAATAATAATTACTTTGCAGGAGTAACCCTTATAATTTCCTGGGAAGAGCAATTAAGGACTTGTTGACCCGAGACTCTTGGACGAATCCAGCTTTCCAGATTGAGGTCGCTTTCAACCTCGTCTTCCACGTTATTGACAGCATCCGGGGTTAGCATTCCCTCACTTATGAACTTGGGCTCTTTAGAAGCCTCTGCTTGATCTTGTCGGGATGGTTTGTAACCCAAACCGAATCTGTCTTCTTTCTTGTCCACAGGTAGCAGCTTGCCCCAGCCTTGGGCGTTCCCATCTTCAACAAACTTCCGAGCTTGTTGGTAGGAGACAATTGAAGTACCCATCCTATCCTCTTGGGATGCAACAAATACTTCAATTATCGCCCCGTTGACGTTCAGTGCTTCGAAACCTTGGCTCATGGTTTCGTGGATCTAACCACCCATCTCAATGTATTTGTAGGTAGCCAGATGTCTAACAAAAATGTCTTCTTCCCCACAGATTGTGATAATTTTCCCTTCCCACTCGTATTTTAATTTCTGGTGAAGGGTTGACGTAACTGTGCCAACGGTGTGAATCCAAGGTCGACCCAACAAACAGTTGTAGGTCGGCTGAATGTCCATCACGTAGAAAGTAGTTTGAAAGACCAGCGGGCCAATTATCACAGGCAGCTCCACTTCTCCAAGAACAGACCTCTTAGAACCATCAAAAGCTCTGACCACCAGATTTCTTGGTCAGAGAGCTATTCCATCATATTCAAGCTTAACAAGGGCTTTCTTTGGCAAGACATTGAGTGAGGACCCAGTGTCAACTAGAACATGTGAAAGCACAACCCCTTTACACTCTAGAGTAATGTGAAAAGCTTTATTATGATAACGACCTTCCGTAGTCAAATCAGCATTGGTGAAGCCTAGTCCATGACTAGTATTAACATTAGAAACCACCATCTCTAGCTGATTAACCGTGATCTCCTCAGGCACGTAGGCTGCGTGCAAGACTTTAATTAATGCATCCCGATGAGCTTCGGAACACAATAACAATGATAGAATGGAGATCTTGGAAGGAGTCTGGTGGAGCTGATCCACAACCTTATAATCGCTTCTCTTGATTATCCTTATGAATTCATCCACATCCTGATCAAAGGACGTCTTCTGAGCTTCTTTCAAAACTGGTTCTTCAGGCACCACACCTTTACCTTAAGCCTTGGCAGAAGCCTCTGCCTCAACATTAACTCTCGGAACTTGTGATGCGAAGAGACGTCCGCTTCAAGTGAAGCCTCTGCCTCCCCCGACATTATCGATCTGTGGTGTATAAGTTGAATAATCAAGAGCGACTCTCTTCCCGTTGCAGTAGAGATCTGAACCATAGTGTCATGGCACAACATTGTCTTTTTCATATGGAATGGGCCCAGGTATTGTGATGGTGACTGGACTAACTGCGGCGGAAGTAGGAACTGTTATTGTCTGTGGATCGTAATAGATTATAATGGGATTTCTGACTGATGGTGGTGGTAAATGACGGAAGCTGGGTTGTTGTTGAGATTGTTGTTGAGATTGTTGTTGAAAGTTGTTGGAATCGGGGACCATTGTCGGGTCGTAGTATATGGTGACTGTGAAGATATCATTATTAATGGTTGTTGTTGTTGTAGAGGCGGATGCGATTGAACTGATGTCTGTTGGAGTAGTAGAAGAGATGATTGTTGACTTTGTAGAAGAGTCTGTCGGAACAATTGTTCTTAAAGTTATAAGAGGGGTGCTTGTTGGTGTTGTAGGAGGAAAAGTTGATGTTGTAGAAAACATAGATGTTATCTGCAAGATACCTTCTCTGATAAGACCATTGATGCCACTTTTTAAACTTGCACAACCATTGGCGGAAACTTTGCAAGATTCACAGCAGGCCTCAAAACTTGGGAACACCTGGCTCTTTAAAAGTTGGGCTTTAACCTCGGCCAGAGGTTTTGAATACTTGCAGTATCTTCAATTAGGTTCACTGGCTGATCCTCCTCAATTGCATTTATCATGGGCCCACCATGGCTAGGTATAGGATTCTTTGTGACATTAGGAGGAGGTGAAAAATTTAAAACCTTTGAATCAAATAAATCCTGGACCTTCATGTGCAAGGCTCTGCACTTTTCTGTTGCATGGCCAGGTGCATTGGAATGGAAGGCTCATCTGGCGTTGGCGTAGTAATTCCTTGGAAGGTTCTGAGGATCTGGTGGAGCCAGAGTCCTCAATTCAACAAGATTGAGTTTCAAAAGCTGTGGTAGTAAAGTGGCATAGGGCATCGGGATAAGATCAATTACCCTATTGATTTGAGATCGCCTTTGCTGGAAAGGACGTTGCTGTTGGTTGTTGTTGTTGTTGTAAGACCTTTGTTGAGGAAAATGTTGTTGCTAAGGGAAATTTTGTGGTTGTGGAATGTATTGTTGTTGAGGTGATGGAGTGGGAATAGTGACATCGGCTATTGATCTCGGCATGTACTAGGGCTTACCTCTGCCCATGTGTATTGAATTGGTTTCACCCGACCTGCGAGGCCCCGTAAAAGGTTTCCTCTGCTGCTGGAGCTGGCGCCATTATCAGAAATTTTACCCATCTTTAACAAACTTTCAATTCTCTCTCCTGCTATGTCCACATCAGCAAAGCTAGTGGAAAAGAAAGCAACCATCCTATCAATGTATGTCCCCTGTAGGGTGTTCATGAACATATCAACCATTTCTCTTTCCGACATTGGAGGTTGAACAGCAGTAGCTAACTATTTCCATCTCTGGGCATACTCTCGGAAGCTTTCTCTTGAGGATTGTGACATACCCATTAGGAGAGTTATGTTGGGAGCCATGTCTAAATTGTATTGTTATTGGCGTATGAAAGCCTAAGCCAAATCCTTCCAATTTCTGACTGTTGCTCTGGTCAGATGAGAGTACCACTCACGGGATGCCCCGGTCAAGCTATCTTCAAAGTAAAACATCCATAGCTTTTCATCCATGGTGTAAGCTTTTAATCTTCCCAGGAAGGACTGAAGATGGGTACGAGGACAAGAGGTGCCATTATATCTTTCAAAGCAGGGAGGTTTGAATTTGTGAGGAATTCTTACCCCTTCAACCAGGCCCATGTCCATAACTTCAAATCCTAAGGAGTTTTGGGACTCCAGAGATCTCAGCTTTTATGCTATTTCGTCTATACGGCGATCATATACTTCATCTCCAGCACCGACTACAGTGAATTGTTCCTCTTGAGGGTCCTCTTGCAAGGCACGCCCTCCAGTGTTACCTTGTGTATTCCTGATAGCATTAACTTCAGGGTTGAGATAAGGCCCAAACTCCGGGGGGTCAGTGCGTGGCTATACATGATCGTTGTTGCTGGTGCCTCCTGTACCTGGGTAATTTTCTTCAGGAGTTTGCCTCTCGACCAACTCTCTTAATCTTTCTTGGATTTGGGCCAACCCAGTCATTACTGCCATGAATTGGTTCATCTAAGCCCTCATCTCATTTCTTTCATTAGCCATCTGAGTTCTCACGTCAGTCAAATCTTTCTGAACTTGGTCCATCTATAAGCTCGGAAGGTTGTTTCTTGTAGGATACTAGTGAACTCTATTGATGGGGAAAACCCTCCTATGAGTAATGTTTCCTGAAACCACAACAAAGTGAGAAAACAACAACAAAAATACCTACAAAACAAAGAATGAGGTTAGTATGCAATGCAATATGTCTATTTGTCTTCCAAGGGTATCCGGTTTGGTTCTTTGGTTTTGACCTTTCAGACCTCGAGGAATGATGATGTTGAAGAGAAATGAAGCCCAAAGGATAACACACAAACCATATATTACTAATGCAAAGATACATAGTTTATGATTACAACAAGTTCCCATGATGGGTTAAAATACAACAAAATCAACAAAAAGTACAAACGAAATGAAGTACAAATACAAAGAAATCAAACATCTAGCCCGAAGTCATCCTCTTTGACTTCCTTCAGGAGAGCATCAGTCACTGGTCCCATTGGATGCTCTGTGATGGTCTTGATAAGAAGGTTTCTGGTAGCAATGGCACTTGTCAATTTCTTATACTTGTCTTGGTCTTTTGACCTCATCAACCCCGCCCGGGGCTTCAACTCAGAGATTTCCTTCTGTGCTGCTAACAAGGCTTCTTAACTCATCTTCTCATTAGCTTCTAGCTGCTATATCCTAGCCTGGGTCTTCTGATCTTCTTGTGAACGAGCCTCGGTAATTCTGATCCATCTAGCCTGACTCTCTTCCAAGTAGTGCTCACCTCTGGCTTTCTGAATCTTAGCTTCTTTGCCAGCATTCTTCAATACCAACTTCCCTGCTCGGGATCTTCTGATGTAATCATCTGTCTTCTCAATCTTGGTCATATGCTCGATCCGGAGCTTCTCTAACCTCTCATATTCCAGACGACTATCATTCCTCTCCCACGGGGTATTCTTTAGAGCTTCAGAAAGATGAGTGTTCCTTTCCTTCAACTTCTCAAATTCCTCTAAACTGACTGTAGCTATAGTCTCCACTGCTGATGGTCCAGGCACATCCTCCAGGGTGAATGGCATGCGGGTGATCTGTCCTCTGATGTGAGACCAATCAATGTACTGAGCTGAAGCTATGTTGTTGCACTTGCCAAGAATGGAAGTCTCTTTTGTCTGAATGTTATCCCAAGCTCAGGCTGCTTGTCGGATGATAGCATGATTATTCTGAATGTTACAGTAAAGGGTTTCTGATAAGTCCTTCTCTCTTGGTGGATGTACTAAGGCATATCCTAGCTGCCTTTTGAACAGCAAAGGATTGTAGTTGATGCAACCCTTCACTCCAATGAGAGGTACATTGGGATACTGCCCACAACTTGTAATTATGTCCCTGCCCTTGGTGCTCTGAGTGCACCACCTGATGTCTTCTGGAGTGAGAGCAATCATTCTCTTTACCCAATATCTTGACTGATGAGGATTTAAGAAAGCTTCTGTCTTTGGCAAATGTCTCAATAGCCAACATTCGAAGAGATGTGCACAACATCTGACTAATCTTCCCCTATGCTTCTCATTTCTCTGATGCACTGAGTAATAGAAATCCCCTAGCAAGGTAGAAATTGGATTCTTCAGCAAGAAGAGATCAATAGCATTATTGCTTACAAACTTAGGCTCGTCTGCAAACAAGATGATACCATATATGCTAAGGGCTAAGAGAGCACAAACAGTGTCCCACTTCCCTACTGCAGCATGACTGGTGGCCTGAGTGATTAAGAAATCCAAATGGAGGCCTGGGATTCCAGCCTTAGTAGTCATATTCTGATCAATGATGGTGGTTTCCAAATACATGGCCTTAGCAATATCCTCATTCCTAGGAGCAGTCATCTCAGGGTTGAAAGGAATCCCCCTCCTAATGGGGACACCCAACAACATGGAAAATTCTTCTAACAAAGGACCCAACTGAAAGTTTGGGAAAGTGAAGCATCTGAGAGGAGGGTCATAGAACTGAAGGCAAGTGTAAATCATGCTCCTCTATGATGCATCCAAGTCCATGATCATGTCCATAATACCACCATAGTGTTCCCTGAATAAAGGGACATGATCAGGAGTGATAAGTGTCTGGATCTTCCTGATGCCTGCTAGGGAGGGCTCAAAGAAATGATAATTAATGTTGCTCTTCCTGGATGGGTCCATACTGATAATGGATGCTGATGCAGATAATTGAGGAGAAACACTGATGAAGGCAACTGTAGAAGATACTGAAGAAGATCTTTGATGAAGATAACTGATGAAGATGTCTGATGAAGAAGATCTCTGAGAATAATATCTGATGAAGGTGGCTGAGCAGAAGAATAGTAAAAACCAAACCAAACATGATGTGGATACCCTGTAAAACAAATAGACAAATGTTAAAATGATGCAAAATGATGTATGCAGAATGATATGCAAGGGTTTGTGATCAAGTGCTGGATCTGTTATCTGCTTTGATAGGGTCCATGTGTGTTTAGAAATCCAGATGAAGGCTTAGAGAAGTGTAAACACCCCAAATTTGCCCTCACTATTTTCACACCATTGGCTTGTGATCTTTCATGTTTGCATTAGTATAAGCATACCATCTCATATTGCATTTTTGTTTCACTGCATAGTTCAAGTTCATCTGCATCTAGGGTTTGTGATCTGAGCAATCCAATGATCCATCTGAGCCACTCCAAAGGCCTCCAATTGTTCCAAGAGGGTCCATGAGTTTAATAGAAGATATTGCAAGTATTCAGACACCTTTGGCAGAGGTTAAGGCCCAACTTTTGAAATGCCAAGTGTTTCTAGGTTGTGGGGCCTGTTGTGAATCATGCAAACTTTCCGGGAATGGGTGTGCAAGCATGAGGAATAGCATTAATGGCTTGATTAAATAAGGCATTATGCAAATAGCCACAACCGCTTCTACAACACCAGCAACTCCTTTTACAGTAACAAAGGATTCTTCTACAACTGCAACAACAATTGTTCCAACTGATTCATCTACAACTTTAGCAACCATTTTTTCCTTCACTTCAACAAACAGCAGTTCCATTTCATCTCCTTCTACAACTCCAGTAACCACCAACAATGATGTCTCCACAATTACAATTTATTATGACCCGACAACGGTCCCGAACTCCAGCAACTTTCAACAATCTCAACATTAGTTTCAACCAAGCTTCAATTCACCACCACCAACATCCACTGGAAGTCCCGTCACTATCTTTTATGATCCACAGACAATTATGGCTCCAACATCTGCTGCAGTAAGCCCAGTCACCATCACGGTGCCAGGGCCAATTCCATATGATAAAGACAGTGTTGTACCATGGCATTATGGTGCTGACCTTTACTGCAACGGAGAAAAAGTCCTTCTTGATTCTTCAGTTCCTACTCCCCAAGTGGATAATGTCGGGGGGAGGCGGAAGCTTCACCCGAAGAGGACGTCTCTTCGCATCACAAGCTCCCAGAATTAATACTGAGGAAGAGGCTGCTGCCAAAGCCAAAGGGAAGAGTGTGATACCGGAAGAATCTACATCTAAAGAGACTCATAAACCATCCTTCGATCAGGATGTGGATGAATTTATGAGGATAATTAAAAGAAGTGACTACAAAGTTGTGGACCAGCTCCACCAGACTCCTTCTAAGATCTCTATATTATCCCTGCTGTTGTGTTCCGAGGCCCATCGGGATGCACTACTCAAAGTTATGCACGCTACCTACGTGCCAGAAGAGATCACAGTGAATCAGCTCGAAATAGTGATGTCTAATGTCAATATTAGCCATGGGATAGTTTTCAATGATGCTGATTTGACCACAGAAGGAAATCACCACAACAAAATTTTGCACATAACCCTGGAGTGCAAAGGAGCTGTACTATCTCATGTTCTTGTAGACACTGGGTCCTCACTCAATGTCTTACCCAAGAAAGCTCTTGTCAAGCTCGAATATGATGGAATATCTCTCCGACAAAGCAACCTTGTGGTCAGGGCTTTTGATGGCACCAAGAAATCTGTTCTTTGAGAGGTGGAGCTACCAGTGATAATCAGTTCGCAGGTCTTTAAGACTACTTTCTATGTGATGGACATTCAGCCGGCCTACAGCTGTTTGTTGGGTCGACCATGGATTCACGCCGCAGGCACAGTAACATCGAACCTTCACCAGAAATTGAAATATGAGTGGGAAGGACAGATTATCACCATCTGTGGTGAGGAGGACATATTTGTTAGCCATCTGGCTACATAAAAGTATATTGAGATGGAAGATGAAATCCATGAAACAATGAGCCAGGGGTTCGAGGCCCTGAATGTCAATGAGGCGACGACTGAAGTATTTGCTGCATCCTAGGAGGATAGGATGGGTACTTCAATTGTCTCCTATCAGCAAGCCCGAAAGGTTGTTGAAGATGGTAATGCCCAAGGATGGGGCAAGCTACTACTAGTGGAAAAGAAGGAGGACAGATTCAGTTTGGGTTACAAACCATTCCGACAAGATCAACCAGAGGCTGTAAAAGAGCCCAAGTTCATTAGTGGGGGGATGCTCGCCCCAGATGCTGTTAACAATCTGGAAGACAAGGCGGAAAGCGACCGCAACCTGGAGAGTGGGATACGTCCAAGGATCCCGGGACGCCAAGTCCTTAATTGGTCTTCCCAGGAAATTATAAGGGTTACTCCTGCAGAGTAATTATTATTTCCTCTCTTTTTTAGCATGCATCAAGTCCTGCATCTTGTCCAAGGTGTCAGGACTCATTTTATAATTGGGCCATATTGTAATTTTGTGCAAATGAATTATCAATGAATATCAGACATCTTTTGCAAACAAGTCTCTTATTTGCTCACTGTCTTTTCATTTTTCACTTTTGTACAAAACAATAAAATGACAATGTTTTCAAAATAACTAACTTCATTTTCACTTTTTCTAAACAAGATTAAAATTGATCACTAAAACGAACGAATATCAACCCTTGCAGAGATTATCCTCCAGATTGCACTGACAACAACACTACTATGACCTTGTATGACTTCGACAATCCAATTAATCAAGCTGATGAAGAGGTTGAAGAAGACTATGAGTTACCTGAAGAGTTAGCCAGGTTGTTGAGGCAAGAAGAGAAAGTAATTACTCCTCATCAGGAGGAGGTTGAAACTGTTAATCTTGGAACCGAAGAGGATTTAAAAGAAGTGAAGATTGGGGCCGGCCTGCAAGCTTCAGTGAAAGAACAACTCATTGACATGCTTGGAGAATACGTCGATGTCTTTGCTTTGTCCTATCAAAACATGCCAGGTCTAGATACGGATATTGTTATGCACAAGCTACCTTTGAAGGAATATTTTCCCTCCAGTGAAACAAAATCTACGCCGTACTCGTAGAGATATGGCCATGAAGATTAAGGAAGAGGTACAAAAACAGTGGGACGCCGGTTTCCTTGCTGTAACTAGTTACCTGTCGTGGGTCACTAATATTGTGCCAGTGCCTAAGAAGGATGGAAAAGTACGGATGTGTGTGGATTACCGGGATCTGAACAGAGCTAGCCCGAAGTATGACTTCCCATTACCTCATATTGACGTATTGGTGGACAACACAACTCAGTTCTCGGTATTCTCTTTCATGGATGGATTTTCAGGGTATAATCAGATCAGAATATCACCTGAAGATATGGAGAAAACAACATTCATCACACCTTGGGGCACAATTTGTTACAAGGTAATGCCTTTTGGACTAAAGAATGTCGGTGCAACTTATCAACGGGCTATGGTGACATTATTCCACGACATGATCCACAAAGAAATTGAATGCTACGTGGATGACATGATTGCCAATTCCCTCACTGAAGAAGACCATCTGGTGAATCTGCTGAAGTTGTTCAAGCGTTTGAGAAAGTATCAGCTGAAGCTAAACCCCAACAAATGCACATTCGGGGTACGTTCCAGTAAGTTGCTGGGATTTATCGTAAGTCAAAAGGGAATCAAAGTTGATCCTGACAAAGTCAAAGCCATTCAAGAGATGCCTGCACCTAGGAATGAAAAGGAAGTTCGAGGGTTCTTAGGTAGATTGAACTACATATCAAGGTTCATATCTCATCTCACTACGACCTGTGAACCCCTGTTCAAGCTATTAAGAAAGGAACAAACGGTTAGGTGGAATGAAGATTGTCAGAAGGCTTTGGACAAAATCAAGGAGTACCTGCAAGAACCTCCAATTCTTATGCCTCCAGTTGAAGGAAGACCTCTAATAATGTACCTGACAATATTAGAAGGATCAATGGGGTGTGTGTTGGGCCAGCATGACGAGTCTGGTCGAAAAGAGTATGCAATATACTACCTAAGCAAAAGGTTTACCGACTGTGAACAACGTTATTCACTACTCGAGAAAACTTGCTGTGCTTTAGCGTGGGCTGCTCGTCAACTAAGACAATATATGTTGACTCACACTACCTTGATAATCTCAAAGATGGACTCCGTCAAGTACATATTTGAGAAGCCAGCACTTACCGGAAGGGTTGCAAGATGGCAAATGATTCTGACAGAGTATAACATTCAGTAAACATCTCAAAAGGCCATCAAGGGCAGTGTGCTGTCTGATTATCTAGCTGAGTAACCCATTGATGATTACCAGCCCAGAGATTTGACTTCCCTGATGAAGACATCATGTTCCTGAAAGCAAAAGATCATGAAGAGCCTGTTCACACTGAAGGGCATGACCCAGAAGAAGAATGGACAATGATGTTTGATGAGGATGTCAATATGAATGGTCTTGGAGTTGGTGCAGTGCTCATTACACCTAAAGGAGTTCATATGCCTTTCTCGGCAAAACTCACCTTCGCGTGCACTAACAACGAAGCTGAATACGAAGCCTGTATCATGGGTCTTGAGGAAGCCATTGACCTCAGGATCAAAACGTTAATTGTATTCGGAGATTCAACTTTGGTAATCAATCAAACCAACGGTAAATGGTACACTCATCAAGAGCATCTGATTCCATATTGTGATTATACGAGGAGATTATTGACTTTCTTCACAACAGTCAAGCTTGAGTACATCCCTCGAGACGAAAATCAGTTTGCAGATGCTTTAGCTATCATTTCCTCCATGATCAAGGTTCAAACTGCAAATTATGTGCCTCGGATTTCGGTATCCAGACTAGACCGACCAGCATACGTATTCTCTGTGGACATTGCTAAAGATGACAAGCCTTGGTTCCATGACATCAAATGCTTCTTAGAAGATCAAACATACCCACCTGGGGCATCATCTAATGACAAGAAGACATTAAGAAGGCTGGCCGGTAGTTTCTTCCTTAATGCTGATGGCTCATTATACAAGCGAAACTTTGACATGGTTCTTCTCAGATGTGTTGATAAGAAAGAGGCAGATTTGCTAATGCACGAGGTGCATGAAGGATCTTTCGGTACCCATGCTGGAGGACATGCAATGGCCAAGAAATTATTAAGACCAGGTTACTACTGGATCATGATGGATGCATACTTTTGTGCCTATGCCAGAAAGTGCCACAAATTCCAGATCTACGCGGACAAAGTGCATGTGCCTCCAAATCCTTTGAACATGATGTCTTCACCTTGGCCCTTTGCCATGTGGGGCATTGAAATGATTGGAAAGATCGAATCGACTGCTTCAAATGGCCACAGATTCATCCTGGTAGCTATTGATTACTTCACCAAATGGGTTGAAGCAGCTTCGTATGCAAACGTTACCAGACAAGTGGTAGCCAGATTCCTGAAAAGAGACATCATCTGTCGATATGGAGTACCCGAGCGAATCATTACTGATAATGGTTCCAATTTGAACAACAAAATGATGAAAGAACTATGCCGGGACTTCAAAATCCAACATCCCAACTCTTCTCCTTTCAGACCAAAGATGAATGCCGCTGTCGAGGCAGCTACCAAAAACATCAAGAAGATTGTGTAGAAGATGGTGGTTACTTACAAAGACTGGCATGGAATTCTACCATTTGCCTTGCATGGGTATCGAACCTCAATCAGAACATCCACTGGGGCAACACCTTATCAGCTTGTGTACGGTATGGAGGTATTCCTACCTGTTGAAGTTGAGCTACCCTCCTTACAGGTACTGATGGATGTGAAGCTGAATGAAGCAGAATGGGTCCGGTCTCGGTACAACCAGTTGAATCTGACCGAAGAAAAGAGATTAGCTGCTATCTGCCATGGGAAGTTATATCAGAAAATAATGAAGAAAGCCTTCGATCAGAAAGTCAGACTTCGGGAATACCAAGTGGGAGATCTTGTGCTGAAAAGTCTTCTTCCTCCTCATATAGACCACATGGGCAAGTGGACTCCAAACTACGATGGTCCCTTCATAGTAAAGAAGGTTTTATCTAGTGGAGCACTGATGCTCACTACTATGGATGGTGAAGATTTCTTGTCCCCTGTGAATTCAGATGCAATTAAAAGATACTTCGCATAAAATGACCCGCTGGACATAAAAACACAATGTAAGTCCAGGAAAAAATAGGGCATCCCGGCGAGTCAAAAACAGAATAAAAGACTCGGGAAAAAATAAGGGAAAAATCAAAATAAATGTACACCCGCTGAGTTGAAAAGCCGCATTGGACAGCTCAGGCAAAAATGGGTATCCCGGTGGATCGAAAACCCGAAAGGGCGATCCACGCAAAATCAGGGAATAAGCTAACAACTACATTCTGAATTCGTCTGTATCATTTACAACACGACAAGCTTCAAAAGGATAAATCATCTGTCAGAATCAACCTTCTTCAGAAAGCAAGATAAGAAGAACGTCAAGGTCATACAGGTCATAGCAAAGGAAGCTCACCGAAACATCGTCAACATTGCGAACACTTTTACTTATTCAATTTGTAGCAATCTCCTTATTCTAGGAGATTTGTTTCTTTGACTGTATTTGCCAATTCAGGGCACCCAGATTAATAAAATCAAAGTTTTTAGTCACACCTCTTCTTGTACATTTTTGTTTCGTTTGCAAAATGTCCAATATCCATGATATAATATTTGCATAAAACAAATGAGTCATTCTTAGTAAATGCTTGCAGGAAATATATTTACTCTCAGGAATATCTAGTTCCTATGACGGAATCCGGTAAGGGATACCTCGGGATACTCGTGCGTTTCTCTTGTCTTAACAGGTTGCAGTTATTCAATACGCAGTATGGGGCATGCCAAGAAAACTTCCCCAACATGCTTCCCCCCCGAACAATATCTGGAATGCTTTTCCCCAGCAGAGTTGTCAAAGCCTCCTCATCCCCAGCACAAATCTACTCGACAGGAGCATCTCCAACATATCTCCCCATAGAAGTTCCAGTCTCTCCCCAGAAGAGCAATGCCTGAAACCCTTACACAACAAAGTGAAGGAAGCTTCCTTACCCCCAGCTGGGTTTCTACTTACAGGATAGGTCTATCAATGATCTATTTCCCCACGCAGAATCATATCCTAACAGATCCACCAATGATCTTCCCCAGCTGGGATATCCCTCCAAGCAGATCATCCAGAGATCTTTTCTTCAGTGGGATCCGAATCCCAGATCGGTTTCTCTTTTGCATAATCATAGCATTTGCATCATATTCACCATAGAGCGTAGCATTCCGTCTAATACGGAGCATTACGGCAAAAATCAAACATTTGCATGATCACAAGCCAGGTTCGAGCCAGTCACCTGCAATTACCATCAGTATTTCATCAGGCAAATACACCCCTGCACATAAAAGCCAAAGCGTCCCCTTTGCACTCCCAAATACAGATACCTGTACATACCTTTTTGAAACTCATTCGTGTCACTTCTCCCCAGCACAGTTTCCCAAACACTTATCATAAACCAAACACTTGTCTACAACACATTCCTTTCGACACTCGTCTGTGTCATCCTATCCCCTACAAGTCACCTGAACACCTTTTTCACCCTCACCTACAAATGTTTGTACATATTCGACACTCGTCCGTGTCATACATTCCCCAGCAGGTCGAACACTCGTCCGTGTCTTGCTCATACTTCACCAACATTACTCACTCATACTTATACATAAGTCTCTGATACTCGTCAATATCTTATATATATATAACATTTCCCACAAATTCGACACTCGTCCGTGTTCTTTGTTAACCAGTTGGTACTCGTCCGTATCATCATCTCTGAACACGCGTCAGCGTTTGTGTCTACCGATACTCATTTGTATCATGGTCTTAAGGATGCTCGTCCGCATCTTTAATCTATACACAGCATCAAACACTTATACCTTTTATTCTAGAAAGCGGAAACACTCATCCGTGTTTACCATCCCCAGCAGAACAACTTTTCTTCTATCCGACATTCGTCCTATGTCGTGATACTTTTGGCAGCCATACCCTGCCAGGTGATCGTCCTTCACCTTTTGATGAACGTCCCTCATCCTTTCCCCAGTGGAGTCTCCATTATTGGAACCCTTCCCTATCCGGAATTCGTCCTATGTCGTGATATAGAGCAGCCGTACCCTGCTAGGTGATCGTCCTTCACCTTTTGATGATCGTCCTTCATCATTTTATCCGATGACCGTCCCCATCGTTGATTTTGTTATCCGACATTCGTCCTATATCGTGATGAACCCCGAGAGCATCCGTACCCTGCTAGGTGATCGTCCTTCACCTCTTGATGATCGTCCTTCATCATGCTTATCCAATGGTCGTCCCCATCGTCGACCTTTTCTATCCGACATTCGTCCTATGTCGTGATAAAGAGCATCCGTCCCTTGCTAGGTGATCGTCCTTCACCTTTGATGACCGTCCCTCATCATTATTTCATTTATTCTTTAACCGATGGCCGTCCCCATCGTTGTTTACTTTACTTTCCCTACCTGATGGCCGTCCCCATCAAGGTATCTTTACCTTTCCCCAGCTTGTCGGTCGTCCCCATCATTGCTTAAGCTTACCGCTTTATCCCCAACAGTCTTCCTCTGCTCGATGGTCATCCTGCATCGCCCGCATCTAATAACCATACTATATTGTCTTTTACAATTTATATCCCTCTTCTTCCTCTCCCCAACGAGTGCAAATTATGGACTGTCTTTGGTATTCAACCACAAGTTATCTTGTTTGTCTATTAAGCCAGGCGTTTACATCCTGCACAGCTAACTCATGTTTGAATAGGGGCAGTTGTAAACACCCCAAATTTTCCCTCACTAATTTCAAACCATTGGCTTATGATCTTTCATGTTTGCATTAGTATAAGCATACCATCTCATATTGCATTTTTGTTTCACTGCATAGTTCAAGTTCATCTGCATCTAGGGTTTGTGATCTGAGCAATCCAAGGATCCATCTGAGCCACTACAAAGGCCTCCAATTGTTCCAAGAGGGTCCATGTGTGTTCCATCATCATATTATATCCCTCAAAGTTCAAGGAAGTCAAGAAATCACAAGAACTGGCAAGGCATGGAAGCAGAGCTAGGGTTTTCACTACACAGATGACCAAAATTAGGGTTTTGGTTTCAGAGGCCATAACTCCAAATTGTTTGGTCACTCTGGTTTCTAATGTTCTTAAGATGTTATAAGGATCATATGTACCAAGTTTGATGAGGAAATTCACTATGGAAGTCATTTGTTCACTGGGTAACTTCTTGAGCAAGTCATAGCAAAATCAGGGCATCTGAGGCCCCCAACAATGGAACCAAAGGGGTATTTTCATCAAATTGAAGTTATATGATCTTTATTTGATCATTGAAGATCTTGGAAGTTCACTAAATTGAAGAAATTTGAGCTAAACCAAAAGTTGCCAAAAATGGAAATAACTTGTAATGGAAACTTTCCATTTTGGGAAAGTTCTTCAACCTCCTCTTTCTCAATCAAAAATGCTTCAAATGAAAAATTCTTGGTCAGGAAAGTTGTAGATTAGGTCTTTCCCTTTTCAAAAAGTACAAGAACATGTTCTAATTCATTATGCAACTCAAGTTATGATCCTTCAAAGATGGCAAAAATCCTATAATTTTCAAGAATGCACCAAAGTGGATTTTTTGCAAAACCACATGCCAAGCCATTTCATGACCTCTAATGCATCTCTAAACATCATACCATCATAGTGCAACTCATTTTGATCAGAATTGGCCCAAGAATCATACACTTTCATGCCTTGAACTTCAAGAAATTCCAAAAGGGCCAAAACATCTCAAATTTGCAAAATGGTACAAAACTTCCCATACACTTATGCCAGCATGCCAAATCTGTTTCTGTGGACCTCCTTGAACCCAGCTGAGGCCAGGTACCCCTTGCAACCAGGCCTGCCATGTCCCATACCTCAAGTACAACCAAACTTGACTTTTTGCAAAATCACCCATACCAATCAGCATAGCCCACACCAACTCTTCTGTCCTATCAAGACATGATATGTGGACTTTATGCAAGCCATAACACACAACACATTGCCCTGAATCATCCCACAACTCAAGAAAACAAAAATCCTCAAGAAGCTTTCCCTCTTCGAAACTCAGAAACCAACCATCAAAACTTCAAACAAACTTCACCATTCAACTCAGCATCACTCATAAAACATTTCCCACCCTCCATTATAGCCTGAAACATCACAAAACCAAAACACGATTTCTCACATTTCAAAATTGAAACTTCAAAGTAGCCCAAATAAATTCATTCTAAGCATCAAAGCATTCTCAGGAGGTCCATTGGGGTTATTGACACCAAGGAAAGACCCAGATAGCTCAAACTGAGAAAGCTCAAGCTCAGGTATCATCAAGAACTTTTTTTCCAGAAACATATTTTTAAGTTCCTAAATGATTCTTCATGCTTCACTGATCATGCTGATATAATTTGTTTCGAAAATGGTTAAGTATTAAGCATGTATTGAGTTTCTGAAATTTTTGTTCAGTTTCACGTTTTGCTTCGAATCTCATGATTGATGAATGATAAATGTGTTTAGAGGGTAGATTCATGTTTAGGAAGATTATGGGAGTGATTTTGGAGCTTTAGAGCTCTTGATTTAACCTAGGGAAGAAGATAGGGTGAAGGTCTCACCAGAGAAGATGACCGGAGCACTGTTCCGGTCATCTGAAAGTGATTAGGGCTTAATTAGGGTTTTATTTTCCATACGCGTTCTGGGCCTTTGGATCAGGATTAGATTAGGAACGAGTGGTCAGGATTAGTTCACTTAGGGTTTAATTTTGATTAATTAAATTAATTAAATAATTAGGCCAGTTTGAATGTGAATCATTGGATCTGGCGCGCAGTCAATTCCCTCTATTTTCCCTTTGAATTTCTGCCACTAGATGTGATTACTTCCCATTTATTTGATTTTTAATTCATTTTCTTGCATTTTCTTTCCACATTTATTTTAAAATAGCAAAAATCATTAAAACAATCTGAAATTTTTTATCATAACTTTTATTAATTTTCAGAAACCAAAAATATTTTTATTTTTATATTTTGCATTAAAAAAGTATTTTTAAATCATTTAAATGTTTTATTTAATTAGTTAATTGATTTTAATTAATTAAAAATACATTTAAGTATTTAAAAATCACCAAAAAAATCAAAGAACATTCTTAGACATTTATAAACATTTGCAAACTCACCATACAAATTTTTTTTTGAGTTTAATCATGCTTTGACATTTTTCAATGAATTAGGGTTCTTAAAATTGTTCATTTTCTAACCCTAACTTCAAAAATTCATAACTTTTAAACCAAGTTGAGTTTGTGAATGATTCTCTTGGCATTGTTCTATGCATGACTTCTAGTTTCTAAAAACATTTTTGTTTCATTTTTATCTTGCATTTTCAATTTGTTTGGCATTTTACATTGAAGATCACCCAAAAAACCCTAGAAACTTAGGAAATTCATAACTCCCTCTAAGTTTAGCTTATGACCTCCGCCTTTGGATGGTAACCTAGTATAGGTTTAGTGTTCCTTTGAGTGCATTTTCATTTTTTTATAATGTCATTTGCTAGTGTCTTTGCCATTTGCATCTCATCCTTTCATAAAACCCTAATTTTGCATCTTCACTTGCATTCATCTTGCATATGCATCCATACATGAACTTGCCATAACATTTCATACATTCACATGTAATCTTAGACATCTTAGGACATGTTAGAATCATTATTGATCATTTCTTCATTCATTTTCCATGATTTGCATTCATTTCCTTTCATTGACTTTCATGAACTTTCAAACTTCAAAGCATGCTTCCATTTGCATCTCATCTTTGTATGACCATTCATTGCACTTTGTATGCCTTTGAATCATGTCATAGCATCATTTACCTCATGTTTTTGCTTCTGGTTTTGATCTTTGTCATTGCATATGCATCATTCCATTTCATTTCTTTCCTTATGCATCTTGTGCTAATTTTTCAGGTTAATGGTAAGTTGTTTGAGAGGTGAATTTGCCTTCACCACCCACTTCTTCTCATCTTTTTATACTGCATCTTTGCTGCATTTTTTATTGTCTTTGAGTGGGCTTGCTCACTTGTGTTCATCTCTCACTTTCTTTCTTTAAGTTACTTATCTTCTTCAATGAAGTAAGTAACTTATTTCTTCTGCTTCTTCCTCCTTCCATCTGCTTCTTCCATTGGTGGCTTCCTTGAAGATCTTTCTCAGGCCTTACAAACCATAGGAACATCCAAGCATGATAATAATTAGGGTTGTGATTAGTCCCCCTTATCTTTTACCTTTGAGTCTTCTTTGTGTCTCTTTTCTTATCTCATCATCAGAGACTAAACCTTTAATGCTTTAGGACTTTGGAATTAGGGTTATGCCTGCATCCTTCTCTTAGGATGGAGTGTATAACTTTAATCCTAAGTGTTAAACCCTTAATTTGTTTAAACCTCTTAATCAATCAATTTAATAAACACTAAGACATTAACTTGTAACTTTGGCCTTACATTAGGGTTCTAATTCTTCCTTTATGGTTAATAAGGACTAACCCTAGTGTTTAATGGACAAGTCCCTCTCAAGTTGTCTTACAAACCATAAAATCCATTTCTTAATCTCATTCCTTTAAGTAAAATCCATTTAATAAAGGCCTTGTTTTGTCATGAATTTAATCCCTAACCATGGATTAAGTTTAGGTATCTTCCTCAACTTAAGTGCTCTCATCTATTATCCTTTTATTAGGATGGTGTAATGAGTTCACTAACCCTTGATTATGGCTTAAACTCATTACTTAACACTAAACAAAAACCCAAAAACATCTAAATAATCACAAGTAGGTTAATGATCTTAATCCTATATTATCAGGGCAATTAAGTTGAGATGCTTATCTCACACTTAAAGTATTCTCATTATCCCTAATCAGGGATGATATAATGAGTTTACAAGCCTTTGGTTTAGGCTTAAGCTCATTAACTTATGAAAAACACCAAAAACAATAAAAGACTGAAAACACAAAAATAAACAATAATCGTCTCCTTCGGGATTCTTTTCTCATCAAACTCGTTCATAAACGAGAACTTGCTTCTTCCGTCCAATGCAAGATAGTTAGCACTCGAGCCAGACGAGTCATACACTTGAGCATAGACAAGTAAGCAATTCACCAGTCAATTTATATTTCAGTCTCTTTGAGTCGAACTACGGTGTTCTGTTTTCCTCATTGCATGAGAGGATACGTAGGCATAACTTAACTGTTATCGAACAAAAGTCTCTTTGTCATCCCCCTCTTTCAGTATTCCTTTTCTGAGCCTCAATTCCTGAGCAATTCACTCATTTTTTGCACTGACACTTGTATATTCTTTTCCAGCTTTTGCACACAGATAGCACATACACCTACCCCTTTAAATACAATCTTTTAAGCGTGGATCTCGTCGAGTACAACGGAAAATCTGTGTGCTAATACCTTCCTAGGTTGTAACCAACCCCCTTTCTCAGTTTCTCTGGTTCACAACCGTCTTATCCATATCTTTTTTCTAGGTTTATACAACATTACCTTTCCTTCGGGATAAAAATTCCTAGGTGGCAACTCTATCCATTTCACTTCACCTTCATCTTCAGTTCATCTTTCGCCGACCATTCGCGCTTGTACCGGGATGCAAATCTTCAGGAGCGACAACTTGGCGACTCTGCTGGGGACACCTTGTATTGCAACCAGGGATTCTGGTTCTTTTTGTGGGTTCCTCCTAGCGCTTGTTTGATTTGTGTTTACGGGGGCGTCATGTGCTACTTGTGCTTATTTATTTGTTTCTTTATTTATTGCTTTATTTACACCTTTATTTATTGCTTTCATTTACAACTTTTATACATTTCATACTGTCATTATCATATGTGTTGGATCTGCTGTTTCCTTGGTGGGTGAGGATCATTGAGTGATTAAGGTTCCATACCGGGGTCCTAAGTGACACATAGGCTAGAGTGGCTTCATATTCTTTCCCATTCCCTTTCGGTCTGGTGCGGGAATATGAAACACGGTTCAGACATGGGTTTCTTCTTGAGAACTCTGTGCTACGGATTTCCTGTACTACTAGGGCTATCTGGGAAGCCTGCTAAGTCTGGATGACCTTTTTATGACCTTCAACATCTGAGGTGAATTAGAGGAGGATCTTTTATGGTTATTGTAAACACTGTGCCTCCGGGTTAGAAGTGTTTACACTTCTCATAACTGATCCAAGTCTGAGGATCCTTGTTCTAGAACATTACATGTGAGGGGGTTGGAATGTTTACAGGTTTGCAGGAACCCTTGGCCTCATCATACCCTGTTACCAGTTTTGTTTTAAGAATGTACCACTTTGGACAGTTCTTGTGAAACCCTGGACTTGTCACTCTTTATTTGAGTCCCCCACCTGGTTACTGGATTTCTAAACCTCCATCCGGACTTTTGAACACACATGGACCCTATCAAGGCATATACCAGATCCAGCACTTGATCACAAACCCTTTGCATATCATTCTGCATACATCATTTTGCATCATTTAACATTTTTCTATTTGTTTTACAGGGTATCCACCTTTTTATCTTTGTTTTAGTTTTGACACGTTCTGTTGATCAAACTTCTTTAGTTATCTTCTCCAGCACCTTCATCAGTTTGTTAGAGACTCTTCTCCAGTTATCCTCACCAGGGACCCCTCTCCAGCACTTTCTCCAGCTATCTTCATCAGTCTTCAGCAGCTACCTTCATCAATAGTTTCCTCAGTTTTCTTCACCAACACCCATCATCAGCATGGACACTTCCATGAAGAGCAACATCACATACCACTTCTTTGAGCCTACCCTGACAGGCATCAGACAAATCCAATCTCTCATTACTCCTGATCATGTCCCTTTATTCAGGGAACATTATGGAGGCATATTGGACATGATCATGGACCTGGATGCATCCCAGAGGAGCATGATCCATACTTGCTTGCAGTTTTATGATCCTCCTCTCAGATGCTTCACATTCCCTGATTTTCAGTTGGGACCTCTGCTAGAAGAATTTTCCATGTTGTTAGGAGTTCCTATCAGGAGAGGGATTCCTTTCAACCCTGAGATGGTTGCTCCAAAGAATGAATACATAGCTAAGGCATTGCATTTGGAGTATGTCCTTATTGATCAGAGCATGACCACCAAGGCTGGAGTTCCAGGCCTCCACTTGGATTTCTTGATCTCCCAGGCCACCCTGCATGCTGCAATAGGGAATGGGGATGCTGTTTGTGCACTCTTAGCCCTCAGCATATATGGAATTATCTTGTTTGCATATGAGCCAAAGTTTGTAAGCAAGAATGCTATTCACCTATTCTTACTAAGGAACCCAGTGCCTACCTTGCTTGGAGACTTCTACTACTCAGTGCACCAGAGGAATGAAAAGCAAAAAGGAAGATTGGTCAGATGTTGTGCACCCCTCTATTACTGCTAGTTATTAAGACATTTTCCAAAGTCAAACACTTTCCTGAACCCTCATCAGCCAAGGAACTGGGCTAAGAGATTGATTTCCCTGACATCAGAAGACATCAGATGGTGCACTCAGAGCACCAAGGGCAAGGACATCATTACTAGCTGTGGACAATATCCTAATGTGCCTTTGATTGGAGTAAAGGGTTGCATCAACTACAACCCTTTGCTTTTTAAGAGACAATTAGGGTACGCTTTGGTTCATCCTCACAAAGGGCAAGACTTGGCTGAGACCCTCTATTGTGAAATCCAGCACAACTCTGCTGTTGTCAGACAGGCAGCCTGGGACTGGGATAACATTCAGACTAAGGTGAAAACTATCCTTGGCAAATGCAACAATATAGCTTCAACACAGTATCTTGACTGGTCTCGTGTCAGGGGACAGATTACCCTTATGCCATTTACCTTAGAGGATACACCCGGACCTTCAACAGTGCAACCTGCAGCCACTGTTAGTTTGGAAGAGGTTGAGAAACTGAAAGAGAGGAATACTTAAATCTCTGAAGCCTTGAAGAAGACTCTCTGGGAGAGAAATGACAGCCTTCTGGATAATGAGAGGTTAGAGAAGCTCCGGATTAAGCACTTAACCAAGATTGAGAAGACGAACGACTACATCAGAAATGCTAGAGCATGGGAGTTAGTGCTGAAGAATGCTTGCAAGGAAGCAAAGACTCAGAAGGCTAAGGCATAGCATTATTTAGAGGAGAGCCAGGCTAGGTGGATCAGGATCACTAAGGCCCGTGCACAAGAAGATCAAAGGAATCAAGCTAAGATAGAGCAACTAGAGGCTAGTGAGAAGAAGAATCAGGAAGCTTTGATAGCAGCACAGAAGGAGATCTCTGAGTTGAAACTCCGAGCGTGGTTGAAGAGGTCAAAGGATCAGGATAAGCATAAGAAGTTGACCAGTGCCATTGCTACCAGGAACCTCCTCATCAGGACTATCACATAACACCTGGTTGGTCCAGTGACTGAGGCCCTCCTGAAGGAAGTCAGAGAGGATGACTTTGGATTGGATGTTTGATTTCCTTGTACTTGTACTTTCCTTTTGTTTGTACTTTTGATTTTGTTGTTGTATTTTTACCCACCATGGGAATGTTATTGTAATCAAACTATATATTTTCACTCTTTGTATATATATATATGGTTTGTATTATTTTTGATGGGCTTTATCTCTCTCTGCAACATCATCAGCATTTCCTCGAGGTCTGGATAGGTCAAAACCAAAGAACCAAACCGGATACCCTTGGAAGACAAATAGGCATCCTGCATTGCATACTAACATTTTTGTTGTTTTGTAGGTTTTTTGTTGTTGTTGTTGTTTCTCACTTTGTTGTGGTTTCAGGAATCATTGCTCGCAGAAGAGTGTTCCCTGTCAACAGAATACACCGGTACCCGACAAGAAACAACCTTTCGGGGCTACAGATGGATCAAGTTCAACAAGACCTGAATGAAGTGAGGGCCCAGATGGCCAATGAAAGGGTTGAGATGAGAAATCAAATGACTCAATTCATGACAGTGATGACTGGTTTAGCTCAGAGCCAGGAAAGACTAAGGGAGTTAGTTGAGCGACAAACTCCTGAGGAGCACCATCCAGGTACAGGAGGTACCAGTAACAACGATCACGTGCATCCTCACACTGATCCACCAGAGTTTGGACCTCATTTGAACCCCGACATCAATGCCATAAGAAATACCCAGGGTAACACTACTGGAGGAAGGGTCTTGCAGGAGGATCCTCAGGAAGAGCAGTTTACTGTGGTAGGGGTTGGAGACGAAGTTTACGACCGTCGGCTGGATGAAATTGTAGAGAAGCTAAGGTCTCTTGAATCCCAAAACTCTCTAGGTTTTGATGTCATGGACATGAGATTGGTGGAAGGGGTGAGAATTCCTCACAAGTTCAAACCCCCTTGTTTTGAAAGATATAATGGCACATCCTGCCCACGTACCCACCTTCAGTATTTCTTGGGAAGATTAAAAGCATACACCATGGACGAGAAACTGTGGATGTTTTACTTCGAGGATAGCTTGACAGGGGCATCCCGAGAATGGTATTCCCACTTGACCAGAGCCACAGTAAGAAACTGGAAAGACTTGGCTGAAGCTTTCATCCGTCAGTATCAATATAATCTGGACATGGCTACAAACAGGACCCTTCTGATGGGAATGTATCAATCTTCCTGTGAAGGCTTTAGAGAGTACGCCCAAAGGTGGAGGCAACTAGCTGCTGTCGTTCAACCCCCAATGTCAGAAAGGGAGATGGCAGACATGTTTATGAATACTTTCCAGGGTACCTATATTGACAGATTGGCTGCATTTTCTTCCACTAGCTTTGCAAATGTGGTGATAGCTAGGGAGAGAGTTGAAAGCTTGCTGAAGATGGGAAAGATCTTCGACAACGGTGCCAGTTTAAGCAGTGCAAGGAAGCCATTTGCTGGGCCCCGTAGATCTGGTGAAACAAATTCTGTACATATGGGAAGAGGAAGACCCCAATATCTGCCCAGATCAGTTGCTGCCGTCACTATCCCTACTCCACCTCCTCAATATACTCAACAACCACAACACTTTCCTCAACAGCCACAGTTTCCTCAACAGAGGTCATACAACAACAATAACAACAATTACCAACAACGCCCTTTTCAACAGCGGCCATCTCAGATCAACAGGGTGATTGACTCTATTCCAATGCCATATGCTACACTTCTGCCACAACTCCTAAAGCTCAATCTTGTTGAGTTGAGGACATTGGCTCCACCTGATCCTCAGAACCTTCCAAGAAACTATGATGTCAACGCTAGGTGTGCTTTTCATTCCAATGCATCTGATCACTCTACGGAAAAATGCAGGGCTCTGCATATGAAGGTCCTGGATCTGGTAGATTCAAAGGCCCTGAACTTTGCACCACCTCCCAATGTCATGAAAAATCCTATGCCAAGCCACAGTGGACCAAGGATTAATGCTATAGCGGAAGGCTCACCCATGAGTTTAATAGAAGATATTGCAAGTATTCAGACACCTCTGGCAGAGGTTAAAGCCCAGCTTTTAAAATGCCAAGTGTTTCCAGGATGTGGGGCCTGTTGTGAATCATGAAAACTTTCCGGGAATGGGTGTGCAAGCTTGAGGAATGGCATTAATGGCTTGATTAAAGAAGGATTTCTGCAAATAACCACAACCGCTTCTACAACACCAGCAACTCCTTTTACAGTAACAAATGATTTTTCTACAACTGCAACAATAATTGTTCCTACTGATTCATCTAGAACTTCAGCAACCATTTCTTCCTTCACTTCAACAAACAACAGTTCCATTTCATCTTCTTCTACAACTCCAGCAACCACCAACAATGATGTCTCTACAGTTACAATTTATTATGACCCGACAACGGTCCCGAACTCCAGCAACTTTCAACAATCTCAACAACAGTTTCAACCAAGCTTCAATTCACCACCACCAACATCCACTAAAAGTCCCGTCACTATCTTTTATGATCCACAGACAATTATGGTTCCAACATCTGCTGCAGTAAGCCTAGTCACCATCACGGTGCCAGGGCCAATTCCATATTGTAGATGTTTAAGAATTGGCAGAATTTTTGACCAACAAGAAATGTTGAATTCAGTTCAGAATGTCCTATCAGATGTTGGGACATTATCAAACAGAGTATGTGAACTTATTTCAGGATGTCTCATCAGATGTTGGGACATTGTGTAAATAACTTCTGTTCAGTTTTTCAGGATGTCCCAACAGATGTTGAGACATCTCAGACCTGCTACCAGAATTAATTAATGATTAACTGATCAGAGATATTTAAGGAGAATTATCTGGAATTAATTAATGATGGTTGAAAACAGAACAAGGCGCATTTGTAGGGAGTTTTATATTGAAGATTCAGATTAAAACAGAAGACCTAAATCACCTAGAATCTAGGAGGTAACAAACCCTAAATTCAAGGTGGAAGCTGCATGCGCATTAGGGCTGGATCCTCTGCAGAAAGCCCAAATTACAGATACCTATTTAAGCAACAAAAACTCATAGAATTAAGTACGAATTTCAGAAGACCAAATAGGGTGTCTAGTGTTTTAATAGCAGGTTGTTTTTATGTACCACTTTATAAGCTTTTAAGCAAAAGTGCATTTGTGACTTGATTGAAACTATTAAGTAAGATCAAGCTGTATTGTTTGAAGGATGTCTTCAATTTTTGTAAACTTGTAAACTTGATCACTGTGTGATTGAGGGGGAGTGAGTAGGGTACTCTTATCTAAGGTGTGTCTTAGGTAGAAATTGCATTGGGTAGTTATTAAGTGATAGATTAAACAGGGTGGTTTAATTCTAGAATTAATATTACTAATAGTGGATTTCCTCCTGGCTTGGTAGCCTCCAGATGTAGGTGTGGTTATACACTGAACTGGGTTAACAAACTTCTGTGTTGTTTACTTTTCTTGCTATTTAAGTTTTGGTTAAATTTGTCAAGTGTCCTATCAAGTGTTGGGACATATCTTAGGACATCTCATACCTGATCACAGAATTTCAATTGGCATCAGAGCAGGCACCCTGCCTGTTTATACTGGGTGAGATCTAGGGAAAACAAATTCTGTAACATGGACAGAGATATAGGGTCAGTAAATAGACCACCTATACTGGATGGATCTAATTATGACTACTGGAAGCCAAGAATGATTGAATTCTTAAGATCACTTGACAACAGGGCATGGAGAGCAGTAAATGTTGGATGGGATCATCCTATCCAAGACACCAAAGATGGATCAAAAGTACTGAAACCTGAAGAAGAATGGAGTAAGGAGGAAGAAGATTCAGCACTAGGCAACTCAAAAGCCTTAAATGCCCTATTCAATGGCATTGATAGGAACATTTTCAGACTTGTGCATCATTGTGAGCTGGCCAAAGATGTTTGGGACACTCTCAAAACAACTCATGAAGGAACATCAAAAGTGAAAATGTCAAGACTTCAACTTCTCACCACCAAGTTTGAAAACTTGAGGATGAAGGAAGATGAATCAATTCATGAGTTCTACATGAACATCTTGGATATAGCCAATACTTCTGGAGCTTTGGGAGAAAAGATGTCTGATGAAAAGCTGGTAAGAAAGATTCTCAGATCTTTGCCAAAAAGATTTGACATGAAAGTCACAGCAATAGAAGAAGCTCAAGACATATGTTCCATGAAAGTTGAAGAACTCATTGGTTCCCTTCAAACTTTTGAGATGGGAATGAATGACACAAATGTTAAAAAGAACAAAAGCATAGCATTGGTGTCAAATACTGATGAAGAAGAAGATGATGAATCAGAAAATGGTAAAAGCTTATCAGAAAACCTAGCTATGCTTGGAAGACAATTCAAACAGATTCTCAGAGGAATGGATGGAAAATCCAAATCCAGTGGAAAATACACAAACTCTTCTGAGAACAGGAGACCTTATGATGCTAATAAAAAGTCAAATTATGCTGAAAAGACCAGTCAAGAAGGAATCAAGTGCCATGGATGTGAAGGATATGGACACATCAAGAAGGAATGTCCTACCTTCTTAAAAAGACAAAAGAAGGGACTATCTGTAACCTGGTCTGATGAAGACTTAGGAGGAGATTCAGAAGAAGAATCAGCTAAGCATATTACTGCTTTAGCTGGACTGTGTGAATATGATAGTGATTCCAGTTGTGGAGAGCTTACTTATGAAGAACTTGAGCAAGCATTCAAAGATCTATACAAAAGAAGCTCTGAAATATGCAGTGAGGTTATAAAGCTAAAGAAGCAGAATGAGACATTAGAAGATGAAAAAGCAAATGATCAAGAAATCATTGACACCTTGAAAAGTGAAGTAAGTCTTCTCAACTCCAAGTTGGAACATATGTCCAAATCTGTTAGAATGTTGAACAGCAGCTCAAATACACTGGATGTGATTCTCAACAACAATAAGCACTCAGGGGATAAAAGTGGACTGGGATTTAACAGAGCAAATAAAGATGAAGCTAGCTCTAGAAAAACAGCTTCAAAATCCATACAGTCTAACAAGATGTCCCAACAGATGCTTCAACATCATGAAAGAAACACAAAGTCAAACATAATGTTCCAACAGATGTCTCAACATTCTGGAAAGAACAAAATGAAGAAGAAGTATCAAAGATGGAGATGCCATCACTGTGGAAGATTTGGGCATATCAAACCTCACTGTTATAAGCTACATGGATATCCAAATCAGATGTATCAGCAACCTTCCAAGCAGAAAGTAGAAGGTACCAAGAAAGTGCTGCATAGACATCAAAGAAATCAGCAACCTCCTAAGCAGAAGACAGAGGTCATCAAGAAGGTTTGGAGACCAAAAGCTGACATTCAGACTAATCAAAGCCACATACCCAAGAACCAAATCAACAATCAAGCTTGGAAATCAGCTGAACAACACACAGGGCAGATGCATCAAAAGAAATCTCAACTTATCTGGTCAAAGAGAAGTACTGCATACATAGCACATACATCTCTGAGAGTATCAGCTAAAGAAGACTGGTACTTTGACAGTGGATGCTCAAGACACATGACTGGATTGAAGAATTTGCTAGTAAACTTACAATCACATTCATCCAGGTATGTTACCTTTGGAGATGGAGCTAAAGGAGAAATCAAGGGAGTTGGAACCTTGGATTGTCAAGATGTTCCAAGACTAGATGATGTGCTGCTAGTTAAAGGTTTAACTGCTAACCTGATCAGCATAAGTCAACTATGTGATCAAGGATACAGTGTAAACTTTACCAAATCTGAATGTATAGTGACTAACAAAGAACAAGAGGTTGTCATGAAAGGAGCCAGATCTAAAGACAACTGTTACATGTGGGAATCCCAAAATCTCAGTCTCACTTCAACCTGCTCTCTAGCTAAAGAAGAAGAAGTGAAACTGTGGCATCAAAGACTAGGTCATCTTCATTTCAGAGGCATAAAGAAGATCATATCTATGGATGCTGTAAGAGGTATTCCCAAACTGAAGATTGATGATGGCAAAATATGTGGTGAATGTCAAATAGGCAAGCAAACCAAAATGTCCCATCCAAAGCTCCAACATCTGACAACTTCCAAAGTTTTGGAACTTCTACATATGGATCTTATGGGACCTATGCAGGTTGAAAGTCTTGGTGGTAAGAGGTATGCCTATGTTGTGGTTGATGATTTTTCAAGATATACATGGATAAACTTCATCAAAGAAAAGTCAGATGTATTTGATGTATTCAAAGAATTATGTCAAAGATTGCAAAGGGAAAAATCCAGCTGTGTGATCAGAATAAGAAGTGATCATGGAAAAGAATTTGAGAATCAAAAGTTCTTAGATTTCTGCTCTTCAGAAGGAATCAATCATGAGTATTCTTCACCTATCACTCCTCAACAGAATGGGATTGTTGAAAGGAAGAATAGAACCATTCAAGAATCAGCAAGAGCTATGATCCATGCTAAAAAGTTACCTCTATACTTTTGGGCTGAAGCTATGAACACTGCCTGTTACATCCATAACAGAGTTACTTTAAGGAAAGGAACTTTGTCCACAATATATGAAGTCTGGAAGGGCAGAAAACCCACAGTTAAGTACTTCCATGTTTTTGGAAGTATCTGTTATATTCTGGCAGATAGGGAGCAAAGAAGAAAAATGGATCCTAAAAGTGATGAAGGGATTTTCCTTGGATACTCCATAAACAGCAGAGCATATAGAGTATTTAATTCTAGATCCAAGGTTATCATGGAATCCATAAATGTGATAATTGATGATGCTCCTACAGATGTCCCAGAAGATGTTGGAACATCTGCTGATATCAAGATTGAAGCTGAAGAAAAGAATGATCAATATAACTTCACTCAAACTGATACAAGGACAGAAGAATCAAGCAAACCTCCTTCCATCAGAATACAAAAGGATCATCCCAAAGATTTGATAATTGGTGATCCCAACAGAGGTGTGAGCACTAGATCAAGAGATGTGATTTCAAGTTCTTGTTTTGTTTCCAAAATAGAACCTAAAAACATCAAGGAAGCTCTCACTGATGAATACTGGATTTGTGCTATGCAAGATGAATTAGGTCAATTCACAAGGAATGAAGTGTGGAATCTTGTTCCTAGACCTGATGACATAAATGTGATTGGAACAAAATGGGTGTATAAGAACAAGTCAAATGAACAAGGAGTTGTTACAAAGAACAAAGCCAGACTTGTAGCTCAAGGATACACTCAAATTGAAGGGGTAGACTTTGATGAAACATTTGCACCAGTAGCAAGGCTTGAATCAATAAGACTATTGTTGGGAATTGCTTGTATCTTAAAGTTCAAGCTATTTCAAATGGATGTGAAAAGTGCCTTTTTAAATGGCTATCTTAATGAAGAAGTATATGTAGAACAGCCTAAAGGATTTGTTGATCCAAACTGTCCAAATCATGTATACAAACTAAAGAAGGCACTTTATGGTTTGAAGCAAGCTCCAAGGGCATGGTATGAAAGACTGACCACATTTCTTATCAAGCAAGGATACAGAAAAGGTGGAATTGATAAAACCCTGTTTGTTAAAGATGAAGAAGGAAATGTCATGATTGCACAAATATATGTTGATGACATTGTCTTTGGTGGGATGTCTGACAGGATGGTCAAACATTTTGTCAAGCAGATGGAATCTGAATTTGAAATGAGCCTAGTAGGAGAATTAACCTACTTTCTTGGTCTGCAAATAAAGCAAATGGAAGACTCAATGTTCATCTCACAAAGCAAGTATTCCAAGAACATAGTCAAGAAATTTGGAATGGAAAATGCTGCTCACAAGAGAACTCCTGCCCCCACACATTTAAAGCTGACTAAAGATGAAAAGGGTGAGAATGTAGATCAAAGCTTATACAGAAGCATGATTGGAAGCTTGCTATACTTGACAGCTAGCAGACCAGACATTGCTTTTGCAGTAGGAGTTTGTGCAAGATATCAAGCTGATCCAAAAGTCAGTCATCTCAATCAAGTCAAGAGAATCCTTAAATATGTTAATGGTACTTGTGACTATGGCATAATGTACTTTCATGGTTGCAAACCAATTCTCACTGGCTTCTGTGATGCTGATTGGGCAGGAAGTGCTGATGACAGAAAAAGCACTTCAGGAGGATGCTTCTTTCTAGGAAACAATCTGATTTCTTGGTTCAGTAAGAAACAGAATTGTGTATCCTTATCTACAGCTGAAGCTGAGTATATAGCAGCAGGTAGTAGTTGTTCTCAGTTGGTTTAGATGAAGCAGATGCTCACTGAGTACAATGTCCCACAGGATGTCATGACATTGTACTGTGACAACTTAAGTGCAATCAACATATCAAAGAATCCTATCCAACATAGTAGGACAAAGCATATTGATATCAGACATCATTTCATCAGAGATCTTGTAGAAGAAAAGGTGATTTCATTGGAGCATGTAGCTACAAATCTGCAGTTAGCTGATATCTTTACCAAAGCATTGGATGCTACACAATTTGAGAACTTAAGGGGCAAACTTGGAATCTGTTTATGTGATATCTAGCAGTTAATGAGATGTGCCAACATGTCATATGACATTGTTTGGCATAAGGTCCAGATGGCAAAACTAATCTGGACAAGATCCTTGGGAATTCCAGCTCTAATCATTTGCACTGTAACGGCTACTTATTTAGTAACTGCTTATAATCAGCTATCAAGATTCCCATCATACTATCACAAGCGATTCACATTAACCAGCTATTCTCCAGAAATTAAAAACCCTAAAGCTTTCTATCCATCTTCCTCAACAATGTCTCAAAACCCTAACTCAACTGAAGAAGTTCTCAATCAAGAAGACGTAGTTCATGCCACTCCCATTTCTGTAGTACCAATGCAATCAACCCCATTGGACGAACTCAGGGGAAGCGTTTCTCACACTAAAAAGGCAAGAACTCCAAAGAGAGGTAAAGATCAAGTCAGAAGCAAAGCTAAAGGCACTCCCTCTCCAGCTAACATGCCCCCTAAATCTTCACAATGTGTGGATGATTCAATCAAGGAGATTGTCACTCAAATTCTGTTTGAACAAAGAAAGGTGAGTGGAATCTCTGTTCCTCTGAACACCATGCCTGCATCTCAAGAAGAACAAGCTCAAGCTGCAGAAGAACAAGATGTCCCAACAGATGTTGGAACATCTGAAGATAAGAGAAAGAACTCATCTGATGTTGAGTTGGAACAAACTGAGGACCAGAATAAGACCTCAAATGAAAATGATGAAGAAATCTCTGAGGATCAGACCAAAGCCTCAAATGAAGGTCAAATCCCTGCTGATCAACAAGCTGAAGAGGAGACTGCTCAATCTCATCCAGTGGTGAACCTGGAGCAGGACTCTGATGCAGAAATCATAGCATCTGTTAAACCAAGCATAGCCAAAAGGCTAAGGTCCAGGAAAGGCAAGATGCAAGCTGAAGCAGCAATTCCTGAGCAGAAGAAAGCCTCTCCAAAGAAAGGCAAAGCTAAAGTCACCTTTGGGCCATCAAAACAATGGAGTAAAGTCCAAACTCAGAAAAGGAAAGCTGCCACACCATCAGATTCAGATGTTGAATCAGATGTCCCAACATCTCCTCCCAAGAAGAGACCAGCACCTTCTAGAGCTTCAACTGCTGTTCCAGAAGCTCCCTTGGACAACATATCATTCCATCATGTCTCCAGTGTCAACAGGTGGAAATATGTGTACCAAAGAAGGGTTGCCCTGGAAAGAGAACTGAGCAGCAATGCACTTGAGTGCACAGAACTGATTGACCTCATCTCTGCTGCAGGACTGTTCAAGACAGTCTCAGACCTCTCTCCCTGCTATGAACTTCTTGTCAAAGAGTTCATTGTTAATCTCCAGGAGGATTGTTCAAATGGTAAGTCCTATGAGTTTCAAAAAGTTTTTGTTAGAGGTAAATGTGTAGAGTTTTCCCCCCAAATCATAAATGAGTACCTAGGAAGAGAAACAGATGGACCAAATGAGCTAGGTAAAACAGATAATCAAGTCTGTAAAGTGATCACAGCAAACCAGGTCAAGGCATGGCCTGTGAAGGGAAAGCTCTCAGTGAGCATGCTTACCAGAAAGTATGCCATGTTGAACAGGATTGGTACAGCTAACTGGGTGCCTACCAACCACACCTCTTCAATCTCAACTGGTCTGGCCAGATTCATCTATGCTGTGGGTACTCAAACCAAGATGGACTATGGAGCTTTTATCTTTGATCAAACCATGAAGCATGCCAGCTCCTCTGCAACAAAACTACCAATAGCTTTTCCTTCATTGCTATGTGGTATAATATTAAGCCAATATCCTGGGATTTTAACTGAGAAGGACACAGCCTGCAAAAGAGAAAGCCCCTTGGCTTTTCACTACAAGTTATTTCTCAGTCATCATGCTGCAGATGTTGAAGCCCCTTCTGGGACATCTGCAGGATCCTCCACTGCTAAGACTCCAATCTCCAAGAAGGCTTTAATTACTGAACTCAAAAGCACCTGCAAAGAGCTTGAAGCTAGAAAGCAGAAGCTTGAAGAAATCATTCAAAGGTTGGAGAGTGAAGAAGACCAGAAAGCTGCCTCTAATGAACACAATGCCTCTGATGAAGACAGTAAATCTGATGAAGCAAGTGAAGCTGAAACAGAAGATGAGGAAGCAACTGAGAGTGATGAATCTGAGTGATCTTTGTAGGTGAGGAAAATGTAATGACAGCAATGTATTTGGAATAGTGTCTTTGGCCCCTAATTTTGTGTCTACCAAGGGGGAGAACAACATCAAATTATTGTAATTGCTGTTTAAGTATGAATGAAAAAATCTGTTTGTTTGCTTCTGAACTGAATAAGTGTTTTTCTGTTACAACAAGATTGGATACATATATGTTTGAGGGGGAGTAATCTCAAATAAGAATCAACAGAAAAGTAATGCTATACTCTGATAAAAAGAACTTCTGCTGCACTCTGAAAACCAGAAAAGATGTTAGCCAAAAATTAGCCAAAGGGGGAGTTTGTAGATGTTTAAGAATTGGCAGAATTTTTGACCAACAAGAAATGTTGAATTCAGTTCAGAATGTCCTATCAGATGTTGGGACATTATCAAACAGAGTATGTGAACTTATTTCAGGATGTCTCATCAGATGTTGGGACATTGTGTAAATAACTTCTGTTCAGTTTTTCAGGATGTCCCAACAGATGTTGAGACATCTCAGACCTGCTACCAGAATTAATTAATGATTAACTGATCAGAGATATTTAAGGAGAATTATCTGGAATTAATTAATGATGGTTGAAAATAGAACAAGGCGCATCTGTAGGGAGTTTTATATTGAAGATTCAGATTAAAACAGAAGACCTAAATCACCTAGAATCTAGGAGGTAACAAACCCTAAATTCAAGGTGGAAGCTGCATGCGCATTAGGGCTGGATCCTCTGCAGAAAGCCCAAATTACAGATACCTATTTAAGCAACAAAAACTCATAGAATTAAGTACGAATTTCAGAAGACCAAATAGGGTGTCTAGTGTTTTAATAGCAGGTTGTTTTTATGTACCACTTTATAAGCTTTTAAGCAAAAGTGCATTTGTGACTTGATTGAAACTATTAAGTAAGATCAAGCTGTATTGTTTGAAGGATGTCTTCAATTTTTGTAAACTTGTAAACTTGATCACTGTGTGATTGAGGGGGAGTGAGTAGGGTACTCTTATCTAAGGTGTGTCTTAGGTAGAAATTGCATTGGGTAGTTCTTAAGTGATAGATTAAACAGGGTGGTTTAAGTCTAGAATTAATATTACTAATAGTGGATTTCCTCCTGGCTTGGTAGCCTCCAGATGTAGGTGTGGATATACACTGAACTGGGTTAACAAACTTCTGTGTTGTTTACTTTTCTTGCTATTTAAGTTTTGGTTAAATTTGTCAAGTGTCCTATCAAGTGTTGGGACATCTCTTAGGACATCTCATACCTGATCACAGAATTTCACATATGATAAAGATAGTGCTGTACCATGGCATTATGGTGCTGACCTTTACTGCAACGGAGAAAAAGTCCTTCTTGATTCTTCAGTTCCAACTCCCCAAGTGGATAATGTCGGGGGAGGCAGAGGCTTCACCCGAAGTGGACGTCTCTTTGCATCATAAGCTCACATAATTAATACTGAGGCAAAGGCTGCTGCCAAAGCCAAAGGGAAGAGTGTGATACCGGAAGAATCTGCATCAAAAGAGACTCATAAACCATCCTTCGATCAGGATATGGATGAATTTATGAGGATAATTAAAAGAAGTGACTACAAAGTTGTGGACCAGCTCCAACAGAATCCTTATAAGATCTCTATATTATCCCTGTTGTTGTGTTGCGAGGCCCATCGGGATGCACTACTCAAAGTTCTGCACGCTACCTACGTGCCATAAGAGATCACAGTGAATCAGCTCGAAACAGTGGTGTCTAATGTCAATATTAGCCATGGGCTAGGTTTCACTGATGCTGATTTGACCACAGAAGGACGTCACCACAACAAAGCTTTGCACATAACCCTAGAGTGCAAAGGAGCTGTACTATCTCATGTTCTTGTAGACACTGGGTCCTCACTTAATGTATTACCCAAGGAAGCTCATGTCAAGCTCGAATATAATGGAATAGCTCTCCAACCAAGCAACCTTGTGGTCAGGGCTTTTGATGGCTCCAAGAGATCTGTTCTTGGAGAGGTGGAGCTACCAGTGATAATCGGTACGCAGGTCTTTAAGACTACTTTCTATGTGATGGACATTCAGCCAGCCTACAACTGTTTGTTGGGTCGACCATGGATTCACACCGCAGGCGCAGTAACGTCGACCCTTCACCAGAAATTGAAATATGAGTGGGAAGGACAAATTATCACCATCTGTGGTGAGGAGGACAAATTTGTTATCCATCTGGCTACATACAAGTATATTGAGATGGATGGTGAAATCCATGAATCAATGAGCCAGGGGTTCGAGGCTCTGAATTTCAATGAGGCGACGACTGAAGTATTTGCTGCATCCCAGGAGGATAGGATGGGTACTTCAATTGTCTCCTATCAGCAAGCCCGGAAGGTTGTTGAAGATGGTAATGCCCAAGGATGGGGCAAGCTACTACCAGTGGAAAAGAAGGAGGACAGATTCAGTTTGAGTTACAAACCATTCCGACAAGATCAATCAAAGGCTGCAAAAGAGCCCAAGTTCATCAGTGGGGGGATGCTCGCCCCAAATGCTTTTAACAATATGGAAGACGTGGCGGAAAGCGACTGCAACCTGGAGAGCTGGATATGTCTAAGGATCCCGGGGCACCAAGTCCTTAACTGGTCTTTCTAGGAAATTATAAGGGTTACTCCTGCAGAGTAATTATTATTTCCTGTCTTTTTTAGCATGCATCAAGTCCTGCATCTTGCCCAAGGTGTCAGGACTCATTTTGTAATAGGGCCATATTGTAATTTTGTGAAAATGAATTATCAATGAATATCAGAGATCTTTTGCAAACAAGTCTCTTTTTCGCTCACTGTCTTTTCATTTTTCACTTTTGTACAAAACAATAAAATGGAAATGTTTTCAAAATAAGTAACTTCATTTTCACTTTTTCTAAACAAGATTAAAATTGATCACTAAAACGAATGAATCTCAACCCTTGCAGAGATTATCCTCCATATTGCACCGACAACAACACTGCAATGATCTTGTATGACTTCGACAATCCAATTAATCAAGCTGATGAAGGGGTTGAAGAAGACTATGAGTTACTTGAAGAGTTAGCCAGGTTGTTGAGGAAAGAAGAGAAAGTGATTACTCCTCATCAGGAAGAGGTTGAGATAGTTAATATCAGGAACAGCTCATTGACATTCTTCGAGAATACGTCGATGTCTTTGCTTGGTCCTATCAAGACATGCCAGGTCTAGATACGAATATTTTTATGCACAAGCTTCCTTTGAAGGAAGATTTCCCTCCAAAGAAACAAAAGCTACGCCGTACTCGTCCAAATATAGCCATGAAGATTAAGGAAGAGGTACAAAAACAGTGGGATGCTGGTTTCCTTGTTGTAACTAGTTACCCTCCGTGGGTCGTAATATTGTGCCAGTGCCTAAGAAGGATGGCAAAGTACGGATGTGTGTGGATTACCGGGATCTGAACAGAGCTAGCCCGAAGGATGACTTCCCATTACCTCATATTGATGTATTGGTGGACAACACAACTCAGTTCTCGGTATTCTCTTTCATGGATGGATTTTCATGGTATAACCAGATCAGAATGTCACCCGAAGACATGGGGAAAACAACATTCATCACACCTTGGGGCACATTTTGTTACAATGTATTTCCTTTTGGACTAAAGAATTCCGGTGCAACTTATCAACGGGCTATGGTGACATTATTCCACGACATGATCCACAAAGAAATTGAATGCTACGTGGATGACATGATTTCAAAGTCCCCCACTGAAGAAGACCATCTGGTGAATCTGCTGAAGTTGTTCAAGCGTCTGAGAAAGTATCATCTGAAGCTAAACCCCAACAAATGCACATTCGAGGTACGTTCCGTTAAGTTGCTGGGATTTATCGTAAGTGAAAAGGGAATCGAAGTTGATCCTGACAAAGTCAAAGCCATTCAAGAGATGCCTGCACCTAGGACTGAAAATGAAGTTCGGGGGTTCTTAGGTATATTGAACTACATATCAAGGTTCATATCTCATCTCACTGCGACCCGTGAACCCCTGTTCAAGCTATTTAGAAAGGAACAAACGGTCAGGTGGAATGAAGATTGTCAAAAGGCTTTTGACAAAATCAAGGAGTACCTGCAAGAACCTCCAATTCTTATGCCTCCAGTTGAAGGAAGACCTATAATAATGTACCTGACAGTATTAGAAGGATCAATGGGGTGTGTGCTGGGCCAACATGACGAGTCTGGTCGAAAAGAGTATGCAATATACTACCTAAGCAAAAGGTTTACCGACTGAGAACAACATTATTCACTGCTCGAGAAAACTTGATGTGCTTTAGCGTGGGCTGCTCGCCGACTAAGACAGTATATGTTTACTCACACTACCTTGTTGATCTCAAAGATGGACCCCGTCAAGTACATATTTGAGAAGCCAGCACTTACCAGAATGGTTGCAAGATGGCAAATGATTCTGACAGAGTATGACATTTAGTAAACATCTTAAAAGGCCATAAAGGGCAGTGTGTTGTCTGACTATCTAGCTGAGCAACCCATTGATGATTACCAGCCCATGAGATTTCACTTCCCTGGTGAAGACATCATGTTCCTGAAAGCAAAAGATCATGAAGAGCCTGTTCACACTTAAGGGCCTGACCCAGAAGATGAATGGACAATGATGTTTGATGGGGCTGTCAATATGAATGGTCATGGAGTTGGTGCAATGCTCATTACACCTAAAGGCGTTCATATGCCTTTCTCAGCAAAACTCACCTTCGCCTGCACTAACAATGAAGCTGAATACGAAGCTTGTATCATGGGTCTTGAGGAAGCCATTGACCTCAGGATCAAAACATTAACTGTATTCGGAGATTCAGCTCTGGTAATCAATCAAACCAACGACAAATGGTACACTCCCCAAGAGCATCTGATTCCATACCGTAAATATATGAGGAGATTATTGACTTTCTTCACAATAGTCAAGCTTGAGTACATCCCTCGAGACGAAAATCAGTTTGCAGATGCTTTAGCTACCATTTCCTCCATGATCAAGGTTCAAACTACCAATTATGTGCCTCGGATTTCGGTATCCAGACTAGACCGACCAGCATACGTATTCTCTGTGGACATGGCTAAAGATGACAAGCCTTGGTTCCATGACATCAAATGCTTCTTAGAAGATCAAACATACCCACCTAGGGCATCATCTAATGACAAGAAGACATTAAGAAGGCTGGCCGGTAGTTTCTTCCTTAATGCTGATGGCTCATTATACAAGCGAAACTTTGACATGGTTCTTCTCAGATGTGTTGATAAGAAAGAGGCAGATTTGCTAATGCACGAGGTGCATGAAGGATCTTTCGGTACCCATGCTGGAGGACATGCAATGGCCAAGAAATTATTAAGACCAGGTTACTACTGGATCACGATGGATGCAGACTGTTGTGCCTATGCCAGAAAGTGCCACAAATGCCAGATCTACGTAGACAAAGTGCATGTGCCTCCAAATCCTTTGAACGTGATGTCTTCACCTAGGCCCTTTGCTATGTGGGGCATTGACATGATTGGAAAGATCGAACCGACTGCTTCAAATGGACACAGTTTCATCCTGGTAGCTATTGATTACTTCACCAAATAGGTTGAAGCAGCTTCGTATGCAAACGTTACCAGACAAGTAGTAGCCAGATTCCTGAAAAGAGATATCACCTGTCGATATGGATTACCCGAGCGAATCATTACTGATAATGGTTCCAATTTGAACAACAAAATGATGGCAGAACTGTGCCGGGACTTCAAAATCCAACATCACAACTCTTCTCCTTTCAGACCAAAGATGAATGGCGCTGTCGAGGCAGCTAACAAAAACATCAAGAAGATTGTGCAGAAGATGGTGGTTACTTACAAAGACTGGCATGAAATGCTACCATTTTCCTTGTATTGGTATCGAACCTCAATCAGAACATCCACTAGGGCAACACCTTATCAGCTTGTGTAGGGTATGGAGGCAGTCCTACCTGTTGAAGTTGAGCTACCCTCCTTACGGGTACTGATGGATGTGAAGCTGAATGAAGCAGAATGGGTCCGGTCTCGGTACAACCAGTTGAATCTGATCGAAGAAAAGAGATTATCTGCTATCTGCCATGGGCAGTTATATCAGAAAAGAATGAAGAAAAATTTCAATTAGAAAGTCAGACATCGGGAATACCAAGTGGGAGATCTTGTGCTGAAAAGACTTCTTCCTCCTCATACAGACCACAGGGGCAAGTGGACTCCGAACTACGATGGTCCCTTCATAGTAAAGAAGGTTTTCTCTGGTGGAGCACTGATGCTCACTACTATGGATGGTGAAGATTTCTTGTCCCCTGTGAATTCAGATGCAGTTAAAAAATACTTCGCATAAAATGACCCGTTGAACATAAAAACAGAATGTAAGTCTAGGAAAAAAATCATTAAAAAAATCTGAAATTTTTTATCATAACTTTTATTAATTTTCAGAAACCAAAATTATTTTTATTTTTATTTTTTGCATTAAAAAAGTATTTTTAAATCATTTAAATGTTTTATTTAATTAGTTAATTGATTTTAATTAATTAAAAATACATTTAAGTATTTAAAAATCACCAAAAAAATCAGATAACATTCTTAGAGATTTAGAATCATTTACAAACAAACCATACAAATTTGTTTTTGGTTTTGATCATGATTTGACATTTTTCAATGAATTAGGGTTCTTAATATTGTTCATTTTCTAACCCTAACTTCAAAAATTCATAACTTTTAAACCAAGTTGTGTTTGTGAATGATTCTCTTTGCATTGTTCTATGCATGGCTTCTAGTTTCTAAAAACAATTTTGTTTCATTTTTATCTTGCATTTTCAATTTGTTTGGCATTTTACATTGAAGATCACCCAAAAAACCCTAGAAACTTAGGAAATTCATAACTCCCTATAGGATTAGCATCTGACCTCCCCCTTTGGATGGTAGCCTAGTATAGGTTTAGGGTTCCTTTGAGTGCATTTTCATTTTTTTATAATGTCATTAGCTACTGTCTTTGCCATTTGTATCTCATCCTTTCATAAAACCCTAATTTTGCATCTTCACTTGCATTCATCTTGCATATGCATCCATACATGAACTTTCCATGACATTTCATACATTCACATGTAATCTTAGACATCTTAGGACATGCTAGAATCATGATTGATCATTTCTTCATTCATTTGCCATGATTTGCATTCATTTCCTTTCATTGACTTTCATGAACTTTCAAACTTCAAAGCATTCTTCCATTTGCATCTCATCTTTGTATGACCATTCATTTCACTTTGTATGCCTTTGTATCATGTCATAGCATCATTTGCCTCATGTTTTTGCTTCTGGTTTTGATCTTTTTCATTGCATATGCATCATTCCATTTCATTTCTTTCCTTATGCATCTTGTGCTAATTTTTCAGGTTAATGGTAAGTTGTTTGAGAGGTGAATTTGCCTTCACCTCCCACTTCTGCTCATCTTCTTATATTGCATCTTTGCTGCATTTTTGATTGTCTTTGAGTGGGCTTGCTCACTTGTGTTCATCTCTCACTTTCTTTCTTTAAGTTACTTATCTTCTTCAATGAAGTAAGTAACTTATTTCTTCTGCTTCTTCCTCCTTCCATCTGCTTCTTCCATTGGTGGTATCCTTGAAGATCTTTCTCAAGCCTTACAAACCATAAGAACATCCAAGCATGATAATAATTAGGGTTGTGGTTAGTCCCCCTTAGCTTTTACCTTTGAGTCTTATTTGTGTCTCTCTTCTCATCTCATCATCAGAGACTAAACCTTTAAGGCTTTAGGACTTTGGAATTAGGGTTATGCCTACATCCTTCTCTTAGGATGGAGTGTATAACTTTAATCCTAAGTGTTAAACCCTTAATCTGTTTAAACCTCTTAATAAATCAATTTAATAATCACTAAGACATTAACTTGTAACTTGGGCCTTACATTAGGGTTCTAATTCTTCCTTTATGGTTAAGAAGGACTAACCCTAGTGTTTAATGGACAAGTCCCCCTCAAGTTGTCTTACAAACCATAAAATCCATTTCTTAATCTCATCCCTTTAATTAAAATCCATTTAATAAAGGCCTTGTTTTGTCATGAATTTAATCCCTAACCATGGATTAAGTTGAGGTATCTTCCTCAGCTTAAGTGCTCTCATCTATTATCCTTTTATTAGGATGGTGTAATGAGTTCACTAATCCTTGATTATGGCTTAAACTCATTACTTAACACTAAACAAAAACCCAAAAACATCTAAATAATCACAAGTAGGTTAATGATCTTAATCCTACATTATCATGGCAATTATGTTGAGATGCTTATCTCACACTTAAAGTATTCTCATTATCCCTAATCAGGGAGGATATAATGAGTTTACAAGCCTTTGGTTTAGGCTTAAGCTCATTAACTTATGACAAACACCAAAAACAATAAAATACTGAAAACACAAAAACATACAATAATCGTCTCCTTCGGGATTCTTTTCTCATAAAACTCATTCATAAATGAGAACTTGCTTCTTCCGTCCAATGCAAGATAGTTAGCACTCGAGCCAGACGAGTCATACACTTGAGCATAGACAAGTAAGCAATTCACCAGTCAATTTATCTTTCAGTCTCTTTGAGTCGAACTACCGGGATGCAAATATTCGGGAGCGACAAGAACCAGTAACCAGGTGGGGGACTCAAATAAAGAGTCACAAGTCCAGGGTTTCATAAGATCAGTCCAAAATAGTGTAACCTTAACAATATTTTTAACAGGGTATGATGAGGTCAAGGGTTCCTGTAAACCTGTAAACATCCCAACCCCCTCACAGGTATTGTTCTAGAACAAGGATCTTCAGACATGGATCAGTTATGAGAAGTGTAAACACTTCTAACCCGGAGGTACAATGTTTACATTAATCATAAAGGATCCTCCTCTAATTCACCTCAGATGTTGAAGGTCATCTAAAAAGGTCATCCAGACTTAGCAGGCTTCCCAGATAGCCCTAGTACTACAGGAAATCCGTAGCACAGAGTTCTCAAGAAGAAACCCATGTCTGAACCGTGTTTCATATTCCCGCACCAGACCGAAATGGAATGTGAAAGAATAAGAAGCCACTCTAATCCTATGTGTCACTCAGATATCCTTCCCACCAAAGTAAATAACAGATCCAACACATGATAGAATGATAGTAATATGGAATGCATAAAACAATAAATGCAAACGATAAATAAAGTTGTACAGAAAGCAATAAATAAAGCAATAAACAAAAGCACACATAACACCCCATAAACACAAATCAAACAAGCACTAGGAGAAACCCACAAAAAGAACCAGAAGCCCTGGTCTCTTTTTATTTTCCCTAGCAGAGTCGCCAAGCTGTCGCTCCCAAAGATTTACATCCCGGTGCAGACGCGAACGGTCGGCGAAAAGAGAGAATGAATGAATTGAATAGAGTCGCAAGCTGGGCATTTTAATCCCCAAGGAAACGTAATGCTGCATAAACTTAG